>CM051024.1:70020563-70458063 GCA_027627225.1 Congeria kusceri | reverse complement strand
ACATGTGCAACATGTCTTTTTGGGATTGCGTATTTATGAAATAGCAAACTATACTACGCATCGTTTTGAGATTATAATCTTGTTTTATTCTATTGTAGCTGCTGAGGTTGTTTTTGACCCAATTCCTCCACAAGCTGTCTGGTTCCTCTCACAGGCAACTGTTCAAGATTCTAGATCAAATGGTACATACAGGTAAGAATAAACAGTTGATCGTCGGCTGCTTATCAGACATTGTATTTTAGGCGGAAACGTGATAGTCGGCCAAAAAACTTATACACGACGCAAAACTGTACATAGCGTTATGCTTCAATAAAGAATTAATTTTTGATTTATCGTTGTTTATCGGCCAATAAATAACGATTTGGAGTTCTGATGCGTAGGAATTAAACCACGAGGCGTTATTCCGAGTTGTTTAATAGCCACGCATCAGAACGACAAAGAGAAGTTTATTGGCCGATAAACAACGATAATGCGAAAATTATTTTGATTTTAACATGATTTGACATATATGTTTGTAATTGTAATTGTAACTACTTTTTACTATGCTCCGCTCAGAATCGGAATTCTTTTTGCGTTGTTTATTGGTTATTTAAACAACGATAATTTTGTTCTTTGACTATAGAAAAAGTAGCGAGTATCATGTTAGCATATGTATTAATAGTTTAATACATAGCACGATACACAGTATAACAAATAAATGTCAACTTTGAACTTACTTTTCTGCAAGTGAATTAATAGTTCAAAGTTCTTCCACCATAAAACTCCCATGAAATATAATTTTGGCCAGAACTGGTCAAATATGGACATTGTGTTGAACAACAAAAATCTCCTAGCCTAGTGATCCGGAATGGTTGAAGCCCTAATTAACTTTCCAAAGATATCACCGAAATCGGCATAAGGTGCCCTAAGGTGCCCTAATTCACTTCCAAAATTTAACATCATTAACATTAACAACTGCTAGGCGCACTATATTTTCTTTCCACTATATTTCCAGTATTAACAACAGAAGTCGGCGTAGGGCACGTGCAGAGTTTATTGCACGACACGTACACAAATCTCGTGGAAGGCACCAGTCTGGCTTGCACGAGGATCGGCTGTCGAAGCCTGTGGAACAGACACACCCAGAATGTGTCCAACCTTCTGACACAGATGGGGGATTTTGACTACTCAGAGGTAAGCATAAGCGGTTTCAGAGGGGGCGGAAGCGGCGTACGCCCCTCTCTAAAGTTCAATATTCGATTTGTAAACCTTACAGTATTTTAAAACATACACATTTCGCTGCAAAAGACGTGGTCTTCGATCTGTTAATTGTAATAATCAAAACCGTTTCATGGTATTTTGTTAAATTGTTCCATTTTGTTGATATCGCACATTTCCGGTATTTAAAAGCATTTTGGCAGCCATTTTTAGTTACTGAATTTTTATGGCCACTCTTACTCAAAATCCTGGTATGTTAACGAGAGTAACACCAGAATCATATGCGGTTTAAGAGGGGACGGAAGCGGCCTATCCCGCACTCCCCACGCCGCAAAATTGTCTTTAATTTGATTTTAATATCTGAAACATACTTTCTCATCGAAGAATTATGTAAGTTTATCACCTTTCTCATCACGTTGTGTGTACTGTGGTATGGGGCTTTTGACGAAATATGTCTGCCAAAACCCTGTTTTCTACCGGTGTTTGCATTCAGGCGAGATGCGTTTTCTTGGTAGGAACATGAACTATCTTTTTTATTGCAAGTTTTGGAAGAGGAAAGATTCATCTTAAAATTGATACCATGCATGCACAATCTAAAATAAAAGAAAGGCTAAAAAGATGCTTGGAAAAAATTTCGCCGTTTTATAATGAGACCATATGGGAATTGGATTTACTGGTATCTAACCTAAACAACTACATAAATGTCGATACGTAAATTACAAAATCTCGTAAATATTGATGAAACGCGTCCCAGTACTGCGGTTACACACAACAAGAACTGAAAGGGCGCCGACACGAAATACAACCTCCGCGCAGGGATTTGACAATAGCATAGCTCGATTTTAAATCCCTGCCGGATCGGTAATATCCTTAAACATTGTTTTGAAAACAAAACACATATATATGTTATATAAAAGCAACAGTTAATTATTGGAAAAAGGTTAATAAAATAAAATAAAAATTTGGCAAACTCAATGTTCTAGGGTCGGGACATTTTTTAGGGTAGGTCGGGTAACCTGAAACAAACACATTTTTTCACGCCCAAAGTGGAATAATCAGCATGTACATCTGTGTTTATGTTAGGGCATACAAATGAACTATCGTTTATATATAGTAAGAATAGTAACGGCCCAAGTATTGTCCCCTGTGGAACACCAGATTTGATGGATAGCATTTCAGTTTGTATGTTCCGAAGTTTAGCTACTTGTTTTCGGTCAGTTGAATTGAAATTGAAAAGTTTTTAAAATTGAATGTTGTGAAAAGTGATACGGTTTTTTTTCTGAGTAAAATGTCATGGTCGATATATCGAAACAATAATTTAGTATCACGCGTCAACAATGCTTACTTTTAATATAATATGGGTCAAATTAGTGATTTCTCATATACATGTATATATTTGATAGCGAGAAGAAAACGGTAAACCGATGTTGCTGGATCTGCCAAAGGAATGTCTCTTTGAAATCATGTACAAGTTCACGGACCACAGGGATCTTGTCAACCTAGGTGGGTTACCTCTGCACGAATATCCATATGGCAACTTAGTACAACGTACCTGCATACATACTGGGTACAAACGATATAAAAAAGTACATTGTAATGCGTTATGCACGTGATGCACATAATCCGTAACGTCGTCAGTGTTTGTAGAAATGTAGTTACTGTGAAATGTAGCTTATCGTCCCTTATAAGCCAGAAGAGTTATGTGCAAACAAAGCTGGTAGCCCATTCTGGTTTTCAAGGGTCGACATGTAGCAGACTGTAAAATGCATCCCATACGTTATACATGTGTAAGAAAACGAATAATGTGCTTTTAATCACAAGACAATAAAGTACGTACCATTTTTAGTCTTATACAACGTACACAATCAGAACGTATATATGTGGCGCGTCGTGGGAAAACCGGACTTAATGCATGTGCGTAAAGTGTCATCCCGGATTAGCCTGTGCAGTCCGCACAGGCTAATCCGGGATGACACTTTCCGCCTACAGTGGATTTATGGTTAAAGACACTTCATTGAAACAGAAAATACCATAAAAGCGGAAAGTGCCGTCCCGGATTAGCCTGTGCGGACTGTACGCACATGCATTAAGACCGGTTTTCCCACGACGCGCCTCATATATTGTAGTAATCTTTGCCATAAGGTCGTGTAAAACATGGACACTAATGCTGCATTACCAGTTTTGCAACAGGCGGTACAAAGTATAATGACCATGTAAATTAGTAGAAAAGGGAACACAAATCAACGTGTAAAGCCAGTGGCGTAGCTAGGCCATTTTCGTGTTGTAGGCCCGGGCATAAGGTCAAGATACGAAGTTAAAAGTTTGTCAAAGACATTTATGCTTTAACACTTATAAATTTATATGACTATATGAATCATGCGGATATATGTGAAAGTATAAACCGATAAATATAAAACAACACGTTCTTGCTCTAACCTTCATCAAATTCATTTACTTGTCAGGTCCTTCAAACAAAATAGTTATAAACAAATATACATGTAATGCGTATAACATGGGCTTTATATGCCTTCACGTCCGTTGCTTGAAGTGGCTCACTGCAAGATAGTTTAAGTTTCAATTATGTCTGTCAACACTTTTAATAGAACTCCATTGTACAACTTTTGACGGCCGTAAATGTATTAATAACTTTTTCAATGTCAATAGCTTTCTCCCTATGTATGTGAATTATTGCAAGTCTGGAAGGCCTGTATGTACATGGTTGATCGTAGGTATGTTTTTATCATCTCCATGCAGCGGAACGACCGCTCGCACGTTGCATGTTGGCGTTGTTTGATGTGCCTGTCCACTATTCAATGTTATATATTTAAGAATATTCATAGCTGACTTCCTTCAAACACACACATTCAAGAATTTTATATATTAGTTATTTACCGAAGCGTCATTGTCCCCCTTTAAATAACTCACACATGCTTATCAGCTGTATTTTTAAATGTACTCTGCACTGTTTATTTTCTCCATTAATACGAACGAACGGACGAACAGACGAACATGTCTTTTACACCAACTGTTGTGAAAGATACTCTTATGATTGCGTTGCGAACCGATAAGGCAAGTGATGTCGACATTGTGTCACTAACGTTTCGCTGACATGTGGTGCCTTGAAAGTATTAAGTCGCTCGGAAATGGTCCCAACGTTTTGGGCACCCCTCTACTTTGTCACGTATTAAATATCTTTCTTATAAATATATAACACAAAATGAAATTTGGTGTGATTGCTAATGTAACAGTGAACAAAATGTTTGTCAATTTAGATCTTTGGAAATTAAACTATCTCTTGAAACAATTCTGTTTGAGCTGGAAAGTAGTCATTGATTTGACTTTAATTTCAACTTTAAATCACATATATTTAGTATAAATGTCTTTAATGTGGTATTTCCTGTGCCAAATCTTTATTGCTGTTGACATCTATACATATATATAATCTGAAATATTTAGAAAACGAAACAATAATATAACATCCCCGAACAAAGGTATATATACCCACTGTCTATATTTTATCATTTTTTCACTGAACCTTGGTGGAACTACGGTGTGGATTTATTTACTTTAGAATTAGTAGCGAGCGAGAACGGGTATGTTTTACGAAGTACTTTTTGTATTTAACGAATATGAGCGAGCGAAGCGTGCGAAAAAACTTAGCATATTGATCCACTTTTTACCGTTTTGCGATCCCAAGAAAGCTACAATATTCAGATACCTACTTTAATAATCCGCTTAAGCATATTTCTGTTTGTGTCAAAAGGCACATTTCGGAAATGAAAATGTTTTATATTTAGATCGTCTTAAAATCGATCTCATAATAAGAAATTTAATCGTTCTACCCGTAACCCCCCTTAGCATTCGATTTTTATAGCTTTTTTTAGGCCATTTTTGTTTACTTGTTGAGAAAAAGCTGAAGGCCCGGGCCTACAAGGCCTACATGTAGCTACGCCGCTGTAAAGCGAACATGGGAGTGGGGTTGCCATGTTAATAATTCCAAGTGAAATGGTTTGGCTTTCTTGAAGACTACATAATTATTATCATGCTCATTGAATCTACGCATATAGCTGACCTTTGTGAACTTAATGCACCAGGCCTGACCTGTTGGGACCTGTACCACGTGACCCGGGAAGGGTCCATCTGGCAGAAGCTCTTGGGCTTCCACTTCTCGCCCAAACAGATGGCTACCTTCACGGAATGCATCGAGTACACCGAGGGTGACACACTGGTGGAACTCTACCGCCAGTGCTATAGGTATGATCGCTTACAAGGTTTGGCCTTATGCTGTCCAGCTAGCGCACAACCCCCTCTCCCCCACACGGCACAAGACCAAATCAAAATTAGATATTTCAGTAAAAAAACAACAACAATCAGCTTCAAATTGCAGCTATGATTCAAAATTCGTACCAACTTTCGATGTCAGGGGCGTACATAGGCCAGATTTAACAATACGCACAATAAAAATGTTTGAAGTTAATTAATGATAAATTTACATTTACTGTAAAAGTCATGAACATTTATTCAGTAATAAAATGTCGGATTTGTAGCACTAATTGCATAAAGATATAATTTACACAAGGCTATCAGCCGGGCAGTGCATATGTCGTACACGACCCGTTTAGGTCTTGTTTTTATGTATTTTTTTGATATTGTAGAATTTTCTAATAATCGGCTTATCGGAGTATGCCTAGTTACGCACCTGGATGTGTATCTAGTAAGTAAATTAAGAAGTGGTACTAAGACGTAAATATTGACTATCTTTTCAAATTACAGAGACCATTATAAAAAACTTAATTACTATCGTAAAAAAGGTAAAAAAGGCTTATTATAATTTCCAACAGGAAATCTCATTTTCATTGATACATTTGCAGGAAATTCGGCTTCCGGAAAACGTACACGGCGGACCAGCTCGTGATTTGTTCGGCATGTAAAACTCTCCAGTGGCTGGTGAGAAAAATATATGTTTCATGTATAATATGAACGAAAACTAGTTTAAATATTTTGTTTTTGATTATGCGAAGTGGATGTAATATCCGCCTAGTGAAGTGTTGAACTGAAGTTTTTTTGAGGAACCGCTAGTATATACAGAACGTGCGATTAAAATCCTAGTTTAAGGAATGTCTGGTCTTTCCTTGGGGTATTCCACTCTGTGTATTGGTCCACCATAAAAATCTCCTATAATATCTGCAATATTTTCTCTCAGCTGACTGAGCAATGGCTGAGTGCACTGTTTCAATTGCAGCAGTGTATTGATCTCAGCTGATAATGGTTGCCACACTTTGTCCACACTATGACCACAGCAGGGTGCCAATACACTGGAGTACAATACCCCAGAATAATATTTTTTTTTTTTTTTTTTTTTTTTTTTTTTTTTTTTTGGGGGGGGGGGGGGGGTGTCAAGTAAAGAAGGATTAAACTAGGCCTTTAAGCATGAAACTGTATGCTGTCGCCGTTTATTACAATTTCAAAGAACAACATGTTCGCATTCATAGAATTCCTTGAACTCTGTTTCAGAAACTGGGTCACTACTGCTGGTCAGACGATGAACACCGGGTGCATGCCGTCATGGAGCCCGTATCACCCGAAGAATTATGTCAGATCCTCGGATGACATCATCACGTTAACGTTGACGTCATGTCACAGTCGTGTAGAATTAAGTGTACACTTCGCTTATCGGTTATTTCGTATTCTACCACGGCACTCGGCTAGTGGTCCATAGATAAAGAACGAAAATAACTGTGGGTTAATCTGCAACAAATTATGGGCGGAGCATAATGTTTTGAAAATAGCTCCGGAAATTTAAAGAAATTGTTCCGTAAAATGCACGTGCTTAAACGCGCGATAGTAAATTGTGACAAACTAATCATTTCTGCATTATGTAGCGCAATAAAACCACACCTGTACTACATATGTTATACTTAAGTTCACAAAAACGTTTACGTTTTGTTAATATGCTTGTAATTTGCGCTTTTTAGCAACTTATTTTCACTGTATTATATCGATAAGTATGACGTCATTCGCTCAATGTTTATCAATAAAGATGACATCATTTTGAATTGTTATGATTTATTGACGTCACTGAAACGCACGTGTGAGTGCACTTCTCAGAAAATGGGCGGAGTATAGACAAATATAGTTCTCATTCATAACCTTAAACAATACGAATTTTATATTAGATCGTGTTAGAATCGAAATAATTAACGGGTAACAGTTGGTTATTGCGGTAATAACCCAAGGTTTGTCGTTTCGATGCTTGTTATCAAACCACTCGGGCTACCGCCCTCGTGGTTTAATTCCTACGCATAACCGTTGGTTATTACCGCAATAACCAACAGTTACCCGTCAATTATTTCTTAAGTAATGAATTCCTTAATTCAGTATCTGTCGAGCGATATCGGCCTTTCAAGACTTTTACCCTTGGTCAGCGTTCAGACTCGCCTACGTCGCGCTCTTTTATACTCCAACACTTGTATAATTTAATGTTAAAGCGATAACTTTTACCAGAAATAAATGCAACATTTTGCACATAGGGACCCTCATAACCATACCCTTTCTTAAAGAACATTCTAAGCTGAATTGATTTAAGCAATGAACAGGGTAGGACATGCAATATGTAAAAAGAACTCGGCACTAAACACAGTTGACTGTTTTATCAACATCTGTTTAGCGGCTACTTTCTTGTTGAATGTAACCCGCCTCAGCGCAAGTGTCATACTGTAGTCTCCAATCTTAAAAGCATATCAGTGATTTATTAGTGCATACCAATGCTTACCCTACCAACATCTCCAAAAAAGAATATCAAAGCAAGTGTCTAAACCTAAAACATGTCTTCGAGTTAAACGTGTTGATTTATTTAGAGAGTACAGCCTACATGACTTCACTGATGTCTATTACTGGATTGGACGTCACGTGACTTTCAGTGTGATTTACGTCCGCCATTTTGTTGGGAGCTAGTTGTTTACAAGATGGCAGCCGATGTGAACTCTGCGGTTGTCAACACCAAAACAAAATGCGTTCAGTGATTTGCTTGCGGTTCTTTTCACGATATGAATAGTAATACTATTCAAGCCAAAGCATTTGCTGCATCAGGTAAGATTTGTGTATGTTTAAATAATAGAAATCATGCGACATGCCTAAATGCCATAATGCTAAAATTATGATTATTAATCGAAGGCCTTTCAGACTCAGTTTCAGTTTCATTGTGAGTTATCGTGTATTTACTACTGACTGTCAACTTGTTATCGATTCCAACGAAAATTCATTGATTATATAATACATATGAGCCTTACCATTTGGCTCGTTTTCCATTGAAAGCTGTGAAACTTTTTAATGAAGTCAATGCAGTAGGCCTACTTGTAAATGTAAATATCTTTATTGTGAGACTGTCTCATAATAACTATCATCATAGCACCTCATTCCATTAAATTGAATTTGCAATATGCTTCCACTTACAGACAGTCATGTGAGTTTCTCAAGAAACCTGCCAGTTAGAGTCGAGTTGACTAATTTAGACTGGTATATGCAGGATCAGCGGTATTTTGCTTTAAACCCTGCATCTCCACTCGGCCGCAGCCTACCGAGAGAAACAAAACTTAACCTTCATGCGGCAAGAATTTTGAGAAGGTATGCAAGCCTCTCATTTTACTGAATTTGGGGCCGAAATTTGACCCATTTCCCAGCATAATATATAGATCAATGCATGACTTATTCATTTAGTGTAATGTAACCTTTAATAATAAAGCGTCCAGGTGATGCCTTACAAACATATTTCATTTTTTACGAATTCGCTACAACTGTTTCATTATATAAAATAGTGAGTTTACAATCCAATATATTTAAATGTGTTGATTATTGCATATTGACTGTTGCATATTATGCGCCTGTGCGGAGTTTAATGCATTAAAAAGGAATATGTGTAGATGCTACTACTGGTATACTTACTAAATTGCTAAGCACAAATTCCAACTACATGCACATGAATGTATATGAATTCTAATTAATGTACATGTAAGGATGCATACTCTAGTTGTACCGAATGTCTAAATAAATGACATTTTAAACCAAAATGCCATTTTAGAGGCTGTACATTTTTTGCAGTTCAATGTCCAATGTGTGATAAATGAATTCATGAAAAATAGTGTGCGTGTTTTTGCAGTTCAGTGTCCAATGTGTGATAAATGAATTCATGAAAAATAGTGTGTGTGTTTTTGCAGTTCAATGTCCAAGGTGTGATAAATGAATTCATGAAAAATAGTGTGTGTGTTTTTGCAGTTCAATGATCAATGTGTGATAAATGAATTCATGAAAAATAGTGTGTGTTTTTTTCCTTCAAAATTTAACCATTCATTTTTAACACGCATTCATGGAACTGAATCCAGGCGCGTCGCGCCGTATTTAACATTGGGGTGACGGTCTACTAATAAGTGGAGAAAGCTTCTGTCGTGACTTCTTGTCAAGTAATAATGTAATAACACACCATTATCGCAATTTATATTTACTTTAATGCTTTTAATGAAGTATTATCAATCAAACAATCATAACAATTCAACAACAGTTACTCAATATTGGTAAACAAAACACAATCTGAAAACAAACGAAGTGAGCCGGGCCGGCTAGCACAGTTGGTAGAGCGCTGGACTACAAATCCGAGAATCGCGGGTTCGATTCCCAACCCGGCCACATAATTTGGCCACATAATTTGTGTGGGGATTGGTCATGAAATTATTTATACGGCCATTCTCCCCCTACCTCTGATTCAAGTAGGGCAGTAGTTAGTTTCTGGCATATGTGCACTTAGTACTGGTAAACCGGCTTACCCAGGAAAAGTGTGAGTAGGTTAACTGACCGCCGTTATATGACTGAAATACTGTTGAATACGGCGAAAATTCCAAACAATCAAACAAAACATGCCTACCGCCCTGTTGTAAAATAGCTTTAATGCTCCACCGTTAATATCGCTAATTTAATGTTCAGTACTATCAGTTTAAGCAGAACGTGCATGAGCGGGATTCATTGGCTGTCACAAACTCGTTTGCTACACGGTTCAAGTCGTCTGTAGTGTCTCTGTGCACATGTAACAACATGAGATGGTTGAGACGTCCCTGTGCCATATTGGCTCGCAGGTATGTCTTCACTCAACGGAGCACGGAGAAAGACCGTTCACTCGTGGCGTTGGTGGCTGGCATCACAAGAACGAGCTTCAATGCAGTCACGACTTCGCTGAAAAGCTGACGGACCGCATGGGACGTAGCTCTAACAACTGCGACAATGTCATGTAAGGTTTTAACACTGATATCGTTGCTTTTTACATACACTTGTAGCGTCTGCAGCTGGTTTAACAGCATCGACTTATAAATGTCCGTATCGTCGAACCGTTACGTGGCTCAAATCGTCCACGTAGCTGTCCTCACTGGCGATACACTTCACAATCATGTTCTCCAAGTGGCGGTACGTCTTATTACCCGGCTGGTCGAAGCGTTCGTTGATGATGTTTGTAGCCAGATCTAGGACTTCGTAGTATATAATGTATGTCTTTATAAAATTTACACTAGTATTGGTTTATTAGACGACCCTCGAAATTGAAATACATCCTACTTGACAACAATAACGGGATTTCTCAATGCAAAAATAATGCATGGGAACTACATTCCTTTTACGGGAAACTAGGACACCAAATGTATTTTACTTATTTTAGCAAAATTATATAACAATTAAGGGAGGCTACTCTTTCTCGCTTACTGGATCCACAACTATTCCACCCCTGTTGGCGCCTTTTCAGGCGTTAGTTAGTACTAGTATTAATCCGGAGCGGACGCTCTTTTTTTTTGCAGACAAATGTTTTACAGTATTGTTAGGTATAGGATAGTATGTTTTTGTCAACATACATCCATTCTGAATACAAAGAGATTTTTTTGCAAAATAGTGATAGTGTTCATTCAAAAGTGGTGGACGCAGTGCCTATAAGTTTAACCATCAGTCCACAAAACATAAGATTCATTTAGTTATAAAAAATATATAAATATATGAGTATCTATTACATATCTCTTGTGTTCAAGGTGGTGGGAATGCAGTTTTGGGTGATGGTAAAGCAACCGAAGAGAAATGTCCAAAAGACACCGTTAAGACAGTTGTAAATACAGAACAATGGTCAGCAGAGGATGCCATTGCTTCCACAAACAAGGAATTTTTGTTCAATGCTGGGCCCATATTCACCAACCCATTCTTAGACTTAAGTCTTAAGAATAAAGAATATTCTTGAAACTGTGTTATTCTAACAACGCTGTTACGTTATATCTTCCTTGGTATTTACCAACGCAAAATTTAGTATTCTGTATTCTGAATGATTTATTAATGCCGTAAACGACATTGGTATCCAGCATGTGTGCAGACAAACACATATGAGGCGCGTCGTGGGAAAATCGGACTTAATGCATGTGCGCAGTGTCGTCCCGGATTAGCCTGAGCAGTCCGCACAGGCTAATCCAGGACGGCACTTTCCGCTTTTATGGCATTTTCTGTTTCAATGAAGTCTCTTCTATTCTAAACATAAATCCACTGTAGGCGGAAAGTGCCGTCCTGGATTAGCCTGTGCGGACTAAGTCTAAGAATCGGTTTGTGAATTTGGTGACCACATGCCCTGCTGGTTTATTCCTTTGAATCTAGTGATTGCAATATACTCATTTACAAAAAACTTTCTAGCAGTGTCTCCTATATTTGTTTTGAAATTGAATGGTTAGTCTCGTATGAAACCCGAAAACAAGCCAAGACAGCTTAGGTTTAAGTTTGCACAGATACCTCAATTATTGACAATGTGCTACTTAGGTCATGTTTCATGCCAACTTCATTGGCACAAATAAGAACAGTAAAATCAACATATGTTAACATGGATCGATGATGTGCAAATTAATGTTATATGTTTAAAATGTGCATAATTAAAAAACGACACTTTATTCAAATTAGTTAACGTTCCATGTTTTAAACGGTCAATATTGTTAAATTTCAACATAAAACAACAATATAACATAATATATTCAGTTAAACATAACTCTGAAATATACCAACTTACTCATGTTGGAGCACAGTTGATAAAAACGTCCCCCTGTATTATTATTCTAACTTCTATGTCTGTTGGGAAAAAAATCAGTCATAGTGGTCGACACGAGGTATAACGACATATTATTTAGAATTCCGACATGATCAAAACAGATTGTGCAATTCCGTCCATCTTTTGTCACGTGTAACACATGTTTAAGTGGCTTCAGTCTGCTATTAAACATAGTTACGTCAGTTTCACTGATTAAACTCTGTGCATGACTAGTATTTTCCTGTTTTTTGTTGCAGAATTAACAACGGCAGATTGTATTCTTTGTCTATTAAAAACAGCACGTGTACAAAGATCTTTCACTGAATGACTGAGGTCAGTTCCGTGTTCTTTATTACAGCATAAACAACGGAAGGTTGGGTCAATTCTGTAAAAAAAATCAGCATGTTAAAATTGTGATTTATCGACTCACTGTTATCATCCACCTTGTCCCAAGCATTAACCAGTAGCAAGAGTCATTAACCAAGAGTAGTGCGCACTGCACAAGGTTTTATTAACCAGTAGCAAGAGTCATTAACCAAGAGTAGCGTGCACTGCACAAGGTTTTATTAACCAGTAGCAATTTAATTGGTACATGTATTAATTTACTTTTAATACTTTGATTGTAATTGTTCATAACATGTCGTAATTTGCTGGAAAAAAACAACAACACTAATCCGATCGGGCTAGCGCGTATAAATTTCGACTAGCCCCAAATCAAAAGCAGTAGCCTAGGGTTTCGAGTTAGTGGGTAAGGGAAAAGACATCGTCATTGTCATTCAGATTTGCCCTTGCAGCTAGCAACAGGTCCTGGACTCTGCACGTTGGACTCGCATGCATGATTCACATGAACAAGTATGCCAAGAGCACCACAATCACAAATACGAGGACGTAGAGTTTCCCGAAGCTCTCGGAGGAGTTACCGCCCTTGATCGGCCTGGTCCTAAGGGGCTGATAGGTACGCTCCCACTGGGTGAAGATATGCTCGCGGGCTCCCGCCCACTGTCCCGGGCCCATCAGGCGGTACTGGTATGGCGTGGTCGGCCCGAAGAAACATTTAATGGCCAGCATGGGGTCACTCAGTAACAGCTTCTCTGAAAATCATTTAGCAATGTTTTACAACGACTGCCGGTAATTACACTTCTAGTATACAGTATATATTGAAAAATAACAAGTTATCTGATTTTTTTCTGATGACAACTTTAATTGGGTTCTGGAGGGTTAATTAATGCAAAATGTTTGAAAAACAAATACTTGTAAAACATAGATCTGCCAAGTGCATGTAGTAGTTTCACGTAGTAGCGTTAGAATAATAATATATACAGATTTATCGTTGATAACATTTTAAGGAAAATATTTTAAATTATCTCGGCTACATGTATACGAGGGCAATGCGCGTGGAAAACTTTTAAGCGCTTTATTATTTAAAGGTATTTTATATTTAGTGTATAGCATATACACATAGATCAATAACGCGACTTCCACCCAAGGAATCATCAATATAATCTTATACATATATAGTTTTGCTTACTGAGATCCGGTTTACACCCAATCATTTCCGCCAGTTCGTCCATAAAGGGAATGTACTCCACCTGTATCGTGTGACGGAGCGACTCCTTGTAGCGACCCGCCATTTCCGTCTGCTTCCGTCGAATATCGTCCCACTTCTCTTGTCGGTTTGGTAACTGAGCGACGCCCTTAGCAACGAGAACAAGTCTGATGAACTATTTGATTGGCGGATGAAATGAATATTACTATAGGTCTTCAACGACAGTTTGAACATTTAACAAGTAGTTCTACCGACAGATGCGCCCTTTCTATTTGTTATCTTACTATGAAATAATTGCTTACTCGGCAATATTCTCGACAATTATATTCATATAAAGGATATTTGTTGGTTGCGGTAGAACATCGATCTTAATTCACGAGTTATCATAGAAATTTATATTTTCACGAGTGAAGATATGTATATTTTCTATAATCACTACTGAATAAAATCGATATTTTACAGACACCAACCAATTTCCTTTTTATTTTATGCTTAAACATGTGTTATTTTGGCATTTTCCGCCTTCTCGGTGAAAAAGTAGCTCCATTATAAAAATGGTAATTTTCACTGTTTTAAACAGTGAATTACTAATGTTATTTCAGTGATATTTCCCTATAAACCACCGGAAAGCATAAAATAAATATACATGTAACATGATTAACCGATGCCATGTCATTGAACATCGGCCATTCGAAACAATTGCTTTAGTTTTCTCACAATAGAATACTGAATGGACTAAAGTAGAACAAGACCGGCTTACTTTGAACACTCGTGCGGCCAGACGACACTGCATCTCGCTGATCGGCATAATGGCGCCAAGGGGCTGGAAGCAGCCAATGATGGCCAACGTATGATGCTGCAAGTCCGGCGGAAACATGTATTTGTAGAGGTTCACTTTATTCTCTTTCACCTCCGTGATGGATTTGTCCAAAAACGGAAAACCAAAACAGTAACCCGTGGCTAATACTATACAATCGATACCTTCTGCCACGCTGCCGTCTTCGAAGATGACGCCGTTTTTGGTAAACTCTTTGACATTTGGTTTGACAATTACTCCACCGGAAGCAATCCTGTTAGGCAACTCGTCGTTGACCGTCGGGTGTGCCGCCAAGGGCGAATAACTCGGTCGTATGGAGTACTTAGCGTGATCGAACCTGCGGTTGAGACGCATCTCCGCGACTTTGGCGGCCCATGAAGAGGGGAGCTTTGTTCGCAATGCCATTACGAACCGGGTCGTATTGCGCATGTCGATCGGGTCACCGTCTTCAGCCACTCTGTTGAAGATCCAGGCACCGGATCTCGTGCTGAGATAGATCTAGAAATAATGAAACAATGGAATAGACACACATATGCCCTTTCCTTTAACTATCGTCCAGAATGTTTATGAAATGACAAAAGTGCACATTATTGTGAAAACGCTAGGTCAGCACGAACGGTAGTTCTTAGAGAGCTTCAAATCTTGGAATACCGGTAGTATACTCATATAGGTTAGGGTTAGGACATAATACGCAGAGGGGTCACCAGTGCGATTCTAGTACTGCTATCTTCTAGGTTCTTACTACCTAAGACTGAAATGTCTATTTTGAGCACTTCTTTGTGATTTCGTTTTTTTTTCTCGAATTTAGGCAACTGTAACGAGTCACAAAATCATTCAACAAGTTAAATCATGAATAACAGTCATTACCTGTGAGGAGATGCGACTTAGTTCCGTGGCCACGTCCCCGCCGGAGTTCCCGATCCCGATGATGAGCACGCGCTTATCCTCGTACCCCCGGAAGTCCTTGTAGTTGTGCGTGTGCACAACGAGGCCCCGGAACTTGTCCAGACCTGGGAACACCGGGATGTTCTTGTCCGCGTGGTGACCCGTGCACACCAGCACGCCGTCGAAGATTTCCGAGGTTGTTTCGTCGGTGTTCTTTTTTCTCGTCGTGACTTCCCACTTACCGAGTTCGGAAGCGATTTTGACGTGAACTACCTGGAACAAAAACGTAATACCCGTATGGCAATATATGTAACGTCTATATGGACATATTAGCTACATGATTGAGAATAATTAAAGCAAATATGAGGGGATATTATGCTTAAAATAATTGACATATAATGATAATTATAAATGTGACAAAATATACATCCATGTGGTGTGTTTATAATGTTAGATATGTGGTCAGCGTACATACTAAGGTATGCACAAGAATAATATACCGGTACGCATGGTACATGCGAAATATGAATTCATATGCAACGTACCTCCGTGTGGAAGTGTATGTACTGGTGGAGTTTGAATGCCTCTGCATACATATTGAGGTAGCGGTCCACCTTGGCGTTGTGCATGTACATGGCGAACTCGGCCGGTATGGGGAAGTCGCTGTAGCACATCATTTCCTTGGACGTGTTGATCACGGTGGACTTCATCACGCATGCCTACACAGAAACAGAAATTATTATATTTTAAGCTTTCAAGTGATTTATAGGGGAAATATCAGTGAAATAAAAATGGTAATTCACTGTTTGAAACAGTGAAAGTTATCTCTACGGTAATTTTCACTGTTTCACGCTGGTTCCCGCTTTAATACAGTAAATGAAACGGACCGTCATCGATGCCGAGCTCAACATTGTGACGTCATGACGTTATAATTCCCGCGATTTTTTCAAATAAAACGCATTTATATAGCACACACAATTAACAAAACGGCGTAATAAAACATAAAATAAAAAGAAAATTTGTAGGTTTCGGTAGAATATCGATTTTTGATTCACTCATGATCAAAGAATATATTTTTCATTCGTGGCTGCGCCACTCGTGAAAATATCAATTTTCTATGATCACTCGTGAATTAAATCGATATTCTACCGAAACCAACGAATAACCTCTATTTATTTAGCAGTTGTCCGAATATAGCGCAAATTTTGTGCTTCATTATTAAAAACATATAAATAACAATGAAAAAAAATGTGCGAATTTAAGACCACGGCATAAGCCGTTTTTAAAGAATGTGCGAAATATAGACACCGCGAAATAAAATGATTTTATGTTACTTGGGATTTTTTTTAGTTATCATTAGGAATTAAACCGTGAGATGTAAACATGTAACGGAAAGTATAAAACAATTAATATTACATTATAAAACGCTGTTTCTGCATGACAACATACAAATATACACGATCATGACTTCTATAACATGTATAACACCTTTAAATAATTAATAATAAAGGCCGGTACTATATGTTTATTCCATGCCGATTGCGTTATTACCTGTCCCTCCTCCGTCTCGCTGGTGTAGTGCCAGAGGCCTCCAATGTACCCGGTCCTCTCGAAGCACACAGGCTCCAACCCCTCGTCTAGGCAGCATTTAAGGGCCGTCAACCCACTGGCTCCAGCCCCTATAACTGCAACGCGCCGACTGGACATCGCTACTTCCGGTATCCAGTTGTACCGGTGAAATACTGGTTAGCGTTAGATGTGTTTCAGACACTTCCAGTGTCCGATGAGACACACTTTATAAATTGTGTAGATGTATTTCAAGTCTCTATATTTACACTTATGTTAAGTTTATTACTTTGAAACGCTGATAGTGACCGACTGCGTTCATATAAAATGGAATAAATATCTTTATCCTATAATAAATTTACTTAAATATCAACAACCGGTAAATGGTTATTCTCAACACTCGTCTAAAACAAATTCGTTCTATTTAATAAACTCCACTCACATGGGACGGACAATCTATAGTGACGTGGGTGCAATGTTATCAACAGTGTAAACATTCAGATATGTGTGCACTATGTCCTGCATTGAGTCAGCGAATACAATTGGGGAATATTCGTCCTCCACAGATTAACTACTTAATACTGAAGTTGATACTCCCTATACATGATATGATAAACAAGACAACCTTAGGGAAAGGTATAGGATCACTAAAGGTACAAGGTGCTGCTAAAAAGGAGCAGGGTGGAAAGCCGGACCAGTCTGTTGACATTTGCTAATAATTTGCTACATAAAGTGAATTTATTTCTCTAATACTTTTAAATACGGGTTTTAAGCATAGTCTATTCATTTTCCATTGAGCATTTGCAAAAAATATATTAAATTTTAAAAGACATTCAACATTTCTGTGTTGACCAGTGGAGAAGGGCAGCAGGGAGATGCAAAAAGGAGCAAGGTGCAGCACCCTGCTGTTTCGCTCTAGATCTTTCCCTACAACTGAACCTAAACATCGTTGATTAAATATCTTACACAAGCCGCTTACATTGTTGGGTGCGTTACCCTGACACTCACGAACTTTATCTCGAATTGTTCCTTAAATGTATACCATATTTTAGAGTTTTAATTGTTTTGCGGTATTCAATAACTGTGACATCAGAACCGTAACTGGTGGGCGGAGCCTAATATGCAAGCTTGTAGTGCAATAAGTTATAATTTATACGCACTCTACTTATTGCACTGAACGATTGCACTGAGTGGACACATTGAGACCGAGCTAAATTTGGAAATGACGCGCATGCCAAACACGTCAGACATCACTTGACGTCTAGGAACTGCCTATTGGGATCGGCATCGTAGAAAGTTGCGATGTGATTGGTAAATATGGCATAAAACACTTGTAGCACCCTTTGACCTCAATGTGTTAATTATTTAATCTCGCCCAGCGGGCTCGTTAAATAACTAACATATTTCGGTCAAAGTGTGCTACAACTAGTACGTATACTAGGTTTTGTTCGTGCAAGTGTTTCAAAATATTACCGGTATACCATACCATTTTTCGTTTTTCAAAGATTTAAGTCGATTCCAGTACGGACACTTAGTAGTATAATATATTCATCGTTACTGATTTGTAATATTCACACATAAAGGTCAATGTCAGGTTTATGAGTCCGAGCTATTTGTTAGCATGAATTAACCATCGCCATTCTATTAACAAACTAGATGTATCATACCCCCACGATACATGTTAGGACACAGACAAAGGGCGTGTCGCCAACACTATTTTTGCCTCCACAAAATTATATATTATGTAGTGAAAAAATGACAACGGGTCATAATTCTGCTAAAATTGATTCTTTCCTTTACGATCACCTAATAGACACGTTAAGGCTCTTCAGCTGTGAAAGTTTGAGCAAACTCCGCCGAGCAGTTAAAGAGGAGTTGAGTCCACAAAATATGGGGAAATACATATTCTATAGTGGAAATATGACAAAGGACCATAATTCTGTAAAAATTGGTCACAGCCAACTTTCCTCCCTTTACGATCACCTACATGTTAAGGTTCTTCAGCCGTGAAAGTTTGGGCGAAATCCGCCAAGCAGTTAAAGAGGAGTTGAGTCCACAAAATGTTGGGAATTTATATATTCCATAGTGGACGAAATGACAAAGGACCACAATTCTGCCAAAATTGGTCGCAGCAAAAATTTCTTTTTTACGATCACCTACACATTAAGGTTCTTCAGCTGTGAAAGTTTGAGCAAAATCCGCCCAGCATTTAAAGAGGAGTAAATTCCACAAAATTTCGGGACATACGTCCAGACAGGTGCAATGCTTAATGTCTCCCACTTTGTGGGGGCATAAAAATACTTCGCGTTGTTGCATCTTCGTGGTCTTGTCCAGGGCGAAATTAAAATTTCAGAAAGAATTTTCGATTTATCGTTGTTTATCGGCCAATAAACAATGATGTGGAGTTCTGATGCGTATGAATTAAACCACGAATTAAACCACGAAGGCGTTAACCCGAGTTGTTTAATAGCCACGCATCAGAACGACACAGAGTTGTTTATTGGCCGATAAACAACTATAAGTCGAACATTATTTAGATTCTAACATGATTTGACATATTTTCTTTTTGCAATTGTAATTGGTAATACTTTTTACTATGCTCCGCTAAAAATCGGTATTAGCGTTTTTAATGGGTAGTTTAACAATAATTTTGTTTTTGTCTATAGAAAAATTAGCGAGTATCATGTTAGAATTGATATTCTATTATGATGTTGAAAGGTTATCACCATTTGAAGTAGATTATTATCTAGAATTCATAAAATATTAACCGCAGAATCTTCGGCGTACAGTACTGTATCGAGTAGTTGTTTCTAAAGTTTGTTGCTACGACCCCTACATGATCCACAGCAGGTTTCCGTAATTTCCCTGAGTGGTTGTTACCAAATTAGGATGGACAAGTCCCAAAAAGGGCTGTTATATAGAATTAGACTAGTTACTGTTCAGGATTTTTTCAGAAAAATTAGTTTTTATTAAATAATTTCTTGATTATTTGTCACTAGAAATTATGTTTTGCCATTATTATCATGGCAACGCGTCGAACGTCAAGTGGATTTATTGATAAATATCATCTTTGTGTCATATAAACTGAATAGATCGACGTTTCAAAATGATAAGCTTCAATATTTTATTATACAGATTTTAGAACTGATTCATCTACCCGTTACAAATTACTGGTCCCACGATTCTATCATTCTGCTATGACTGAAGGAGGAAATTGTGTAGTTCAATGTTACCTTCGTACTTAGAAAACATTTATCTCCCTTTGATACAACTTTGTCATATATTTTCATAGTTTGACATATCATGGCTAGTCGAAGAAAAAGAAAACTTCCACCTTGGTTACAAGGTGTTGTTGTAAAAAAGAAAGAAAACAATGAAAATAAACCTGAGACTGAAGAAAACAAGAAAGAAAATGAAGTTAAAGATTCTGATGGTGTGTTTCTTTTTACTCGGCATCGGTATTCTCGCGGTATCTCTATTTTCGCAGTAATTGTTTATCTTCGGATTTTCATGCTTAATTGTCAACATCTAACATACTATTGGTTTTCTTTAAGAAAATAATCAGTAATAAATTAATTCATTCGAATTTAAACAAGTAATATGATTTGAAACCATAAATATAAATAACTTTCGTATCAGCTTGCACTTTGCAGCTATCGGTAGACATTAGGGGGTCAATGTCTACACTTTCGTCTGCTTGATTAAATATAAATGAAGACTCAAATTATTGTTTTGTTATAATTGTTAAAGTTTAAAATCCAACAATTTAAAGTGTATTTGTGTTTGTTTATACACTAACAGCAAACTTATTTCAAAACAAAAATTTTACCGCGAGATTACCGATGACGTAATTTTTTAAGATGGCTGCATGGTGTATTGAAAAACATAATAATTTAAGGACGAATACTTTACTTTTAAACAGGATTTCCAGTTGTTATTTTCTTGAAAAGGTTCAATTTTATAGCATGTTATTGAAAGAAAATGTTTTGTTAGTTGTTTTTTTGCTCTAAATATTTACTTAAAGGTTAAGTACCGCGAGAATACAGATGAACAGTATACATGGACTAACTTAGTATTGACATTATTGTTTTAACTTTTGTGTAGAGATTTTATTTTTAAAGGGGCATAAGGACGGTATTTCCCATAGACACGTTTTAAAACAACACATATTCCCATTTTTACGAATATCTTTCAAGTAGAAATGATAAATTGATGGAATCATTAAGAAAAAAATACATACTGCTGATAATTACTTCAGAATAGTATACACTTGTAAACACATGGCGAGTAAAATGTAATGCACATAAAACATTTTATTGATCGTCATTCAGTACTTCCAATTAAAATATCATGCACATTTTTTTTTTTTGAATCAGGGTTCCAGCAGGATTACATAATTACTACTCGCGCCTACAAAATTGTGCACTTCAATGGAAACTTTCCTGCGCTAAACATCATTAATCAATAGTGTGCATGCGTGTAGAAGTACTTAATATACATTTCATTAATGTTGATTTTACAACTACTACTTGAATTTTCCTGCGCCCGTTAAAAGTGTTATGGACCTGGTGACAACTTTTTATAATTCTAAAAAAATATTTTACTGTTTGAATATAAAAACGACTTATGTTTGAAGAAATCAATACTTAAGAAAATATCATTTTATTTTTGAAACTATTATACCGTATTAAGCTTAGCTGTCAATATGCCCCTTTAAATTTAATGATGATTTGTTTTTAATCATGACTTAGATCTATTTTTATTTATTGAAATTGAGATGCCTTTGAAACATAATTTAAGTTTAACAGTTAGTCCACAAAACATATTTGTTACATTCTTTTCATTTTTTTTTCTTGTATTCCAGTTGAAGGTATTGCAGTTTTGGGTTTCGGTAAAACAAACCAAATGAAATGTCCAGAAGACACTGTTAAGACAGCTGTAAATACAGACCAATGGTCAGCAGAGGACGCTATCGCTTCCACATACAAGGAATTTTTGTTCAGTGGTGAACTGGTTTATTCTTTTGAATCAAGTGATTGCAATATACTGTGTGAAGATATTTTAGAAACAATTTCTAGCAGTGTTTCCTATATTGGTTTTGACATTGAATGGCCAGTCACGTATGAAACAGGAAAACAAGCAAAGACAGCTCTGGTTCAAGTTTGTACAGATACTTCAAAGTGTTACTTATTTCATGTTTCATGCATGTCAAAGTTTCCAGTGATGCTGAGAAAACTTATCGAAAATGAATCCATCATGAAAGTGGGATTGAATATAGAGAATGATATATGGAAATTAGGATATGATTTCAACATAAACTCGAAAGATATTGTTCAAAAGAGTACCACTGAGTTAAGAACTCTAGCAAATAAGAAATTAAGATCTGCAGAAAACTGGAGTTTGGAAGGTTTAGCAAGGAATGTGTTACATGTAAGGATCAGCAAGGACCCGGCTATACGCAAGTGTGATTGGCGGCAGTACCCCCTTCCAGAAGCGCAGCAGAATTACGCAGCCACAGATGCTGTTGTGTCGTTAATGATCTATCAAGCACTGTCCAAGCAGTAACATAATAAAGTGATTAACTGAACATTATCTGAACGGATCAGTTATTTGTCTTTTGTACACGGTCAAATCCAATATGCTGCATGTTGTTGGTGCATGTATAATGAAATAAATTATAACTTTTGTCATTAGACCAATTCAGTAATTCACCTTGTTATGTATGCACGTGTTGTTCTAAATGAAATTTGTATTTATTGTTATTATTTCAAACGATCTGTTTTGTTACACTGATATTGCACAATTAAATATATTTATAATAAATTTATTTCATTGAATTTTATTTTTACATCTTTTGTTGGAATAAAAAAGACTACTTTTCCATGCTTTACATTTACAACCCAGGAAAGCAGAAATGATGCAAATATAACTCACAATACCTAATGATTCATGATAATAAAAATTGTATATGAAACATAATCTTCTCAAATAACATAATACATGTTAGATTATAGTGTGGGCTTACTATGAATAAAACCTGTGAAACCAGATAAACTGAAGCGCAGAAGGGTAGTGCTTAAGTGTAACATGGGGTTAATGTCTGACAAACTGTGGTCTTATATTAAAAAAAAAAATATAGCTATTTATAAATTAATATTTTCAAAACAATGGTCATAGCACGATCGTAAAAAAGGAAACTTGTTTGTGTTGATACCGAAATATATTTTTCTGCTGAATGTAAAAAGAAATAAAGGAGTAATTGATAACGTTTTATTTTGCAATTATACATCTATTTCATGGCTATGATCCCATAACATCGAGGTGAAATAAGTGGGTCGAACATTTTAACAAGGTGTACCTCCCTCACTGAGTCCTGGAATGAGAAACAAACATGGTATGCACATATTAAAAAACATTCATTTAAGTGAATACAGCCAAACTTGTACATGGTCATGAGCAATATGGTGAAACTATTCTAGTTTCCATAAATTGTCTGCATGATCTGAGACGTAAATTTGTATCAAGGCATTACAAAATAACTCGTTCCATCTGCAATTTGTGGAGCACAGTAATTTTATTATGAATGTTCCATTATAATAACTTAAGTTGCTAGTTTAATTCAAATGTACAAGCATGTATGTATAATATTATACACATTTTATACAATATTGTTTATTATATCGAAGAATAACAATTGCAACAAGAGCTATCAGAGGGCAGTGCGCTCGACTTTGAATGTTTGCAGTTGGTGCATTTTTTTGAAAGTGGAAGGGGTATAAATCTGTCAAATTATGCCAATTATTTCATTGGATGATGAAGTTAATGTAGTTTTGAAGTATATGTAGTTTTGAAGTTAAAGGACTTTTGAACCAAAAGATTTATTCTGAAAATGTGAGTGAAAAAGGCGTGTGTGTCAAAATGCAAAACAGAGTTATGGGGATTGTTGCACCTGATGCTGGGATGCTGGAGTGAATGGCAAAGATATATTCCAAGTGAAGACCTTATGTAGTTTTAAAGTAATAAGACTTGAATAAAAACTTTAACCTGAAAAAACTATGTGAAAAGGAGACATAATTCTGTCAAAGTACATAACAGGGTTATGTGGATTGTGGCACCTGATACTGTAGTTGACGACAAAGATATATTTCAAGATTTGAAGATTTAAAGTTATATGACAAAAGTATATTTCAAGTTTAAAGTGAATAACTTAAATCAAGATTTGAAGTTAAGTCTTATCCATAAAAACTTTTAAACTAAAAAAATCAATGTGGAAAAGGGACACAACGAAAACACAAAACAGAGTTATGGAAAACGTTGCACCTGTTGCTGGAGTTTGATGACATAGGTATATGCCAAGTTTCAAGTGAATAACTTATGTAGTTCTGAAGTTACAAGACTTTTAAATATAAACTTTAACAAAGTTCAGACACAGACGCCAACACTGGGGCGAGTGGGAAAGCTCCCCTATTCTTCAAATAGTTGAACTAAAAATAGAAAACACAACCAAATCGCATTAACAAGAGCATGTTCAATTTAATTGTGGCGCGTCGTGGGAAAACCGGTCTTAATGCATGTGCGTCAAGTGTCGTCCCAGATCAGCCTGTGCAGATCCGGGACAGCACTTTCCGCTTTTATGGTATTTTCTGTTTCAAGAAAGTCTCTTCTAAACATAAATCAACTGTAGGCGGTTTTCTCATGATGCGCCACAATTAGTTATTAACTCTCATAAGATAACACTGTGATCATTATTTTGAAGACATGTTGGAAAATATGGAATACATTCAGGTACCCATTCTTAGACTGAAGACGAAAGAATCACCAACTCTAATGATAGTATTCTTTATTTAGAACAATTTGTTATTCACATTAAGAACACTGAAACTAACATATTTGAAAACAGAAGTTTTTCACTTGAATCTAAGTCTATTCTTTAATCTAAAGTCTAACAATGGGTTCATTAATCGGGGCCCAACTTGCACCTGTCCCTCAATAACTTTTTGTTTACGTGATACGGTACCTGTTCCAGTAGAAAGCAGACCCTATCCAGTATGACCAGTGCCTCTATGCAGGGAGCAAGTGTGGTCTTCAGTTGAAAGAAGGCAGACAGCTTACGTCTCTCGTGACCATACTTCTCTATATACTGACAAATATGACCATCTGTAATCTGGAATATTTATTATGTGGTAAACATGCGAAAGTTTCTCTAAATACTAGTGGATAATACCATCTGTAATCTGGAATATTTATGTAGTAAAAATGTGAAAACTCTCTAGATACTGGCGGATATGACCATATGTAATCTGTAATATTTCGTATGTAGTAAACATGCGAAAGTTTCTTTAGATACTCCCCGATATGTCTATCGGTAATCTGTAATATTTCTTATGTAGTAAACATGCAAAAGTTTCTTTACATACTCGCGGATATGTCCATCTGTAATCTGTAATATTTCTTACGTAGTAAACATGCAAAAGTTTTTTTAGATACTGGCGGATATGTCCATCTGTAATCTGTAATATTTTTTATGTAGTAAACATGCGAAAGTTTCTTTAGCTACTGGCGGATATGTCCATCTCTAATCTGTAATATTTCTTATGAGGTAAGTATGGGAAAACTGAAGATTTGAATTGACACGGTGGTTCATGTGACAAGTGCTTTAAGTTTTGGTGAATCATTTTTTACAAAATACTTGTTGGTGTATACAGATAAATTGCAGGAAAAAAAGCTTGTCCAGATGCTCGATGTACCAGTAAACTGTTTCATTAAATTGATCACATCAGTCTTGGTATTTTTGCTGCCTGCATAGGCTGATAAAATGACCAGTTATTACTTTCCTGGACACAATATTAATGGCCACTTAATTTTTTTTAATATACAAAACATGTAGATCAAGAAAAATACTTTCAAGACAAGGGGACCAGTATTTGTGAAGACCGCATGTATATTTTTGCACCTATCAATATTATTAACAGAAGCATTACCACAATATTATTAACAGAAGCATTACCTGCAATGTCCAAAGTATGCCAGTCTGTTGCTGAGACTGCTATGATGTAATAATGCACCTATCAATATTTTCCCCTGGGGAGGGGGGTGGGTGGGCGGTGTATCAAATATTACCTGGATCTAAAATCCGAACAAAGTCCATTTTCCGGGACCCGTAATCATTCGGTGTGTCAATTTCTCGCCTGTCGGAAATTGCTTTCAGTCCAAAGTCCCGTTTATGCCTGCCGCTTTCCCCCTGATAGGTGCATAATAATATATGTTTTTTATTTATTTGACATTGATAATACCTCAATAGTATTTTTACCTTGTCTGACAAGCCCAGCTGGTCGCAGGCTGCTCTCACATATTCATAATCAGACTTGGTCCTTTGCAGCAGTTTCCGAAAGCATGACCTTGACATATCAAATCCAGTACATAGGTCAGACACAAGAACCTCTAGTAGAGCCCTTGGGTAGAACTGACTGCCTTGAAATTCCTGGAAAAAAAAAAAAATATACAAAATATACAATTTTGTTAACATCATATTTTAGTTGAATTATATTGAAAGCCAGTGGTGTACGGCTAAACCTTGAGGTATGCTTCCATGGCTAAATCAAGTAGTGAACTTTTGTAAAACAATGGTGAAGAAAATAACATCAAAACACATTTTAACAAAAACATAAAAACTCTCGATCACATTTGGACATATACCGCAACTTTTAATTTTATCAACTAATCAATAAAACATGATACTGACATCAAGATTTATCTGTACCTTCATTTAATTTCTTTTCCAAATTTCAAATTTTACTTAGAGAAATTCCCAAATTCTGATTTGATATTTTTTGGCAAAAAGTACAGAAAAAGGCCTGGGTCAAATTTCTTGATTTTGTTTTTAAAGAATAACCTGCTTAAGTTGCTTACTTCAATCAATTTTCAATCAATTATTAACTCAAAATTGATATTTCAGTACAGACTATTATTGATTGTGTTTATCTCACATACAATTTTCCTTCAAAATGTAATGATGTTACAATATTAGATAATTATGCATCCTTCATTGAAGTATTAAAACCGTGATCTTCAGCTTATTCTGTAATAACATACTTACTGGACTGAGTGCTCTCAGATATGCTGGTCACCAATGTTTCTTGTCATTAACAAAAAGTTCTAAATAAAGAATGCTATAATATATAAGAGTTGGTAGATACCACGTAAGATTCAAATTAAAAGTGTCCTTAAAACAGAACAGTTTCAAGAATTACGTCCTAGGTCAAAGAATGAGTTAGGCCTCAAAAGAAAATTCTGTGTTTGGGGCAACCCGACCCTACCTAGCGAAAACCCCACGACCCTAAAGTTTTTAGCGACTATTGTTTTCCGTGAAATCCATATTCGTCAGATATTAGATAATTTTCATTGTGTTTTTAGAACAAAATTTGTCTTTAAAAAAAAAAAAAAAAGTTAGAAAAAGCTCAATCCCGAACTTACCTAACTTTTTTGAGGCCGTTGCCCGAAACAAACAATTTGAGGCGTGTCGGGCTTAATGCATGTGCATAAAGTATCGTCCCGGATTAGCCTGTGCAGTCCGCACAGGCTAATCCAGGACGGCACTTTCCGCATACAGTGGATTTATGTTTAGAAGAGACTTTTTTGAAACAGAAAATACCATAAAAGCGGAAAGTGTCGTCCCGGATCAGCCTGTGTGGACTGCACAGGCTGATCCGGGACGACACTTGACGCACATTCAAGTCCGGTTTTCCCATGACGCGCCTCATTTATTTGTTTGGCCTTGGTGAATGCAGACCCTGTTCCTACCTCAGAGGACTCCGCCACTCTATGAACGGACTGGCAGGCCAAGTTGCGGGCTGTGTTACCTAGAGATACGCCTCGCTGTTTCAGGAACTGGCTCATGGGAAACCCTGGTTCACCGTCAGGCCTACTTTGTTCATCTCCTAAGTAAAAAATCAACAAGACATCATCTTGACACACTCAGTGTCACACGTTACAGTCACTGTAACAGATTGAAAATGTATAAAAAATAATGTAACTCTCAAGAGTTACTTTACATATAAATGACTGAAATAACGTTTTTAAGCCAGTCATTCCACCCGACTGTTTTAATTTTATTTTTTATATACAAATATCCATGCAAAATGCATTGACACTGTGATTCTTAAATTTCTATGTTGACCCAAGAATGTATACCCCATGTTACTCATTACCTACCATGTTTAGCAGGCACCACTTTCCTAGGTAGAAACTGTTCTTGTAACACATGGTAACAACAGCCAACATTGCACAAAGTAGTTAGAAGTGGACTGTGTACGAATAACTCCAGACTAGCACTGGCCAAATTCCCACAAGTATGTAAACCAGTCAACAGGATTTTAACATAAGAATTTCTAGTCTTTAATTTCCCATTTTCTAAAAGATGAACACAGGCGTCTTTGCTTTTGTCACAAGTATTTTCAGCTCTTTCCCTCTCAGAACTTTGCTGTTTCGCTTCACCATCATTTGTCAGTCCACTAGACTCTGTGACAGTCACAAGCTTGTTATCCACAATGTCTGGAAAGCACTCATTTACAATTTCCATAAAATCAGTGTCTTTATCAATAAACTTGGTACACGGTATGAATCTAGCTTCTTTCAATGTTACATTTTCATTTTTAACATTTGCTTGGTCAGTTAATGCAGCTTTGAGCTTCTTTTTCTGTTTCTTAGTCAGTTTTGGCTGACCAGAAGCTGCTATCTTCGAGTTGCGTTCAAGACCAGTCCACTGTTTTGACAGGATGCGTTTCCGTCTCTCGGCAGAGCTGGTGTTGATGGAGCGTGCGTCTACACCGATGACCGGTATGGAATGCTGCAGAACCAGTTGGTTGCTTAGGTAACCCTTCCCACTTCCAAAGTCTAAGACCTGAAAATGTTAAATGGATACAGTTACTAAATAAATGTTAATCATATCTGCAGTATCTGCATCATATCTGATCAATGTACTGGTAATATTTAATATCCGTCGTTGCAACAAAACATCACAAACACATTAACCACAGACAAGACTGCCCATTGTTTGTATTATATTTATTAATCATGGCCTGCAAGCATTGATCTGTTCCAATACTTTCAATCTCAACAAACGAGGTAGCACATTATGTTAGCTTAACCAAGTATTAACAGTGTCTGTATTACAAAACAAATGCCAGAAAACTAGAACTACTAACATGAACACTGCAGTGTTATTTTAAAATGTCAAAAATTTAGGATTTACCTACCAAATCACATTCATTGTGTTTGTGTAATGTTGCACATACAGTGCACATTATTTCCACCTCATGGGATTTCTTGTAATTCATAAATGCGCCTATAAACTGACTATGATCTGAGTGTCCAGTTCCCTGTACAAAGTCTCCTACTGTCACACACAAGCCACTGCCTTCTATGCTGCATTGTTGCACGCACGAATACAAATCACTCAGTGAAGTTAACTCTGATATTGAGCAATTTATTGCGTTTGCAGAATCACTGATTGGAACACCAGCATCACAGCAAGCCTTATCAACATGTGGACCCCCTTGCTTGGATTCAGATTTTCTAAAGGTTACATTTTCTGCACCTCTACTTCCAACACTGAGGCTTAGTTCTGTTACCTTCTGGGAAATATTTCCAGCATTCCAACCACCACCACCATCATCATCATCATCACCACCACCACTTCCACAACCACCACCATCATCACCACCATCACCACAAGTGTTAGTATGGGCATCAAGAGGCAATTTCCGCAGTTGTTCATCTGTCATTTTGAGTAGCTCCTGTTGTATGCCTGGGCTCAGCAACTGCCAATGGTTCATGGTTATGAAATCGGCAGCATGGGAGTTGGCCAGTGGTAGTTTAGCGAGAAGGAAATTAAGGATTTTCTGAAGTGATTTTTCTACAGCTGACCGTTCCAGTTTCATTTTCTCATTCACAGATCTTCAACTGAAATAAACAGCAGCAATCTAAGCAGTTAAGGAATTATCAATGAATATTTGTGGATTCTTGTAATAAGTATATCAAGTGTGTGGTTTAAAGGGACAACTCTCTTTTCATGGTTTAAACTTTTATTATATGCCAATATTAATATATAAATTTCAGATTTTTTTACATAATTTGGAACCTTTTTGTAGACATAATCCCTTTAACATTATAAGTTAATCATTAAGGTAACGGTTTTATCAATAGAACTTAGTTCTATTTAATTGCTCTATTTAATTGCAAAATTATTTGCATAGTTCAACTATGAAAATAATTTGGAATTAAATAACATATAAAGAATGCTTTTGCACTATACGTATGTAGAGATTTTACAAATTTTACGGTTTTATCAATAGAACTTAGTTCTATTTAATTGCTCTATTTAATTGCAAAATTATTTGCATAGTTCAACTATGAAAATAATTTGGAATTAAATAACATATAAAGAATGCTTTTGCACTATACGTATGTAGAGATTTTACAAATTATGCACGGAACTTGGGATGAAATTAAACCGGGTAGGAAATAGTGCGTACTAAAAATAACTGGGTACGAAAGAGTACGAAATGAAACAATCATATTTGTCCAGTTTCTATAGAAATCGACGCCTTTCGCAGACACCAGATCGATGCGAACATATGTAAATATATACTTATTTTGTAAAACCATAAATCGACAAATAAGTAACGACCACGTACAATAATTATATCAGGTTAAAGCAAAGATCTGTTCGCTGGTTTAGTGACCACCTCTTCGGTGTTTACAATGCTGTAAAGTAATTTGTCATAAAAATCGCAGTGAAATTGGACACCGCTTGAAAATGTCGAGTTGTAAACGAAGTAATTAAGAAGCAATTAAGACAAATATGTTTGATGTGAGCTTGTAAATACTTTAACAATCAGGTATTTCATATTTTGACATTAAGATCTGCGTAATCTAAATCAGAAGAATGATAAGTTTGTAATTGGTAATGACAGAGCGTGAAACTTAACTAGTCAATTCTTATAGTCATAGTGAAACTGAATTAAATTGTTTTATAAATTTTGTACTTTACAGGTTTTATGAATTGCTTCTACTTTGATTTGAGATGTTTTTGTGAAGAGAAATAATAAAATTATGTTGCGCTGCGTCGGAAAACCGGGCTTAATGAACGTGCCCAAAGTGGATTTATGTATAGGAACGTTGACAAGTGACGTCACGCGGGAAAGTATGTCCTTGGGCTAGACCCTGCATGTCCGCGGTGCCGGGAGCCCTTCACGGCAGCCCACCTATTGCTGCAGTGCAACACATTTACAGGGCAGAGGGACCGGCTCAGGGCCGCATTGCACTCCCATGGACTCGTTTTAAACCTTACCAACGTGCTAGACCCCAAGGGAGCGGCCAGGGGCCCGGTCTTCTCTGCCCTGTCCACATTCCTTGTAGACTGTCAGATAACCGATAAGATCTAGGTCTTTGGGGGGGGGAGGAGCAGTCAACACCCAACCCATCTCTATACAGTTCTTGTAATTGTTTTTATCAATTCTGTGATATATTACAGTTCTGTGTATACCTCTTTATGCATTGTTTCTCCATGAGTTTTCAATGCTTAAGTTTGGTTTTACCTTCATTGGGAAACTATGGAATGCCCTGCCCTTTCTAAACCAGGTCAATGGTATTGACCTGGTACTCTCTATTTTAAAAACATTTTCCAGAAGAGAGTATGACGTTAGCCCACCATTTACATTTTTCAGTTTCTTAATAAACCCCTTTTTATTGCAGTTTTTAATAACCAGAAAGGGCGGGGCCGTCCATTCTCCTGGGTACAGTTGACTGCATTGCACCCCCTCCCACCCCATCTGACACCCCCATTCCCCCCATCCTCAAAGAACCACGCCGGACTGGAGTGCACGGTGGAAGGACCTTGCAGTTATTTGCATTCGGCCTTATCAAGACCAATACCACTAATAGGTATTGGAGCTTTTAATAGTATTATACTTGGCATACTGTGATAGGTACAGTATCTTCTACTGTATTTTACCAACTATATTCAATTTTATTATCTGGATATGACCCTATGCAAGTTTTTTATCAGGGATTATTATAATCCTTTATTATACTTCACTTTTACCTAGTTGGTATCATTTCCTACTTGTATTATTCAACTTCTTAAGATTTTATGTCCTTTTTGTATTTTTTTGCTTACATTTAAATAATCTAGTCTTGTCGTGCACTCCCTCTGGTCCAAGGGACTAAACTCCAATAACTACATCTTTACCCTTCCAATTATCTCCCCTTCTTTTCAACCCAACACAGACCCCAACCCCCCGCTGGCCTCCCAACCCTACACTTCTAATATATCATTTTAATCCTCCCTGGGTGGCTACTTGTCTTTTACCTAACTCATTACTGTGTATTACATTAAAGGTACACAGTATGATATTAATCCATGTAAAATATTTTTAAACTGTAAATATTATAAATAATGTTCTTGTTCCTTTAATTCTTAACTGTATATTGTTCATTTTCTTAACATATTGTTTTAAAGTGGCCCTATCTAGGTGACTGTTTTGTACCCAGCAGCCTATATTGCTGCATTTTATGTATATAAATGAATGTAGTTTTTACAATTGTTTTAATGCCACCCTGGGGGGGGTACTATTATTTTAAAATAGCCCAACTTTCTTAAGGTACAAAACAGACAGGGTCTTAAGTTGGAGCAACTCGCTATATTCCCTGTCTGCAAGCGTTCAAACTTCAACATAAGTAAACCGCATGTCGCATAAATGCTAATTAATTAAAATTACTTACATTCATAACATACTTGCCTAGGCAAGTCCCTTCCCATTTATATAATATTAAATCTTCAGTACTTGGTGACTCTTGACTCATTTTACTAATTATCAAGAGTATTCTTATTCCACATTTAGATAAAAAGGGCTAGAACCCTAAATATCATCCATTTATTGCATTACATTGAAATACCCATTTTATACAAGGTATAATTATTATTATGACAGCATTTCTAAGTAATTTATTAGTAATGTTCTGCCTTTTCATATACCGGCAGCATTAAAGTGTACCATAGACATGCTAATATCATATCTATTCTCTAAAACTATGTTGAACCACTTAGAGATCTGGTAAACCATTAAACAATTCATTATTTTATCTTAAATAAACAACCGGTACTACTGTACCTGTGTTGTTTCCAAACTTCTTTATAAGTATATGGTTATCAAATCATATATTTCTTCCAGATCTTTAAGTTAATAAGACTCCAACAACCCCATTACAGCATATGCTGGAAAATGGGTCTAGAAAAATGATGACACATGTAAAATTATATGTTCTCCATCATTAAATCTTATTATGTTGGGCTATCTTCTCTCTTCTTTTCTATCAAAGTATTAAAACTGCAAAGAAAACAATAAATAAACACAAATTACTCAATAAAGTGTCTTCACACTTTATTAAAGCATAAATAACTATGCCACTTTCATAGAGAATTAGTTCTCCCAAATTTTACTGACATTTTAATCTTAAAATCTGCATATTTCCATCTAGCAGATCTATTATTTTCAATATTTCCTTGCAGTTGTTCATAATAGTGCATACTCGTCCAACCCTAACGTTATTATATAAGCCTCACGCTGATTGGTCAGACGGATTAGATACGAGAATTTTGATTTGTTCATTTACTATCCGTTTTGAGCGTCAAGCTCAGTATGCAAATTAGTTTCCCACGCTACAACATTCCGCTTAAAGTTCACGTAGTGCATAAATTGAGAAGATATTTTTCTAAAGCATTTATTACCGTTTCTTTCACTATTTACAAAGATTTATTTAAATACAGTATCTGTTATGTACTTCTGGCTGTCTATTCAGTTTTAACAGTTAAGCATATTTTTGCGAATAGATTTTTATATAAAGCACCGAACCCACACTGCAAAGATTTTATGTACCACACCCTTTAAAGAAGGGTTGTATTATAGTTTTATGAACGCAGAGTTTTAAATGTTAAGCAGTGTGCTCGGGCAATGGTTTTTAACCGAAGTCCCGAGGGTAAATAACCCCATTCGTCATAGTGACGTCACACGCACCTGCTATGTTTAGACTCCGCCCACTGGTTGGCAAAAGGTGGTTGGCATAACGTAGGCATTTATAGATAGTGTTGAAAAAACATAAGTAAATTCACAACAATTCGATGTTGTAAAATAATAATGTTATAATAAGACATATTTCATAATGAAACGTTTGTTTTATTTGTTTTATAATTATTGTTCACTAATGATGCATTTAAAAGTACTGATTTCAATGTGTCCAATAATCATGTATGCAACACTTATACAAGGCAAAGTTGTTCGTGACAACAAAAAATCAAAAATGAAAAATCTGCATTTAAGTTTACTTGTTCCAGAAAACAGGCACTGAAACAAAAAATAATGTACACCAAATAATCGATCACAACAAATAGGCTTTATGCAATAATACTAAAACCTTACACAGGTCAGAAAAAAACTTACCTGGTTGTACATTTTAATCCATTTTAATAAAAATAAAATGGAACAGTTTGTGCATATTTGACACCCTACCCATCGTTTAATAATTTAATCCGGTGTTTAATTGCCCCTTTGTTTGAGCCACAACCCATTATCTCATTATGATCAGATACTGCCCAGACAGTTACTAACTAACAACATGGTGTCTTGTTGGATTCTAAGTGGCACAGGTGGCAGACATACGTCTGGTCATTTAACAAAATTTTTAATACTTCCATGGTAGGTTAGCAGTCAGTTTTATGGATAATTTTAACGCCCGAAATACTGAATTCTTGCTCTTTTATTATATATAATGTAATGTAAAAATGATGCTTATTCAATTTTGTAAATTGCTAAAAAATGATCTGAGACAAACTATTTTTAATTAAGTTTAAGCATAACATATTTTATTGCTATTGAGAACCCGATACATTTTTTAAGTGAAAATTTGCTATAAAACATTTTATTCTTAAAACGGATAAAACCCCACTTAGATCGCCCATTTCAACAATGTACAAATGAGCATCATTAAATTATTTATATATAACCATAGGGATGTTTTTAAAATAATGCAACCTTGTTGCGATAAATAAATACAATGATTAGAAATGTAAGATATTCATCTATTTTAAATATTTTTATAGTAAGTTCAATTTGCATTCCAAATAACTGCCAATTAACCACAGACGCGATGTTGGTTCTTTTTTCGAGGCATACGTAATGAGATAATCAAATTGTGTCTTCCTATGTGCTTGGAAAATAAAAACCATATTTATATAGCGTCTTTTAATAAGTATTGCGCTACAGGTTTGTTTTAAGGTTGATATTATATGGCTGGTCATTATTATACATTTGTTTTACTTTAAAATGCACAGACCTGTCTGATGCCACTTTGTTTTGTAAAAAAACCCACACACTATAGCACACACATTATTTTCATATCATCACTGTTCTGGAACAAATTATCAGGATTCGTAACAAACATTAATATTTTTAACAATACGTTATTTTATTCGCGTCTACAAGAAATATTTAACAGATGATTTATAATTTCGTTCATGATAGGCACTTTCAGCCAATCAAGTGTTTCGTTTAAGCTAAATGACCAGCTCATTTGATATATTTAGTTTATTATATACCAATGTCGGTATTTGGCGATTTTTTTGTGTTTTAATATTTATTTAAGAAATTCTGATCGATTTAAAGAGTAAACATATGTTTGTATACGTATGTTTTCCATATCTGTAACCAGCGCTTTTGTCAACCAGTCAGTGCGCATGCTCGAAAAATCCCGATTGTAAACAATAACAATCGACGTTCCTATAGAAGAGACCTTTTTAAAACAGAAACTACCATAAAAGTGGAAAGCGTCATCCTGCATTAGCCTGTGCAGACTGCACAGGTTAATCGGGGACGACACTTTACGCACATGAATTAAGCCTGGTTTTCCCACGACATGCCTCATATGCATTTGTTCAAGGAGTTCTGAATCGGTCAATAATGATGTCCGCAATCAATTAAAGAAGGGCCATAGCATACATGTACATAATACATTGTATACATATCGCCTGGATATTCTTTGTTATATTTTTCTGGTGCTAATAGTCATATCCTGTTTTTATTTTGGTGTCTGAACGTTTCTGACCCAAGACATCTGAAACACAAACTTGAACGCTAAATTCATTAGACATGTTTGGACCGCGACATTTCGGACACTCTTATATTAAAAATTGATTGCGAAAATTAGATGATGTGACTGTCATTTTTCAGTCATACCAGTTTTATTAAACAGCTTGCCATAGATAGAGTACTTGCCTATTCTGGGCCACTAAATTTGTTTAAATTTGTGTTTGTAATTACCATGCTAGTTAAAATATATTTTACCTTGATTGCATCAAAAGCCCTGGGCTTATAGAGACACTCTCGAGTCCCTTTCCTGGAAAGAACCAGTACTTGGTGTCTTTGGAAAAATCATGGGAACACTTCCTGAGTGGGGATCGAACCGGGGACCTCCCGTTTGCAAGGGGGACATAATAACCAAACTGCATGTGACCTCAAGAAAAATGGTTTAAATTGCCATATAACAACGAGGCATTTAATTTTTAATCCAAGTCAAACATATCATTTCTCTTTGAAGGCCATGGGAAAGCTGGTAGGCAAGGGTCGATCTATTTTCAAGCGGTTCTTCTTCTGCTTGTTTGCCACGCTACTGGCCGCTCTACTTGTAGCTCTCATTTTGATCGTGTGGCCGCAGGAGAAGCTTCAAGAGGTCAATGGAGGGAAACAGACCTTGCGACTGCCAGCAGGTAAAAAAAAACGTAGCAAAAAATCCCAGGGCTTACTATGCCATTTATCAATTCAAACATGGCTGTAAATCTGAACATATGGCTAAAGAAAAATCCCAGGGTTTACTCTGCCATTCCTCATGGCTGTAAATCTGAACATATGACTAAAGAAAAAATCCCAGGGTTTACTCTGCCATTCCTCATAGCTGTAAATCTGAACATATGACTAAAGAAAAAATCCCAGGGTTTACTCTGCCATTCCTCATGGCTGTAAATCTGAACATACGACTAAAGCAAAAACCCAGGGTTTACTCTGCCATTCCTCATCGCTGTAAATCTGAACATATGGCTAAAGAAAAATCCCAGGGCTTACTCTTCCACTCAACATGGCTGTAAATCTGAACATATGGCTAAAGACAGATATCCCAAGGCTAACTCTGCCATTCCTCAATTTGCCATGTTGTAAATCTGAACATATGGCTAAAGAAAAATCAGTTTGACCGCAGTTTTTGTCTGCATAAAGCACAATAAAATACCCCAAATGAGTAGCATACCATATTTTCCACAGGTCTGATATGTTTCAACTTCTATTTAGCACCTTCTGTAATCCACAAATGTTGGTTATATGTTTGCTATCACTTGTCCGCAGCACCTGCAATAGTACTGAGAGAGGAAAGCCCCGTAAGCAGGAGCCGTGACGAGACCTGTACATTCCACAGATGTTTCAACGTGTACGACTGTGGGTACAATGATCAAACCACCATCAGTGTCTATGTCTACCCACTGCAAGAGGTATGATCTAGTAGTGGTTCAATGACATGTTTGCATTGATCATATTCTGTGTTGAAACTAAGACATCCAAATTGATAGCCAACACTTTTACTTTATTTAACAAATACGAAATGTTTCTCTCTAAAAATGTATAATGTGTAAAAATTGATGGTTGTCCTTTCTGTTATTAAAGTCATTTTTATTTCATTTTAACAAACATTAAATATTTCTCACTTCTGAATAAATTTGTTACTTGTTTCATCTCAGTTTGTTGATGAGAATGGCTCGGCCCTTCTGCTGCCCATATCGAAGGAGTTTTACGAGATACTTACCACAATCATGGAGTCCCCGTTCTACACGAGTGACCCCACCAAGTGCTGCTTGTTTGTCCCCGCTGTCGACCTGCTGAACCAGAACAAGTTGAGGTTGAGGGAAACCAGCCAGGCACTCACAGCTTTGAGATGGTGTGTTGTTCTGTATATACAATTTATTTATGAAATAATTTTCAATTTTGAATTGTTTATCTGTAAATAAACAACGATTTTCAGTTCTAATGCCTAGGAATTAAATATTAATTTGCGTGCATCAGAACCATTTTTTTGTTTATTTACAGATAAACAACGATAAAGCGAACATTATTTCGACTCTAACATGGCCTGACAACATTCAACTTGTTGGTTTCAAGTTTGTTTTTGCCACTGGCAATTTCACATCTTACACAAGCTGGTTCTAAGTGCATTATAAATGAGAAAACATTTGAAAGCATACACAATGTCTTCAATGCATATAGTACATCCTTAAATATTTGGTCTTCATTCCAAATACAAGAAGTTTATTTGAATACAGTTTAATACTGCTTTTTCGCTGCCATTTTCCTTGGCATATATTTGAAGTTGAAACATAGAATGACCACATCCATAGTAATGGAACCTGAGTTATATGTATCAAATCGTTTCTACCAGATGGGAAGAAAACAATCCTTTGCAAATGCCATTTTCGTTGGCTGAAATTTGAAATTATAACTTGGATTTATCTTTAGGAATATTTATTTTCATAAAACCTGAGTTACATATCACACACTGGGAACTAGGTGGGGGAAAACATACAGGTTTATAGCTGCTACTTAACTTGGCTTTCAATTTGAAGTTAAAACTAGTTTTTTATCGTTAGGAACATTCATTGTCATTCATATGTTTTCTATCATACCATTTATACTAGGTGAGGAGAAAAACTGGTTTATAGCCGCTATTTCTGTAAGCTTAAATATGAAGACAGACCTTGGATTTTATCTTTAGGAACAGTCGTTGTCATGGAACTAGGTGATCTATCATACCGTTTAAACAACGTGGGAAGAAAATACTGCTTTATAACAGTTTTTTCCCTAGGAACATTTACCAGAGTTCGTACGGATCTGTAAATGTCATGGAAAATGGGCTTTGTCTGGAAAAATAATGAAAACACGATGATTATTTGGTTTTCGTCATGGAAAAATCGTGGAATTCTCAAACATTGTCATGGGAAGTTGAAAAGTATCCTTGAATATGCCTGAAAAGTATCCATTGAAATATAATTAAACACAAAAATAAAATCAAGAGCGTAATGATGGACAGACATGTATTGCAGCGCAACAAGCCATTCTATTCTAATATTCGAATCAGCCTAGAGAAATAATTGTATTATGTAGATTAAATACAATGTGGATATCAGTGTACTATTTTGACTTTAGTATGTTCAGATTGTATCATGGAAAACTAAGCAATGGCATGGAAAAATCATGTAAATATCATGGAATTCCGGTTTTGACAGTTTGAATACAAACTGATTCATTGTTGTGGAGCTTTTTACATCAATCATTCCATCTGTGTCTAGGTGGGGAGATGGTTCCAACCACCTGCTGTTCAACATGCTGCCCGGCAGTGTTCCGGACTACAACACGGTGCTTGACGTTAACACCGAGAAAGCCCTCCTAGCGGGTGGCGGGTTCTCCTCGTGGACTTACAGACGGACCTACGATGTCTCTATACCAATATATAATCCTCTCACTGCAGATTTGCGTCTTCCAGAGAAATTTTACCTGTACGTTTGTACAAAAATGTGTTATTGAAAAAAATAGCAGTTATGATGAACTCATATGAACTCTCAATGACATATGGAACCCATAGTGCTCCAAACATGTTTATTTGTCACGAGTGCTGTTAATTTTATTCATCACATGTTAGGCAGGTCTGAAGAGTTCAACATAAACAAGGTTTGTTTAATTAATGTTTGGTCTAACTCGTTTGTTCTTTGTTTGAAATAAGAAAGGAAACCAACATATTTTACAAGTTCACACTTCTATGTCCTCACCAAAATTCATTACCCTTATAGCAAAAAAATCTATAGAACAACATTTTTAGTGTGAACGGATTGTGTACTAGTAACAAAAGTTGACTGTACTTTGATTCCAGCGAGGGCCGCCAATGGTTGCTCATCTCCTCCCAGACTGGGCTTCACAAAGAGTATAGTGACGTCCTTGCCCGGCTGGACCCCAGTGTATTCCTCATGGTGGATAAGTGCCCCGATACCGAGGAACGGGGCTGGGACTTCAACACCAGGTGCCACAAGGATCGCCAGTTCCAGTATCCGCATGTTCTACAGGTACTTGTAATATCATTGACTGATGTTACTGTGGAACTCGTAATTTTCGCTGTCATACAGATTTCATAGAAGGTACCATAACACAAAAAATACTCGCAACATAATTACAGTTGTTGGTCTCATTGCTGTTGTCATGCTTTCAGTTTGTATATACATGTATAAGTATTTCCAGCCTCTGGCTTTCAACAGAATCAGGCTTAAATAAATATGAGGTGCGTCGTGGGAAAACCGGACTTAATGCATATGCGTAAAGTGTCGTCCCAGATTAGCCTGTGCAGTCCGCACAGGCTAATCCGGGACGGCACTTTTTGCTTGTATGGTATTTTCTGTTTCAAGGAAGTCTCTTCTAAACATAAATCCACTGTAGGTGGAAAGTGTCGTCCCGGATAAGCCTGTGCGGACTGAACAGGCTAATCCGGGATGACACTTTACGCACATGCATTAAGTCGGGTTTTCTCACGCGCGACATATGTTTTATACTATACTAAAGTATTTCCAGAATTCTTGGTAGTTTTGTCTGTCTGTACAAATAGTTTGGTATTAAGGCTAGATTTGTTACTGGGTAATCAGCGCAACATGAATATTTAACAGAAAAATGAATTGTTTTTGGCATCGACACAAATGATAAAGTTTTCTTTTACCACTGTTGCAATAAAATACAACCTTACCCTGGAATCAACAAAAATTCTACCTATCTTAACTCCATATCATACTCTTGCATATAATGGAAGGTATTTTCTTACTTGCAGGATGCCACATTCTGTCTGGTGTTGCGGGGTTCGAGGCTAGGTCAGACAGCACTATATGATGCCATGAAGGCGGGGTGCATTCCTGTAGTGGTTGCCGATAGTTACGTCATGCCCTTCAGTGAGGTGCTAGACTGGAAAAGGTCGGGTTATAATTGTATATGGAATATGAAATAATAGTAGTATAAATAGGGAATACAAGTTTACAGATATCTCACTTCGTTAACGGGAGTATATTATATACAGTCTTAATAGAAAAATTGTGGGTACGCATACATACAAAAAACTGTATAATTTGTGTCATTATATACATGTACTTTGATTGAAAATGGAAGAAAAGTTTCATAATTACCATTTATACAAGACTTTGTGTGTACAACCAGAGCTTTCAAATCCCTATGTAAATTCCATTTGTATGTTTTGCTACATGATTTTATGTTTAATTTAATGTTAAGAATGCTTAAAAATATTTTGGAAAATCATACATGTATACACACTTTCAATAACTAAATACATGGTTGTGCAGGATCTGGTAAGTGGTTTTGCTGTCATGTATGATGACTTCTATCACTTTTTTAGAGCGGCAGTGATTCTGAGAGAAGATGACCTTGGGGACATCGTCAACATGTTGCAGACGTTCAGTGTGGCTCGCATACACGAAATGCTGCAGCAAGTGGCGTTTTTCTTCGACAGATATTTCCGGACGATGAGGGACATCACTCTGGCCACCTTGCAGATCATTAACGATCGCGTGTTCCCATACGCCAGTCGAACATACGAGGAGTGGAACGATTTCCCAAGACCGGTAATACATTTGTGTAAACAGTATTTCATAATTTCAAACAAATAAAAGGACCCTTTGATTGTTGCAGAATTGTATAAACTATCTAGTGCTATAAACTATCTAGTGCTATAAACAATCTAGTGCTGTAAACTATCTAGTGCTATAAACTATCTAGTGCTATAAACTATCTAGTGCTGTAAACTATCTAGTGCTATAAACTATCTAGTGCTATAAACTATCTAGCGCTATAAACTATCTAGTGCTATAAACTATCTAGTGCTATAAACTATCTAGTGCTATAAACTATCTAGTGCTATAAACTATCTAGTGCTATAAACTATCTAGTGCTATAAACTATCTAGTGCTATAAACTATCTAGTGCTATAAACTATCTAGTGCTATAAACAATCTAGTGCTGTAAACTATCTAGTGCTATAAACTATCTAGTGCTATAAACTATCTAGTGCTGTAAACTATCTAGTGCTATAAACTAGCTAGTGCTATAAACTATCTAGTGCTATAAACTATCTAGTGCTATAAACTATCTAGTGCTATAAACTATCTAGTGCTATAAACTATCTAGTGCTATAAACTATCTAGCGCTATAAACTATCTAGCGCTATAAACTATCTAGTGCTATAAACTATCTAGTGCTATAAACTAGCTAGTGCTATAAACTATCTAGTGCTATAAACTATCTAGTGCTATAAACTATCTAGTGCTATAAACTATCTAGTGCTATAAACTATCTAGTGCTATAAACTATCTAGCGCTATAAACTATCTAGTGCTATAAACTATCTAGTGCTATAAACTATCTAGTGCTATAAACTATCTAGTGCTATAAACTATCTAGTGCTATAAACTTTGGGTACCAGGGTTTGGAATTGTATGGTTGAGTTGGAATCGATTTGGCGAAGTCATTTTCAATTTTTGGCAAAAGCATCTGTGTTTGCCATATGAAAATCATTGTCTACACTCATCATGATGTGAGAATTCAGTAAACTAAATGAAGGAGATAATTGTGCTTTGGGCATTTGCGTGTATTCTTTCATTTTCTAAATGGTCTGGTTTTCATTTGCTTTTGTAGGCTTTCACTTCCAAAAGGACAGTATGGTCCGACTTACACATCTGCCAAACCATTGCAACATGTATGATTAGTGTAAAATGCGTTTATGTAGCATATCAATCTCATTAAAATTTATAATTTGATGCTTCTTAACTTATTCTGACTGTAAAGCGACAACAAATGGAGCAAACATTACGTTTTATTTGAATGAGATTGGGGTTCTATCTTCTGACTGCACACTGACAATGAATGGGGCAAACATTAAGATTTAATTTCATTATAGCTAGGGATCTACTCTGACAGTGGACAGTGACAACTACATGTAATAGAGCAAACGGAATGATTGGAGTTCAATGAGACTGTGGTGCAATGTTCTATTCCTGTCTGGTTTCAGGGTAGTGTACGTAACCCTCTCTTCCTCCCGCTGATGCCCCCGGTCAGCCAGGGTTTCACGGCAGTCATCCTCACATATGACAGACTGGAGACGTTGTTTGAGGTCATCAATCAGGTGGCCAAGGTGCCCAGTCTGGCCAAGATACTCGTCGTCTGGAATAACCAGGAGAAACCCCCTCCGCAGAGTAGGGGATAGAGTGATTTTTATGCCCCCAAAATGGGGGAGCATGTAGTCACTGCTTTGTATGTCCCTCCGAATTCTAAATCCCTGTTGCAGAGTAAGGGGATTGAGTGGGTTTAAGTCTCATATTTTGTTCATCGTGAGAATGTTCTAATATTGTATCTTGTATTTTTAGTTTTCTGTTGTTTTTTTTCTTTTGCATGTTATTTATTTAAATTCAACAGTAAATCATATATAGAATATTATTGACCATATAATATTATAATTAAATGAAATTTAAAATGTAAAGAAAGCATTGTAAAGGTAATTAGCGTTGGTAAAATGCATACTAGTATGTAAAACAAAAATAAGTAGATAAAATACACATATGTAATGTGCATACTACAGCTTTACACAGATTAATTTCATGTTGATAACTGGGCTCCTTTCCCGGCAGTGTCCGCCTGGCCTCAGATCGGCAAGCCACTGAAGGTGGTTCAGACAACGCAGAACAAGATGAGCAACCGCTTCCTGCCCTATCAGGAGATCGAGACCGAGTGCATACTAGCCCTCGACGATGACATCATCATGCTCACAGCAGACGAGCTTGAGTTTGGGTTTGAGGTATGAGTTCGAGGATATTTGTTGCTTTCAGGGTTTGTGGTAAGAGAGGAAGAGGATATTTGTTGATTTCAGTGTTTGAAGTATGACATGTAGAGGATAGATGTTGATTTCAGTGTTTGAAGTATGACATGTAGAGGATAGATGTTGATTTCAGTGTTTGAAGTATGACATGTAGAGGATAGATGTTGATTTCAGTGTTTGAAGTATGAGATGTAGAGGATAGATGTTGATTTCAGTGTTTGAAGTATGACATGTAGAGGATAGATGTTGATTTCAGTGTTTGAAGTATGAGATATAGAGGATAGATGTTGATTTCAGGGTTTGATATATGAGAGGTAGAGGATAGATGTTGATTTTATGGTTTGAAGTATGAGATGTAGAGGATAGATATTGATTTCAGGGTTTGAAGTATGAAATGTAGAGGATAGATGTTGATTTCTAGGTTTAAGGTATGAGATGTAGAGGATATTTGTTGATTTCTAGGTTTAAGGTATGAGATGTAGAGGATATTTGTTGATTTCTTGGTTTGAAGTATGAGATATAGGAGATATATGTTGATTTCAGGGTTTGTGGTATGAGATGTAGATGATATTTATTGATTTCAGAATTTGAGGTACGAAATGTAGAGAATATTTGTTGATTTCTAGGTTTGAGGTGTGAAATGTAGAGGATATTTGTTGATTTCAGTGAGGTATGAGATATTGGCCCACCACAAAGTCTCCTGATGAAATTCCAAGTGCAGGCACAACTTCTAGCACAGTATACACACAGTCAGCAAATTGCTAAGTATGCTTGCTTTGCATGAGGCGTACTATACAGTCAGTGTATAAAACAGCTGCAATGTAACATCATGTTTTCAGGTGTGGCGTGAGTTCCCAGACAGACTGGTGGGCTTCCCATCACGGGTCCAGCTGTGGGACAACACAACGGGCAAGTGGAGGTATGAGTCTGAGTGGACCAACGAGATCTCCATGGTGCTAACTGGGGCTGCCTTCTACCATAAGGTCAGTGGCTTGGGCTTTGTCTGTTCTGTTGATATGGTTCCATTTGAAATTGCTCTATTTTAACATTATTTTGTAAAAAGCCTGATGTACTGTGAAATCACTTATTTAGGCATAGGTCAAATTTTGGCTCTTTTTGTGCTCATGCCACTGCGCAAATTTTAAAACCACTGCAAATATTTACCTTTTAAGTAATTAAACAATGCTTCCAGAATGTACATTTTTATGCAGGTAATCATTCATATACACACACTTGCATAATTATTATGTGAATGTCACGATGTGAGTGTTTTTAATCAAAAAAGTCAGTTTCTTCATTTATATATTAAAATTTCATGACCATCCGCTTGTAGAATAAACTAATTGGTTGTTTCTGTCATTTTAACATTTTCTTCAAATACTAGTATGAAACTTTTCGTGGATAAATTTGAAAAAGCTAGTGATGTAAACGTACCCAAAATTTAATTCAGTATTATACATGATGTAATGTTAAAACTAGACAGTTTGTTTTCATAGTTGACATTCTGAATAAACAATTTAGTGACCCTAATGTGGAACCTATATTGAAGTCTGCATTCAGTTTACAACAAAGTGTCCATTTGCTATAAATTATCTATGATCTTGTCAAAAGATGCTGCCCCTATTCTCATCAGGTAGACCCCTATTATCAATAACGATCCTATTCCAGTATTGATACATGTGTTTATTGCAACAAACAAGATGTCATAATCCACTTTCTGCCTAGTTGTGCATAAAATCGATAGATAAATATGTTGTTTAATTAATACACAAATGAATATTTTTCAAAATCCCATTTGCACGAATTTAAGACCTCGCGAATATGACAGAGATCGCAAGTGCGCACAATTTGTACCCCACAAATTAAAATATTTCCAAAGTATGTGGTTTTCAAACGAAACAATTATGATTTTCTTGTCACCTGGATATTTCTTCTCTTAGTGAACCTGATGTATTCTTTCTGCATTTCAGTTTGTTCAGATGTGTTTTAAGTCATACCTTCTATCTCACAATTGAGTTTAAAAAAACGAAATGAGGCGTGTTGTGGGAAAACCGGTCTTAATGCATGTGCGTTAAGCACTTTTCGCCTACAGTGGATTTATGTTTAGAAGGAGACTTCCTTGAAACAGAAAATACCATAAGAGCGGAAAGTGCCGTCCTGGATTAGCCTGTGCGGACTGCACAGGCTAATCTGGGACGCCACTTAACGCACATGCATCAAGACCAGTTTTCCCACGACGCGCCTCACATCGTTAACATAATTGTTCTTATTTTTGTTCCAGTACTTCAGCTACCTGTACACGTACAGCATGCCGGGTAATATCAAGGCGTGGGTGGACGAGCACATGAACTGCGAGGATATCGCCATGAACTTCCTCCTCTCCAATGTTACCGGCAAGGCGCCCATCAAAGTCACGCCACGCAAGAAATTCAAGTGCCCCGAGTGCACAAACAACGAGATGTTGTCAGCAGATGTGACACACATGGTGGAACGGTCAGAGTGTATCAACAAGTTCACCGAGGTATATCAGGCAATGCCGTTAAAGACTGTGGAGTTTAGGGCAGACCCGCTGCTGTATAGAGACATGTACCCGCCACGTTTGAAACAGTTTAATGATATAGGCAGCCTATAGGGGTAGGCCATAGCTGCAGTGCATATGTATGCAAGTGGCATCTTTATGCGTCCATTCTTTGCAATTTTCATTCTTTGGCATGTATATATATAATTTATTCTGGGAAAGACAGATGTTCACATTATTTTGTTACGAATGTATGTTGGTTTGATGATGCAGCAATACTGCATGTTTTCCTGTTTTGTGCCTGATACAAAGAGTACAAATCATGTAGCTGTTACTTTGTAGGATTTTAAAGGGACCTTTTCACAGATTTTATCATTTTCTAGATATGAAAGTTGTCTTCTTAATGGCAAAAGCTTAAGCGTTTGGACTATTGGACTATACAACTTATTTATTATATTAAAAAAAGCTTAAAAAAAATAGTGCTAACTTCATTTTGGCTCGAACTAATGACCTCCGAATCAGACGTCTGTTGCACTGGCCACTCAGCTAGGCAGACATGAAGTCCTATGTATTTTTACCGCTATGGAAGTGATATAGGCATTTTTAAAAATCAACAAAAAAGGCAGAAGTATTCCTTGTATTTAATCATTTTCCATTACAAACTATTATCTTTATTTGATGCATGAGGCATATAGTGTTGGTCCTGTCCATCCTTCCGTCCGTGACATGGTTAACTAGATTTTACTGTTTCGTCTTGCACCAACACCGCTTACTACAACACTTAGATATTTACACAGTTGTTACTTATGACCGTTCCCAGTCCACACGTATCACCCAACCTTACTTTGACCTTGACCTTGACCTAAGTTGCAATTAGAATAATTCAAATGGGCTGTTTCTTGGTTAACTAGATTTTACCATTTCGTCTAGAACCAACACCGCTTGCTACAACACTTGGATACTTACACAGTTGTTGCTTATGACCATCCTGAATCCACCCATATCACCCAACTTTACTTTGACCATGACCTTGAACAATAAATTTGGAAATTGTCAATTTGCGAATCAGTAAAAAGGTCCCATTAAGGTTCTGTCATGTTATATTTGTTGTGCCACATCACAATAACTGTTTAAGAAAAATGCTGTACAATTGTTGTGAATGTTTTTATCTGTCATTTTTTATTCAGTTCATGCGAAGATCTCGATACCCAGGGCTAATAAATAAATGCAAGGCTGTCCCTGGTGAGCTTACATAGACTCTTGCTATATCTATGTCATAGTTCAATTTACAGGTATGTCATCAGAACTCTATAAATCTTTTTTTTTCTTAAATTAATATTATACTGATAGTTAAATTTGTATTGTTTGGGATATACTTTGGTTTAATATTGTTATGCCCAGCGTATAGGGCTTCTGTTTTCCTACTTCTAAAATGACGAAAACAAGATCAAATGCTTTACATTTTAATTTTCTCTCGCAAACATAGCGCAGAACAACAACTTGGCATAAAAAGTTCATTTAATAAATTAGAGTGTCCACGTCGGTACAAGTCAATGTAAACAAGGCAACAATCCACTAATATTTAAAGTGCAGTGACTCTGGTCTTTTATACAAACACTACTTATTTTACTGCACAAAATGACGAAACAATTGTTAATTTCTTAACTAATCATAAATACTTAGTTTAATAAATGCATAGACGTAAAATCCTTTACTGTTAAGGTGTTTTTCTGAAACTAAACGAAAAGCGTCTGCCTCTAGATTTTGCGCGACCAGAGTGAGTTTCATAAGAAAAATCGCTCCTTTTATACCCATGGATGGGCAAAAGCCCCCAAAACGACCAAAACCCAAATAAATCCCCCAAAACGGCCATAAAACGACCAATTTTTCCCCATCCCAAAAAATGACCAACAAAAAGAACGCTAAGTCCCCAAAAACGACCAACTATAGAACGCGCTCCATGGGTACAAGAAGGGAACGGGAAAGAAAGGCCGCCATATTGGAATTTGATAAAATCTAACAAAATATTATATTTCTTGAACATTAGACGACAAAACATACCAAATTCATGGTTGAATATGCTCTTTTCATCATTAAAGATGTAAAATCTTTACTCTGAGACAGTTTAATATAAGTACAGTGTAACCTACGTCCCAGAATTCAAGACAAAATGGTGGCATACATGGACAAACACAATGTGCAATTCTGACAAGAAAATCGTGTCAAACGGATTAAATAAGTAGTCTAATAATAAGGTAAACATGTTTTTACTAAGAAATATGATTACTTAAATGAACTGCTTGGTAAAATATCCGTAAGAACTATATAGACTGGAAAATACGCGATTGAAATATCTGTCAAATTGAGACATGGAACAGAGTATAAATAACTAAAATCAAGAATAACGATGCACAAGGTATGTTGTCAGTATAATCGTTAATACACGAGTTATCAGACGATTATTCCTTGGGAATCGTTAATGGCAGCATGAATGGACACTCTCAAATGCATGCAGAAGAAAATTACATAAAATGATGGCATCAGGTAAGTATGAATATATATATGTAAACATGGCATAATTATAAACATGAGCCACAGCCTATTGCTGGGGCACATCACTACTCCCTCCTTAGGAGAATAAGTTGGCACTCCGTTGCCAAAGTTCAATTTAATTTGTATAGTATGTGACAATTTAACGATTAACATGAAACATTTAAATAGTAACCGTGAAATAACTTTTTCTATAATTTAATTAAACCTTAGTAAACAAATGTTAGTGTCTATTCACAATTTTCATTTTTGTTCACTTTCTACTGTCTATAATGTTAGTGTTTATTTTCTGTTAACACTTTTCACCACGCTCTTGATTGTGGGACCCTTCATCTCTTCCAAGCACCTCTCCATGGCTGACATCTTCCTCTCCACACGTCGGAGGTCGCCTTGCATTGACTCGGCTACTCCTGCTAGTCGCTGCAATAACGCATTGGTCTGGTTGGTGGCTTCCAGTACCTTGCTCAGGGTATCAGACACAAGCGCTGCTGCCTGGTTCATGGCATCAACGATAATGGTGTTCGGGTGAGGCACCTCAGTTTCCTTTTGCTCATCATCAGTTCTGCGGTGCTTGGCAGTGTTAGCTGCTTCCTCCTCGGCCTCGTGCAACAGAGGATCTGTCCGATCTTGCAAACTTGGCATGATCTCGTCCAATAGTGGGGTGGGTGCATCCCTTGTTTTGGCTGGTGTAACTGGTCTGCCTGCCCTCTGGAACTGGGGAACGTAAGAAATCAAGAAATGACCCCCCTTCATAGATACCGTTCACCTCCGCTGCCTTCTCCGTAATGTCTGTTCTCGGAATTAATACGGACCTGTTCACTGCTCTTACTACCGGACGTATTTCCATTTCCGATACACAGGTGGCTTGCGGAGGAGCCGTTCGCACAGCTGGTGCCCTGAAAGGTCCTAACGTGGAAGCACAATCCGGTTCTAAGAGTGACGTCAGCTCCTGTTGTTGATAGATTTCATTCATCAGCCAACTTGGCAAGGTGTTGCCATCGTCCTCTTGGGGGTCAAAGACTCCATCTTCGTCCGGCCCTCCGGTCATCGGTGACTCTGACTGGTAGGTTGCACCACCCGTCTGGATGACCTCCATGTCCCTCGATCCTACCCAGTAGGGGTTCTCCGCCCTTTGTAGTACACGGTCGAGGTTCACCCGTCCTTGCCGACTTGCGACTTCATCCTGGTGCCGTTTGTAGTTTTTCAAATGGCCTACCAAGGTTTGCCGGTCGTTACAACGGAAGCTACACAGGCTGCAGCTATACGGCACCCGATCAAAGGGGACATGGTGCTTCAGGATATGGCCCACCATTCTCCCCTTGCGATCCTCCTTCCCACATGCCTTGCATCGCCACGTCTTTCTCTTGCCCGACTGCGCGTCCATTGTGTGCCCCTGAAAAAACACAATGGTTACCAAACCATCAGAACGGGTGCACCAACCGGGTCACTGCACTTCATTATCCTGCTGCGTCATGCCTCTTTTATCATTATTGTTCGTTTCTAATAAGGCCTCATTACTTACTGTCCGTGCAATGTCATGATTATCAGTCCAATAATTTACTGTCTGTCATATTTACCTTCTGTGATATTTACTGTTAGTGTTAATTACCAACCGTGATATTCACTATATGTGACATTTAATATTAGTTACTCACGTCTAATCTCCAATGCCGTACATATTTTTCATCTATACTACTCGAAACACTTATTTATAATTAACGATGCGCTTAAATGTCAAATGCCCAGTGATCACTGTTTAACGAATACTGTTCTAAGATTAACTTATAACAAAGTTTTTAAGAAATAACATGACGAGCTTGCATTTCAAGCTTTCGGACGTTACAGTTTCTGTTGTTTGTTTAACTTTTTCCGCACACTTTGTATCCATTTAGGTACCTCTCGCCCCCGGTACTTTTTCAGTTTATCATGGTGAACTAGCCGTACTTGACCCTCTCGATTCAGCTGAATTATATAATTTATTTCTGAACGTTTCTCTTTTATGATGAATGGCCCATCATAGGTTTTCTCCAACTTTGGATTTATACCTACTTGCCTAGTTTCATGCAAGCACCAAACAATTTCTCCCTTTTCGTACTTGAATGATAATTTTACATCATATGTTTCTTTATTTCTAGAAGCGTTTGATTTCAAGTGCCTTCGCGCCACCTCGTGCACCTTCAGCATCCGGGCTTGAAGCTCCTGTACATATTGACTGGCATTGTCTGTCGAACCAGATGTGGCTTTTGCATGTGAAAACACCAAGTCTGCCGGTAACCTTACATCTCTCCCAAGCGCAATCAGGTTAGGTGAAAGTTTGGTGCTCTGATGTGTTGCTGATCTATACGCTCCTGCCAAACACTGTAGATGTAAGTCCCAATCCTCCTGTTCGTCAATGAGGTAAGCTCTTATCATGCCGAGTAAAGTTCGATTAAAGCGCTCCACTTGTCCATTTCCTGAAGGGTGCCTTGCACTTGTCCGCGTTTTCTTGATTCGAAGTAATTCACAAAGTTCCTTAAATAGAGTACTTTCGAATGCTCTTCCTTGATCGCTATGAATGGATAGTGGTGTACCCCATCTGGCAACTATTTCATCGACTATCTTCGTTGCGCAGACCTCAGCTGTCTGACATGGTACTGGCACTATTTCCACATATTTGGAGAAGACATCTGTTAGCACCAAGATGTACCGGTTACCTCTAGGAGTCAATGGGAAAGGACCTGTGAAGTCCATAGCAAGTACGTCCCATGGGGCTCCAGCTTGGATGGTTCCTAAAGGGGCCTTCGGTTTTCGTTGTGGTCTTTTATCTGCATCGCAAACGTTACAACCTGCTACGTATAAATTAACATCTGCCTTTACATTATACCAGTAAAAGCTCTTTGCCAACCTTGACCTTGTTCTTTTCATTCCTAGGTGTCCTGAGGTAGGGTCATCATGCATATGTGCTAACACAGATTTGCGAAGCTGGTGTGGAATTATCATTTGGTAGGCTGCTTCAATGTCGTTGGAGTTTTGACTAACTCGATATAATACATCATTCTTCAAGGAAAGCTCGTCCCACATCATCCAGTAATGTCTCGTTTCGGGACTGTCAGCTAACATTTCATTATTACTAGGCTTAACTCCCCTTTGCATTGCATTGTGTATTTTACCTATGTATATGTCTTCTGCTTGCATTTTGCAGATTTCTTCTGGGGTGAACATGCTTGCCCACAGCTTAACTGGTTGGTTGGTGACATCCGGTGCACTGCTTCGTGATGTATCAGGTTTTTGGTCGTACGTGTTAATGGTCCTGACGGCTTCACATGACAAAGTGCTGACTTCTTGTTCTGGTAATGTTGTAATATTAGATGGTAACATGTTACAATTACCCTGTGCTATTTCTGGTTCCTGCTTTCCTTGTGAATTGCCGTCAATAGACTGTCCAATAACCTGTTCACATTTGAGTTGCATCATTTCAGCCCTTCTCAGACATTTCTTGCAGGGACCACATTTAAGCAGCTCGCTGGTGTCCACATCACTACAGCGACAGTCACGTGGGGTTTCACACCGTGACAGGGCATCACAGTGCGGCTGCTGACTACCTTTACGATACTCGATCTTGAAGTCAAAATCAGCCAGAATCTCGAGCCAGCGGGCCACCTTGCCACTGGGTTCCTTCAAGCTGAAAAGCCACACAAGAGCCTGATGATCTGTGCGTACTATAAAGGGTCGACCTAGGAGATACTGGCGATGGTACTGTATGAAGTATACTGCTGCCAGCAATTCCTTTTCGGTAATGCAATAGTTTTTCTCGGCTTTGCTGAGGCCTCTACTGGCGTACGCCAAAACACGCTCTCGGCCTTCCTGCAATTGTGCTAGAACTGCTCCTATGCCTTGACCAGATGCATCTACATCTAAGTAGAAAATGCCTCCTTCATTCAGTGGGTAACCCATCACTTCGGGACTTGTGAGTGCTGCCTTAATACAGTTGAAAGACCGTTCACATTCTTCATCCCAGATAAATGCAGCATCCAGTTTGGTGAGAGCAGACAGTGGTCTGGCCATTTTTGCATAGTTCCGGATAAACCTCCTGTAGTAGGATCCAGTTGCGACGAACTGCTTCACTTGTTTTGCATTCTTTGGACGAGGCCAGTTGACTATCTTCTCAACATTTGAAGGATCTGGTCGAACACCATCTTTCGACACTTATGTGACCAAGGAACAACACCTCGCTTTGTAGGAGATGACACTTGTCTGGCCTTAGTTTTAGCCCCGCGCTCTGTATTCGCTCTACCACCTGGATAACCCGCTCCATATGTTGAAGGAAATTTGCGCCGAATACCACAATGTCGTCTATGTACACGAGACAAGTAATCCAGTGAAGACCTTGAAGGGCCAGTTCCATAGTGCGTTGAAATGTGCTCGCCGCATTATTGAGACCAAAGGGCATTCGGGTCATTTCGAAATGACCAAACTTACAGCAAAATGCACTTTTAGGGATGTCTTCCTCTTTCAAGGGTATTTGAAAATAGCCAGACGTTAGGTCAAAAGTGCTGAAGTAGCGAGAACCTGATACAGCATCAAGGCAATCTTGGATCCTAGGAAGCGGAAACCCATCCGGTTTAACCAGTGCATTAACACGACGGTAATCAATGCATGGGCGTATTGCTCCTGATTTCTTTTTGACGAGAACAATTGGGCTTGCCCACGGTGAAGTACTCTTTCGTATGACCCCTTTTTGCAGTAAATCATTTAACGCCTTTTGCTCCTCTTCTGCATATGCTAAAGGAACTCGCCTGGGGCGTTGCTTTATTGGAGCGGCATCGCCTGTATTGATCGAGTGCTCTGCAAGATGTGTCAACCCAAGATCCCATTCATCTTTTGAAAAAGTGTCTGAAAACTTGCTTAAAAGCCCAGCAACCACACTTCTTTCTTCTTCAGTTTTGCCGACAGTTGATTGTTCAAATAATGACTTCAAGTGATATGGAACATCTTTTTCATTTGCGACTGGCAAGTCCGTGGAACTGTCTTCACCAACTGTATTCAACCGCACCCGTCTCACTGCACCTAGATTATCTTTCTCATCTACATTCTCTTTAACCGCTATAATGCCTGCGCATTGATCAACTCTCTCTGCCTCTCCAATCTCTGCATTGTGTCGCAGTGTAGTGTCATTTGTAAATGGATTGAGTACCCTTACTTTACATGTCAGAGCTCTGTTCACATTCACCAATGTAGCTGCCATCATTTAAATATTAGTGGATTGTTGCCTTGTTTACATTGACTTGTACCGACGTGGACACTCTAATTTATTAAATGAACTTTTTATGCCAAGTTGTTGTTCAGCGCTATGTTTGCGAGAGAAAATTAAAATGTAAAGCATTTGATCTTGTTTTCGTCATTTTAGAAGTAGGAAAACAGAAGCCCTATACGCTGGGCATAACATTATAATGTATGTTTTATGACTGCTATCAGATTGTTGGCCAGTATGATATTTCTAACTACATGTATTAAAGTTGATGTGGATTTATACGTAACTATATTTTCAGTGATACTAGTAATAATTATCCTCTATTATCTTTTATTAATAACTGTTTTTTTTTAATTATCAGCTATTAATTGCATACTGAGCTCATTTAAACACTGTTCTAATGCAGCAACTAACTCTGTATGTCGTATAACTATTTTGTAGTTGAATAGCGCTTCAGCCAAGTTTTTGTATGCTTCGATGTAGGCTTATGTCTAATCTTTTTCTGTAAATGTTGACATTTACCTATTACTTGTCCGGCAACTCACAAAATAAGTGAAGTGTGTCGTGGGAAAATCGGGCTTAAAGCATGTGCGTAAAGTGTCGTCCCAGATCAGCCTCTGCAGTCCGCACTGGCTGATCCGGGATGACACTTTCTGTTTTTATGGTATTTTCTGTTTCAAGGAAGTCTCCTCTTAACATAAATCCACATTAGGCAGAAAGTGTTGTTCTGGATTAGCCTGGGCGGACTGCACAGGCTCATCTGGGACAACACTTTATGCGCATGCATTAAGCCCAGTTTTCCCATGACAAGCCTCAAGTTTTCATTGCACTTCATTCCCATTATAGAAAATTACATTGCATTACTAGGAAGCTTGCATCAGTTCCACTTATAGTTCTGGTACCATATCAACAAAGCTTTAAAGCAGCTGTCCAGAATTATGTTAAAAAATAAAACTTTCGTTTCTAATGGACATCTTACCAATCAAAATGCAAAAAAAAACGCATTGAAATCGGTTAAATAATAAAGTTTTGGTAACTTTATATCGTAAAATTATTTGCACACGATAGCTGGTGATGCCTCTGGAGTAAATCAGCATGTACAGTAGTGTATATTCAATTTATACAAAGCGTTTTTGAACATAGACATTATAAAATGACTTTCATAAATAAGAAACAGTTTCCAGTTGAATAAACTTTCATTAGAACTTATGCCCATTTAAGATGTATTTAATTAAATTCTATTGACTGCGGCTTTAAGGAAAGTCTTTAAGTGAGGCTTTAAGTGAAAAATTAATGTAAAATCTTGATTGTGGAAATTATTATTTTTGTACTTAAAAAATGTTAAAATAAGAAGCATCTTTTGAATCTGTTGTATTTTAACACCATTTAAGACAAAATAAACTTCAAATGAACCCACCACATACTTTTTTATTTTATGAATGTAAGAAATTGGCTGTTTTACCTCCAGTCAGATGCTAAGTTACTCTCCTTTAACGATGACCTGTAATGGAGCAAAGATTTGGTTTAGATTATAAATTTGCAACATTGGAACAATAAATTGTGTCTTTCATACATGTATATTTGAATCGATACGGGCATAGAAAACGTTTCAAATGTAAAATGATTGTTAAGAAGACAACTGCATTTGTAGTAAATTTAATGGTTTATTTAACTGATGTACAAAAGGTGGCAAGCTTTTCTTGTAATCAGCCATTATTTTATTTTTGCTTTAACAATGTATATATCTTGTATATAATATGGAGACGTTTTGACATGTACTGTAATGTATAAGCTGTGTTAAGAATAACTCTTTAAGCTTGTGATATGCTTATATTTCTAATAAAATTATTAATAAACACAGTTTTAGTCTTGTCTGAATGTACAAAAGTTATCCATAGACCAGGTGAATTTTGGGAAATCATTGTGACCAGAAAACTAACTGAAAGCAGTAATTCAGGCTTTTGGTTTAATATCATTTTTCAAACAATGCAATGACCCGTAACGGGTGCCATTACTGAAGAAAAGTACCTGATAAGAAATATTTTGTGAAATGCTGATCTTGATTTCTCAACGAAACACACCCATAAAAATATTGATGACAGTTTTACACACCTGAAAATTAGTCTAAACCAATTTTGTTAATGTGGAATTTTATTACAATGTCCTAAACAGAACTTGACTAGTGTGGGGCCGTGGGACAAGTGCTCATGTGATGAAAAACTAGACATGTGTCCGTAGGACACCGATGCCCCCCACATTCCGCTGGTTGTCACAAAACTCTGATGTTGGAAAAAATGCACCAAAATACCCAGGTGCACAATTTCACATGTTGATGAATATGTTTATTAAGTTTCATAAGTCTAGCATTTATACTTTTTGAGTTACACGCGACACAAATCCAAAAATGTCATTTTTTGCTAAAACAAAAGGGTCATACGTCCACTGATGGCAGAAAAAACTGCACCAAAATACCCAGGTGCACAAGTTCACATGCTGATTAATATGTATATAAAGTTTCATCACTCTAGCTGTAATAATTTTTGAGTTATGCGACACAAGAACAAAAATGTACTTTTTTGCTAAAAAAAGGGCCATAACTCCACTGATGTCTGAAAAAACTGCACCAAAATACCCAGGCCCAGATGCTGATAAATATGCTTATAAAGTTTCATCACTCTAGCAGTTTTACTTTGAGTTATGTACGACACAAAAATCCTACGGATGGACAGACAGACAGACGGACAAGGGCAAATCTATATGCCCCCCCCCCTCTAAAGTGGGGGCATAACTACAGAGTAGTTGTCATACAGAAGGATGTATCACAACTGTGGATTCAACAGGTTTGGACTAAAACAAAGTTGAATATTTTTTTAAGTTGTCATAAACATACATGTAATCAAAACAAAATTGAAAACAGATGTATATTACGGCCAAAACAAACAAGGCAGCATGTTCTTGTTCCATGTTTAATACTTTACCATTCATAACATTAGTTAAAAAAATCAAATTATACACATGTACACACAATCATGTACACAATGAAAATGTTCATAACTACGACGTTTAATCTACACTGTTTGTTCACAGTCAAATAAATAAATGCAACTGGCTTAGCATAGGAGCTTCCTTAATACCACATTTTTGTAATATAAACTTAGAGACATCATTTACAAGGGCTGTAAAACAGTTATGCAATTGTTTGAAAGCAATCTTTAAAATATCAATTTTGGCGAAGACTGGATTGGACCTGGAGTGCGGAAACAGCTAAGAAGGCTTATTTTAGATAATGCAAGGACCATAACTCCACAGTTCCTGAGGCGATTTGGCTGATAATTAAACTTGGGTGAGATATTGTGCACCCAAACATTTTAATGAAGTTTGGTGAAGACTGTTAGACTTTGAGTGCGGAAAAGAATGTGTTCTACCAACCTACAGACAGACTGACATAGATTGGCAAACCTATATACCCTACCATTTTCGATGGGGGCATAAGTAGCAATGTAACAGGACTAATGACGGAAATTAACAAATAATACATAGACATGTTGCTCTACATGTAAATGTTAAGTACCATAAAGTGAAAAGATATGCATGAAACTAACTTACATATAATTTGCTAATCAATATTGATATCAGATCTTTTTTTTTAAACCAATTAATGCTGTCAGCATCAGAAAGTGAATGTTTTCACAGTGACCAATCTAGATCCAAGCATATATATATATATATATATATATATAATATCAGGATTACATGATACAATCTGCTCAGAAAACCGTTCTACACATAGACAAATTATCCCAACAAACACCTTGTCAGTTTTGTAATTACCCGGTAATAACTTCAGCAGGTTTGGTGCTGAAACAGGATTCTACCAATATAACAAATTATACAAATTCACTTGGCCAAACAAATTATAATCCGCAAGCATCACAGATCGGCCTTAGAAGCATTAGACAATGTTTCTGGCGTGTTTGGCAGACTCATACTGACGAACCAATATTCTAACCTGATACTCGCTAATTTTTCTATAGACAAAGAACAAAATTATCGTTGTTAAACTTCTCAATAAACAACGCAAAAAGCAGTCTCGATTCTGAGCGAAGCCTAGTAAAAAGTAGTAAAAGTAGTTACAATTGCAAAAAATGTATGTCAAATCATGTTCGCATCAAAATCATTTTCGCATTATTGTTGTCTGTCGGCCAATAAACAACTCTTTGTCTTTCTGATGCGTGGCTATTAAACAACTCGGGCTAATGCCCTTGTGGTTTAATTCCTACACATCAGAACGCCAAATCGTTTATTGATCGATAAACAACGATAAATAGAAACTTATTTCTTAATTAGAGTGTATATAAAATCACTATGCCACATAGTTAGACAACATTTTTGACCGAATAACCAAGAATAATATCACACAAATAATAATCAAGCAACATAAAGACAGACTTAGAAGCATAAGACAATGTTTTCGATGTGTTTGGCAGACTGGTGTCAATAACCAAGAATAATATCACACAAATAATAATCAAGCCAGCATCAAGGCACACAGTCGGACAATGGTTTTCAATGACATAAATCGTTGCTAGACTTGTGTCGATATTACGAGACCAATACTACAATGCATAATTATAAAACCACAACAAGCGACCATTAAGGGTCAGCTTTACAAAAGTTAGACATATTTGGCAGACTGGTGTCAATGGACCAGTATTACAATGTATTTATAAAGTCACTACGCCACACTGTTAGACACCATTTTTTAACCTGTTTAACCAAGTATAAAATCACACAAATTGAAATCATAAATACCAAGCATCAAAGCTCGGCATTAGAAGCCTCATCTTTTCAATGTATTCGCAGTATTACAAGACCAATATTACAATGTTTAAAAAAATCATATAAATAACAACAAGCGCCCATCAAAGGTCTGCCTTAGAAGAGTTAGACATGGTTTTTGACGTGTTAGGCAGACTGGTGTCCACAGGGGTGCCGCTGCTGAGACTGTTGATGAGTGCGGCGATCTGGCGATGTTTGGCGACCTCGGACTTGAGCTCCTTAATCTCCTCCTCGTATCTCGAGATCTTGGCCTCGTTCTGGCTGCACGCAAATTCCAGCTGGGACACCTGAAATGCAACCATCGATCGTTAGATTTAGCTGTATGTTGGTACAAGTATAAAGAAGAAAACTGTGTTATGAAATTATGTTGAAACAGTTACAAGTGTACTAGTATGCAATGACGTAGAATATTAACACAATTTGTAGAACAGATTCTAAAAATATTTACAGACAAAAAGAGAACTGAAGAAACAGATACTTTAACAGTTAAATATGACAGTTCTTGAACAAGAAGAAAACGAAGTAAAACTGTCAAGCATAGTAATCTCAATTAGCACCAGTTGAGACCACTAAAACAGTTCTTAATAATAATGTAATTTAAGAAGTAAATAAAATAAAACATTTAAGAACAGAACACTAAAAACCTCGTGTTTACACCACTCCACCACAGTCACTGTCCATATCCCACCCACCTGCTCCTGCAGCTGTTTACACCACTCCACCACAGTCACTGCCCATATCCCACCCACCTTCTCCTGCAGCTGTTTACACCACTCCACCACAGTCACTGCCCATATCCCACCCACCTGCTCCTGCAGCTGTTTACACCACTCCACCACAGCCACTGTCCATATCCCACCCACCTCCTCCTGCAGCTGTTACACCACTCCACCACAGTCACTGCCCATATCCCACCCACCTTCTCCTGCAGCTGTTTACACCACTCCACCACAGTCACTGCCCATATCCCACCCACCTGCTCCTGCAGCTGTTTACACCACTCCACCACAGTCACTGCCCATATCCCACCCACCTTCTCCTGCAGCTGTTTACACCACTCCACCACAGTCACTGCCCATATCCCACCCACCTTCTCCTGCAGCTGTTTACACCACTCCACCACAGTCACTGCCCATATCCCACCCACCTGCTCCTGCAGCTGTTTACACCACTCCACCACAGTCACTGCCCATATCCCACCCACCTGCTCCTGCAGCTGTTTACACCACTCCACCAGTCACTGCCCATATCCCACCCACCTTCTCCTGCATCTGTTTAATTCACCCCACCTCAGTCACTGCCCATATCCCACCCACCTGCTCATGCAGCTGTTTAAACCACTCCACCACAGTCACTGCCCATATCCCACCCACCTGCTCCTGCAGCTGTTTACACAACTCCACCACAGTCACTGCTCATATCCCACCCACCTGCTCCTGCAGCTGTTACACCACTCCACCACAGTCACTGCCCATATGCCACCCACCTGCTCCTGCATCTGTTTACACCACTCCACCACAGTCACTGCCCATATCCCACCCACCTGCTCCTGCAGCTGTTTCTTCCTGGACTCAGAGGAGGACAGGTTGCTGCGCAGCTTCTCAATGCTCATGTCCATCGTCTCCCGCTCCTCCTCGGAGCGCTTGTATTCGTACTCCCACTTCAGGGCCGCCTTCTTAGAGTCTGCAGGGAACGTTGAGATATACGAGTTATTGAGACATACATATAGCGGTGGAGTTAATTGTAAATGTAATATGACCAACAAGTATCGAATGCGCATCATCGATGACATATCATCGATGACGTATCATCGATAAGGTAATTTGTTCTCGACTTGGTCCATGTTTATGCATGGTGATATGTGAATGATGGTTGTGAACATGGCATGTTTATAATAAGGCCAAAAAAAATTATTCTGGGCAACCCGACCCTACCTAGCAAAAACCTCCAGACCCTAAAGATTGTTTTCCGTGAAATCTATATTTGTCAGATTTTAGATAATTTTCATTGTTTTTATATAAAATGTGTCTTTAAAAAAAACAACAAAAAAACCCCTCAATCCCGACCCTACCTAACATTTGTAAGACCGTTGCTCAAAACACACATTTTTGTGTGTGCCTAAATGTACATAGAATGTATTGGTTGGTTATGATGACGGAGATTTCACAAAATCAGAATTAAGTCTGTTGTGTTCGAACGTAGCTTTAACTTAGTCTGCAGCAAAATTAGTGAGATGTTTTGGTTCAATGGTGAGCATAATGTTCAGTATTATGTCAGTTGTAATACAACTTGTATACAGCTTAAACAGTTTTAATCTACATAATGCTTAAAGAAGCTGATTTCATAGATTTTGCTGTTATTGTTTTTATAAATGTAAATTGCTAAAAATTACTTATTACACAGAGTTTTGTTATTTCGAAATAACATTTTTGAATACAATTCTGCAGAGGAATTACTGAAGAAATTAATTAGCTAAATTAACCACATTTCCATTTACATTTGGTTAAAGCAATTAGAGCTACATGTATCACTAAAGGTGATTAATACCCCAATATACTGCTTACATGTAGATACAGATAATGACCTTCAATTGTAAGCTTGGAAGACAGAAAAACATAGTCCATGTACGATAAACATCATCTGGTCATGGTGAATAATAATTTGCATTTACATGAAAATCCTTCTGGAATTTAGAAGTTACGGAGTGGAAACAAAATATGGACAGACGTACTGACATAGAGACCGAAATGCGTAAGTTCTAACCAGTAAAATCATTTTATTTTGCAGTGGTCTAACTTTTGCTTTACTCGCGGCCCAAACAGAGCGCGATATTAAGACCCCGGGTAAATGTTATTTTTGCTTGATTACGAAACAAGAACTGCCACTGTCATGGCACAAATACTCTCGCCACATCAACATGATTGTTTACAAATGTTGCTTAGCCATTCATTTATAGCTCTACAATGAATTTATATTGGTGTAAGGAAATTTCATGGAATAATCCTAACAAAATTTACCCATGCATCTATACTGCATCATTTTCAGTAACTATGAAATGATTTCAATATCATGCAATGCAATGCAAGGAAGATTTTTATAGTTTTAAATATAGCCATATAAGGAAAACTGCCCTGCCCCCTGGCAGCCATGTTTTTTCACGAATCAAAATTATGTGAAGGAAATTAGTAGAGGGTCACCCATGGAACATTTCTGTTAAAACTATTTTAAAATCCAGCAAGTGGTTTCAGACAAGGAAGATTTTTAAAATGTTTTCAATATAGCCATATAAGGAAAATTGCCCCGCCCCCTGGCTGCCATGTTTTTTAACCAAACAAAAATGATTTGAAGGAATTTGGTAGAGGGTCACCCAAGGAACATCTCTGTGAAAACTATTTTCAAATCCAGCATTCGGTTTCAGACAAGGAGATTTTCAAAGTTTTCAATATAGCCATATATGAAAGCTGCCCCGTCTCCTGGCGGCCATGATTTTTCACGAATCATTGATATGAAGGAAATTAGTAGAGGGTCACCCAAGTAACATTTCTGTAAAAACTATTTTCAAATCCAGCCAGTGCTTTCTGACAAGAAGATATTTGAAGTTTTTCAGTTTTTAAGCTTTTGGTTGCCATGGCAACCAGAGTTTTCAATATATTCTAATGAATTGAAGGAATTTGTTAAAGGACCATCCCAGGAACATTCCTGCCAAGTTTGCTTAAAATCCGCACAGTGGTTTCAGGGAAGTTGTTTGAAGTAAAATGTTGACGACGGATGACGGACACAGACTGATCACAATAACTCATCGTGCTCATGTGAGCTAAAAATATTGATAACAATAAAAAAATGTGCAAATTTAACTAATAAGTCACGTAAACTACCCATTTTTCAAGAATGCCCACCATATATACACCACGAAATAAATTTACAGTAAAGCCCCAATTTTTCAAAAGAGGTGGGATATAATGACTTACCCTCCAGTTTTGCCTCGGTAGATTTCAGCTGTGTTGACACCTTCCTCCTCTCCTCTTGTAGGGCCGTCAGCTGCTCCATGGCTCTGAAAGGGGGGTCAATAAGGGCATGATGCAGAATGGGACCACAAATGAGGCATGTCGTGAGAAAACCGGGCTTAATGCCTGCGCGTAGTGTCGTCCCGGATTAGCCTGTGCAGTCCGCTCAGGCTAATCCAGGACGGCACTTTCCGCTTTTAGGTTATTTTCTTTTTAAGGAAGTCTCTTCCGAACATAAAACAACTGTAGGCGGAAACTGTCGTTCTGGATTAGCCTGTGCAGATTGCACAGGCTAATCTGGGACAACACTTTATGTACATGCACTTCCCATGACACACCTCAAATATTGTATAGTACAGTATGGCATGGTATGTAACCACATTGTATTTTATAGTATGAAATGGCATGTCATGGCATGTTATTTAATAGTATGGGATGGAATTTTAGGGTATGGTTACGGAACCATGTGGTATTTTACAGTATGGTATAGTATGATACATGTATCTTTGGTATGGCATGTATTTTTTACAATAGTATCATACAATATAGTATGGTATGGTATAGTTTGGTACATTACGGTATGTAATGGTATGAAATCTTAGTTTAGTACAGTATTGTATTGTGTAAGTTATCACAAAATACTGTGTATTGCAAGTCACATTTAGTATAATATGGTACAGTATTGTATTGTGTAAGTTATCACAAAATACTGTGTATTGCAAGTCACATTTAGTATAATATGGTACAGTATTGTTATTTATGGTAGGGACTTTTTAGAATGGAGTGGAAAACAATCACATAAAATATTATTGGTGAATGATTCTAATACGAACAATACAAGCCCCCCACTTACGTGTCATACTGCTGTTTGAGGTTGGTGTTGTGTTTCTGCAGCATCTCGTGCATCTCCGTGAGGGACTGGTGCTCCTGTCTCGTCGTCTGGTACGACTTCTGTAGGCTCTCAAAACTGAAACAACGCGACAATGTGATTACACCCACGCATACATGAAAGACTACTTTTTTAAGACTAGTGATTTTTTTGCACTGTTTTGTGAATGGATCCGGTACTCATTAGATTTGGAATTTTAGGGTCGTTAAATATTGCTTATAGGGGAAAAATTAATTACTTAATTTGTACTAATAAACCATACAATTCTTAATAATGACTTACAACTTAAATTTCTTATGAATTTAAGATTTTGTTACTGCAGATTTGGGATTTTATATTCCAATTGGGAAAAATAGATCATTATTGGGATTCTGAATGGGTCATCAAAACCGGACCCTGTTCAAGTAGGAAAAAATTCACTGAAGACTGCAGTTTCCTGAGTGCTTTGGTTTTGTTTCAAGTACCTATGTTCAGGACTTCTGTAGGCTCTCAAAACTGAATTTTACCATGCTACATACATGTTAGACTACTATGGTATTCTAAGCCTGAAGTTTCCGAGTGCATTCGTTTTTTTTACAGGTATATGTTTGTACATCATAATTCATCAAATAGCTGTTCTTTCTACATAAATTTGTTAGAATACATGTACATGTATAAAACCTTGCCTACAGAGCGCACATAAAGAAAACGCAAAATACTTAAATCGTGCATGTCAATCTGAAAATTTCTTAGTTATTCTCATTAAGTTGAGACCTATCTGACTTAGCTCTCTGGTGTCGTAACCGCCAGTATTTTTGCTCTACGTCAAAAGCCTGTTTTTTTTGCTCTCTTGTGTCAAAAGCCAAAGGCTTATCAGTTATTCTAATTTCACAGTCAAACTGAATCAAGATAGCTGCGTTTCTTAACTGAAGCTACCAAGGTTCTGAAGCTGACCATTTTGACCAAAGTGTCAAAGGCCCCAAAGATTATTGTTTGGCTATAAACATTTAATTCTTTTAAATTCTTTATCATTTTGCTCTGTATGGTTTGCTGACGGTTACTGGTGGCAACCAATCTGATTAAAATAAAATCCTAAAATACGCTACGCATTAGGATCTGAGAACGACCAGTAGAAGGTCACGTTCCGACAACTTTTTAGTCGGTCAAGCAGAGCCTTGCTTTCATGGTTTTTAAAGTGCAATTAGCTGGGATCCCAAAGTTGAGTTATTAAACATTCAATTTTTATACCATGTAAACACAATTTTAGAGTCAATTTGTGGGATATACGCAAAAAAAAACAACATTTTATGGTAGAAATAACTAAAGTATGCGACATTCCTTTGCTATACACAGAAAATAACAGATCTAGTTGTAAATTAAAACACAAAACAAATGACATAATGCTTCTCGAAAGGAGCAATCTTATTGGCCGAGATATAAATTGCTTTATTAAAATTCTAGATTTTTGAGAAGTAATTCAATGGGCCAACATCAGATCTTCCTGTTGAAAGTTTGTGCACTTTAGACAGATTGTGGTGGCAGCCTACCTGGCCGTAAGCTCTGTGTGTGCGGCCGTCAGCTGTTGATGCATCTGGGCAACCTGACGCAGTCTGAAATACAGGAACGTTCACAGTGATGATATAGTTAGCAAATGTTGTAAGGCAAAGGAAGTAAAATTCTGTACATTTGTAAGGCAGATAAATCATACAACGTACATACGTGTACACTGCTAATTTCAAATGTTTGGCTTAGCCTTGTAGTTTGAAACATACATTAATTTTTATTGGTATTTAAAAAAAAAACACTTTCTACAATGATCATTACACAGTCTGGTATTTTTAAGCATACCATGCATATCAAAGTACAGAAATTGCTTAATAATAATAGCTTTAAAACATTGTTAACATGTAACAAGCTACATGCAATCTGTAGAAAAACTGATCAAAACAGGTTAAATAGGAAACAAGCAAAGAGGCACCCACTTTAGATTTTCTGTGTGCAGCTCATCAATTTCTTTGGAGTTCTTATCAATTCTGGAGGCCATGTCTGTGGTGTCCTTCTGTAACTCATCGCATTTCTTCTCCGCTTGAATCAACAGAGAACGAAGCCTGTTCGACTGCAATTATAATCACATATACCTATACAAGAGTCATAGTCGCAGTGGTGTAATGAATATGGTATCTGCCCTGTGATAGGGTGGTCGTGAATTTTATCCCGACTTGCAGACCGTTCCAGGGATCCATAAGACACTGGTTCTACCCAGGAAAATGTTTCAATAAGACTCTGGATTTCTAAATAAAATAAATGAGGCGTGTCATGGGAAAACCGGTCTTAATGCATGTGCGTAGTGTTGCGGACTGCACAGGCTAATCCGGGATGGCACTTTCTGCCTACAGTGGATATATGTTTAGAAGAGACTTCCTTGAAACAGAAAATACCATAAAAGCGGAAAGTGCCGTCCTGGATTAGCCTGTGCGGGACGACGCTTTACGCACATGCATTAAGACTGGTTTACACACAACCCACCTCAAATTAAGAAATACCTACATGCAAACACTACCTTTGTGCAACGAAAAGTTTACTGAATCATGCCCAGTTGGTCATAGAGTATCAATGCAATATGATATCCAGGGGTGTGGAAATATCAAAATTATTCACTTGTCCATTGACAAGTTCATTGCATAAATTTACTTGTTATCAAACATTATTTTTACAACCTGAAAATGTTCTTGTCCTCGAACAACATGACAGCAAAAATTTACTTGTCCGCAGGTAATTTTACGACAAAAGGGGATTATTTTTTTTAGAAAAAACAACAAAACATGTGTATATTCTACTTTGTCATAAAACAGTAATGAACTGCTTTGCTTACATTCTGAGGGGAATTTTAACGTTAATACAGGGGGAAAAATACATACATTTTAAGCAGGGGAATGGGGCCAAATTTTGGCCCCAAATTGGCCCTAAAGAAAACACTGAAACAACACTACTTAACCCCAGTGCTATTGTCAATGGGCAATTGTGACAGCATATTATAAATGTCAAGGTAATGTTTATATAACTTACTTCATAACGATACTTCATGATCATAATCTACATGCCTTCCATATTGTTTATGTAAAGGTTATGTCACTAAAACCTTCATAATATACTTCACAATTATGATCTTGATTATCTTTTTGTGACCATCTCCAAGACCTAAACAAACCCATTGCGTGCCAGATAATGTGCAGGCATCCGGTCTGCCTCAGTCAGCGCCAGGGACTTAGATTTCAGAATAAAAGTGTACCTTTGAAAATGATCTAACATCTCACTATTTCAAACCACCCTTGCTAACCTCTGTGTCATCTTGCCCATTGCGTGTCGGTACTGTGCCAGCATCCAGTCTGCCTGAGTAAGCGCTAGGGACTTGGCCTCAACAATATAACATTAACTTTGTATGTAAATGATCTCATAACTCACAATTTCAACCCGTTCCAGTTTACCTCTGTGCCGTCTTGCCCCTTGCATGCCCATTACTGTGCCAGCATCCTGTCTGTCTGGGTGAGGGCCAGGGACTTGGCAGTAACTTTGCATGAAATTGACCTCACAATTTTAAACCAAGCCAGCTCACCTCAGCGTCGTCTTGCCCCTTGCGTGCCCGGTACTGTGCCAGCATCCTGTCTGCCTGGGTGAGGACCAGGGACTTGGCCTCAACAATAAAACAGTACTTTTGAATGTAAATGATCTCACAACTCACAATTTCAAACCATGCCAACTCACCTCAGCGTCGTCTTGCCCCTTACGTGCCCGGTATTGGGCCAGCATCCTGTCTGCCTGAGTCAGCGCTAGGGACTTGGCCTCCAGAAGGTCCTGAAGGTGCTGCTCCTTGGTCTGCATGGCCTGCAGGGACCGCTCATACACACCCAGGATCTCCGTGGAACTCGAGTCCTTCAGCTGTTGGGCAAAAAGGACACAATATATAGAACTATTAAGAGGGTACAATATATACAAAAGAAAATTTGTTTGTTTTCGGTGTTATAACGCGTGATATCGTCAACGGAAAGGGAGACAATTAATATTTTCACGAGCACGCGTTATCACACCGAAAACAAACAAATTTTCTTTTTATTTAAATGCTATTTGAATTTTCTTTACGTTTGATTTTTATTTAGGGGATTTTCAACACGATATTTACAATATTACGTCCGCACTATTTTCTCTATAATGCGTAGTAATCGGGATTAGTAATCTAATTAAACAACTTAAATCGCAATTTTTTTTTTACTCAAGGCATTATCATGGCAGCCTGTTTACAGTTCACTATGCTACACAGTATATTCATAGACAACGCAGAATCCGTGTTTCTAAATTTATTTAAGTTTAAATACAATTGGATACACGTAGTTGCTGAATAATGGTCAGCTTTTAAATCAAGAAGTTAACACACACTGCTAGCTTTAAATATACTTATGATAAAAGTACATATTGAAAGTGAAAGTGCGCTCAGTTCTCGAAATTCAGTTTTCTAAAAATAGCGTGTGCATAGGCGTTATTATGTAAACAATAGTTAACACATTCACGACATTTAAATGCACATGTGTTTTCTCAATCAATTTAAGCTGATTAAACTCGTAGATGCGCGTTAAAATGTAAAACAACAAAATATGTATTGTTAGGAGTGTTCTGAAATTGAATACTTATAGGTATAACGTGTTTTCTGTATTAATTATTCGGACTTAATAACACAATGGGATTAAAAGTTGGTCAAGAATTCGAAGAAAACAAGATGGCAGTGAATTAAACGCTGAACACTACTTACAAGAACACACATTGGATACTTAAATACTTAAGAGTGGTTACTGGATATAAAAACTTAATACACACAAAACAATATAATTATGTGCTTAATGAACAGAAGTTATTACTTAAGGGTACACTGGATTCTTGTTATATGTTGGAATTGGAGAACGGGCAATACAACAATTATGTAAACAAAGAGAGACTACTGTTCATAGCAACAGTAAACAACAAGTGCAAGTGTAATATGCTGGGATGAATAAAGTGCAAAGGATAAAATAAATACTTTGGATGCTAAAATTAAATTTGGACCAAGATGACGAGCTCCAATGCCTTGTGAGTAAAACTTGTACCTGCAAGGCATTGCCTGTCCTAGTCTCCTTGGCTCAATACGACTGAGGAAAATCCAAGAGAAAATAAGAACAACGACACTTCAATATATCAGAGAGGAATTCTTAACATTTGGTGTTTTTAATCGTCACTACTTTTCTTTTTTGGTAATTCTGTATGATAAATGGTGACAACACCTACAATTAAATATTGTTAAAATCAAATAAAATTTAAAAAAGTAGTCCATCACTGTGAGTGATATAGAGATATATCTCACTGATATTTTTCTATATTTCACTACTTAGCATTAAATAAATATAACAATTAACTTTAAAGGTTAGTTTTAAGATATTTATTATTTACTTTTAAAGTTAGTCTTAATATATTTATTTTAAATCCATTATGTCAACAGCCAATGTGCATGATTGCTTTCTAGGAGATCTGCCTTTATTTGATCCCAGTTATACAAAATTAAAAATTCCTGATACATCTTGGTAATATCATACCAAACTGCCTTTAGACTATTTAAAAAAGTGCAAAATCAACATATAATTCTACAAAAATAGCTTAAACAGCTGTTATTTAAGACCTAACTGATTTATTTCTCTCAACATATAATTCTTCAAGACTAGCTCAAAGTCAAACAGCTGTTATTTAAGAACTAACGGATTTATTTCTCTCAACATATAATTCTTCAAGAATAGCTCCAAGTCAAACAGCTGTTATTTAAGAACTAACAGATTTATTTCTCTCAACATATAATTCTTCAAGAATAGCTCAAACAGATGTTATTTAAAACCTAACTGATTTAATAAGTCTCCGAGACTGTGAATCAGAATGATAAAGTTACCGCCAGTCCCTGATTGAGTTTCTCTATGAGAGTCTGTATGGTCTCGCTGGATGTGGTCTCCATGTCAGAGTTCTGGGACGTGTTACTGTCGGCCAGGGGGCGCACCCCACGCCCGGGGTGCAAGGCGGGGAACGGAGCGTGGTTTTCCTTGTCGTCAAGGGGGGGACGTCTGCCCGGGTGGAAAGCAGGGTGTACAACCCCGGAACTCTGCTGCAGCTGTGTGTCTCTGGACAGGTTGTGATGTGCCACAGCATCTGATAAACTGAAATTGAATGAGCTTTTCTATCAGTATTTTTTTCCCTATGTAAATTTGGTTTCAGAAAAAGGTACTATTCCCAATCCTATTTACCTACACATTTTCCCAATTTGAAGTTAACCCCCCACCCCCAAATATCTGAAAATAAACCCCCTAAAAGATCCCCAAACATATAGCTGTATTTAACTTTCATTTTGCTGGTGATCCCCTGGAAACACTAAATAGAATAGAAAGAATCCAGGAAACAACTTAGGAGTATATTTAGTGAAACATTTTGTTCTTACATCCTTTTTTTTGGCAGTTTTTGATGAAAGTGAATAAAATTCCCAATAAATCCTTGATGGAAAATAGTACTAAAGTCATTGCGATCAGTTTTCACCCAAAAAGCTGACATCACAGGGCTTTTTTCACCATACAGGACCTACAAACATGAAAATGGGAATTTTAGTGTCAATTCACATTCTGAAAGTCAAACCATCAATTGGGAATTTTGGGACTGGATCTAGGAAAAAAACTTTTTGCCATTGGGAATATCACCCAATAACGGCTATAAAATGGCCAAAAAAAAGCCCTGCATCAAAATGACATTGTACAGCTGACTTAATTCACATGTTTCATTTCATATTACTGTACCTAAATACAAAACTTGCCCTGTGAATGCCGTAAATGCTTCTTATGTGACATACAGATCAACAAGTGATCCATGTGATGATATCTTTACAAAGGCAGGAGTATGCTTGACCGTTTTGACAAATTATATTTGCCACTTGTCGCCCGTACAATATTTACAAAGTAAATTTTTACAAAATTTCACTTGTCCGTTCATGCTATGGGACAAGCTGGACAATACACAAAATTGATTTCACCATCCCTTAAAACTTCACGAAACCCTACATGATGAAAGGCAAGACTTAAAACTTCACAAGACTCATACATGATCAAAAGGCAAGACTTAAAACTTCTCAAGACCCCTACATGATGAAAGGCAAGACTTAAAACTTCACAAGACCCCTACATGATGAAAAGGCAAGACTTAAAAGTTCACAAGACTCATACATGATCAAAAGGCAAGACTTAAAAGTTCACAAGACTCATATATGATGAAAGGCAAGAGTTAAAACTTCACAAGACTCAAACATGATGAAAGGCAAGACTTACAACTTCACAAGACCCCTACATGATCAAAAGGCAAGACTTAACACTTCACAGGACCCCTACATGATGAAAGGGAAGACTCTAAAACTTCACAGCACCCCTACATGATGAAAGGGAAGACTTAAAACTTCACAAGACTCCTTCATGATAAAAGGGAAGACTTAAAACTTCACAATACTCATTCATGATAAAAGAGAAGTCTTAAAACTTCACAGGACCCCTACATGATAAAAGTGAAGACTCTAAAACTTCACAGGACCCCTACATGATAAAAAGGGAAGACTTAAAGCTTCACAAGACTCCTTCATGATAAAAGGGAAGTCTTAAAACTTCACAAGACCCCTACATGATGAAAGGGAAGCCCTCCAGTTTTGCTGCCAGCGCAATGATGTCCATGGTCTCACGCACGCGCTGCCGATGGGGACTGCACAGACCCGCGGCGAGGAACGGCACCACCTGGGTCTCCTGCATCACGGCCATGAAGAAGTCCTCCGCCTCCTGGTTGTTGAGGCTTCCCACCAAGTCCAACAGCTGTAGCACTAGGTCCACCCCCGTCACACTGAAACAGAAACAAAACTGTGGGGTAATGGATATTGTCTCCATACAGCTGTAGCACTAGGTACACCCCCGTCACAGTGAAACAGAAACAAAACTATGGGGTAATGGATATGGTCTCCCAGCAGTTGTAGCACTAGGTCCACCCCCGTCACACTGAAACAGAAACAAAACTGTGGGGTAATGGATATGGTCTCCCAACAGCTGTAGCACTAGGTCCACCCGCGGCACACTGAAACAGAAACAAAACTGTGGGGTAATGGATATGGTCTCACAACAGTTGTAGCATGAGGTCCACCCCGGTCACACTGGAATAGAAACAAAACTGGTGTAATGGATATGTGTCATAACAGCTGTACTACAAGGTCCACCCCCGTCACACTGGAACACAAAACAGTGGTGTAATAGATATGGTGTCCCAACAGATCCAGCAACTGTAACAAGTACCAGTATATAACATAATAAGTATGATGAACTATGTATTCTTAGAGATCACAGAGGTGCAATGGATATGATGTCCCAGCAGTTGTAGCACGAGTTCCAGCCCCGTCACACTGAGACAGGAATGATACAAAATGGATGACCCAGGATTTATTTCCTTCTTTGACAGGGTCCTGTACAAAGGACTCATTTCCAATAGCAAAAGTGATTTATTTATCCCAATCCGAAGTAACAAAATCCTTGTTACATAGGAAACTGTTGTAAATAATGCCATGATTTATAAATGTGTATGTCAACTATAGTATGACCAATTTTCAGTACAGGGGAGGCCTGTATAAAACTTCAATCCAACACAAGAACGATCAAACTGATTACATGTACCTCCAATCGTCAGTGGGTGGAGTAGTGCTGGTCTGCAGGGACACCGTGTTATGATCGAATTGGAACTGAAGTAGTTTTCGGAACACCACCGTCTCCATGTGTTTGGACACGAGAGTCAGAAAACTGTCGTCGTGACACAGGGCTGGTGGATCATTAAGGAACCATAGCAGATTTATACCAAAAAGCTTCACCAGTGGCAGTTTTTGTCTCCTGAAATATTTTACACCTTTTCACACCTAACAACAAGTTATTCACTCTAACAGTGTTCCCACAAACCCCTATTTGGCATGATACCCCCAATTTTAGCAGTTATATCCCCACTCTTGATGAAAAACCTTTCAAATGTACAATATGTTTTCTACCTCCTTGTATATGGGGTACACCAGGCTGCTACATTTATGTAAAGCCTTTGGAACACTGATAATTATACTTTTCCCAGGACCATCATTCCCAAATTGGATTCACGAAATTCCCAACAATATCATAAATCTAGATATATAAATAAAATATGTGTGTTCTAACTGCATTGTTCTAAATGTTTTTTTTTACATCAATATATATATAAAACAGTTAATAATTTACTGTATGAAAATGAAAGGCATAAACCTAAAAAAATATTATCAATTGTATTTGTCAGGTTTCATTTCATATTTTGTAAGTGAAAACTCACCCACTAAAAACTGCATCAGTTAAATACATGTACTAGTAAAATATATTAAAATGAAAATCATACTATAAATGTGTCGCGTCGTGAGAAAACCGGTCTTAATGCATGTGCGTAACATGTCCTCCCGGATTTGCCTGTGCAGTCCGCACAGGCTAATCCAGGACGGCACTTTCCGCTTTTATGGTATTTTATGTTTCAAGGAAGTCTCTTCTAAACATAAATCCACTGTAGGCGGAAAGTGTCGTCCTGGATTAGCCTGTGCGGACTGCACAGGCTAATCCGGGATGACACTTTACGCACATGCATTAAGTCCGGTTTTCCCACGACGCGGCTCAAATGAAGTATCAAGCCTTGACCTGTATACACAGTCATACAAAGGATACTATTGAGTAACTTGACACTTTTCACCATGGCTGCACAGCGCTTTTCAATCGTTGGATTGTCCCCATCCAAGGGCACTTGTAAAGTTTGTATCACAGTTGGCAGCACAGCCGCTATATGCTTATCATGATGGATGCGATCGTGCGAAAACACCAACTGCTCGTAGATTTCGTTGAGCAGGTCATACGCGCCCAGGGGGGCGAGCCCGTGGGTGTCGGGCAGCTGCCCCGCCCAGTGGATGGAGGCAAGCAGGGGGTCAGCTATATGACTGAGGGGGGTCTGGGCAAGATTGGGGAACTGGGACTGGTCCTGGATCTGGAATGTGGCAAACATGGCCTTGCAGACGGTCTTCCGAATGCCGTCCACTTGAGACAGGGAGGAGAGCATGTCAAATATCTGCAACAGAAACAGGCTGCTATAGTTGTTTTTGATACCAGTAGCTAAAATATCAAATGGTTATAATCAGCGAAAGAAAGAACCATAAGAATTAAAAATACCCTGAAACAAATGATAAAATATGTGTTTCATAATAATAAACAACCAGTGACCAATCAAATATCAAAACAAACATGGTATTCTGTTAACGTACCGGTAAAATAAATAACCAATTACAAGCATCGATTAGGATCAAGTATGTCAATTAATTGCAATCAAAATGTGACCCCTACACAATTAAACCGAATGGTTATGGTGACTTCATGTTTTTGCAGACTGTTATCTTATTGTTTAGCAATGACACCCAATTAACAGAGAAATGTCAATGAGCAACAGGGTTCAATCACACAGCCTCCCTGACCAATCAAGTGGCCCGAAACAATAATAAGTATAGCTAGAGGATGCCAACAAGACATCAACAAATTGTATTATATATATATATATATTTATAACATATTTATTCTTTCGGTATTGTTTAAATAAAATAATATTGCAATAGCATCCAAGAATAAAGATTCAAATATTCAGACACTCAATGCAAACATTCCAAAATGGCTATCAATTTTAGTTCTAAGCAACTTCCACATGTAGTTGCACAGAGAAATCATATTTATCATATGACTATACACATAATTTGTATCTTTTACATTCAGACAATACATCACCTTTGTAACAGAGTCGGGTGAGCAGGATGTCAGTAGATGAAGGGTCTGTTCTATACAGGAATCCAGATACTCGAAACTGGAAACCATGTTATAACTCTGTGTTAATATATATACTGCATGGCATAGTCACTTAAAAAAGAACAGGTGGTTTCTCATAAGTACCGGTACATGTCGTTGAGCATACAGAAAATATATTGTTGAAAATCAAGAGGCCAGTGTTACATTTTAAAGAAATATTTAAATTGGCTTGGAATTTGAATCTAGTACATAACATTTTATTTGATTTTGGCAATATTGCAAATCTTCTAAATTATAGTCATTCAAAAACAACAAGACCCTGTGTGCGATGAACACACATGCCCCACCCCCAATAGTGCCCATTTGAATTATTCTAATTACTCCCCCCCCCATTAGTGCTGGAGACAGCCTATTTGAATTATTCTAAGACCAAATTATGTCAAGTTCAAAGTGAGGCTGGGTGATATGGGTGGATAGGGAATGGTCACAAGCAACAACTGTGTAAGTATCCAAGTGTTGTAGTAAGCTGTGTTGGTGCTAGATGAAACGGTAAAATCTACTTAACCTTGTCACGGACGGACGGAAGGACAGGACAATCACTATATGCCTCCTGCATCAAGATGCTGCCAGCATAAAAAAGCCCACAAATTGATATCAATGCGAATGATGAACAATACATTTACCTAGCCAGGCACTTATTCAGCCGAGGGACCTTAATGATATCCTTCATTAGGTCCACTGCATATCGTCTTGTCTCGGTAGAGTCCGAGTCTATCAGCATGTTGAAAATCATTTGAAATGTTCTCGGAACATTAGTTTCTGTGTAAAACTGAAAGACACACAATGTAAAATATATAATGATTTAACAAAAACATAATATTAACTGTTTACTGTTAAAGCAACTAATTAATTTCATTATTTGATTGTGATCATATAATAAGACAAAACAGACTGTTTTCAATAAACAGATCAGATATTAGATTCTAACAACCTGCATGAAAAGTTTCAAGCATTCTATAATCAATATATCACAGTGTTGTAGATATTTTTATTACATAATAATAACAATCATTTCAAAATGCGCAACCCAGAATACTGAACAAAAACAAAATGCAGTGTTTCTGAAATTCTTTATAATGGAAACAGAACAGCCAAAAACAAACATATCTATTTTATTTGCTTAACTGTGATAATTTTAAATTTCTAACAGAAAGGAACAGAAAGGAAGCGTAAAATGTCATTGTGCTTTTCAAAAATGAAAATGAGGGGCGTCGTGGGAAAACCGGTCTTAATGCATGTGCGTAAAGTGTTGTTCCGGATTAGCCTGCGCAGTCTGCACAGGCTAATCCGGGACGGCACTTTCCGCTTGTGGTATTTTTGGTTTCAAGGAAGTCTCTTCTAAACATAAATTCACTGTAGGCGGACAGTGCCGTCCTGGATTATCCTGTGCATACGCACATGCATTAAGACCGGTTTTCTCACGACGCTCCACAAATGTACATGACACTTCTTTACCATCTGATCTTGGTTAGAAAGAAAGGAAGAGCATAACACTTGTTTTTCAACTATGACTGAATGTACATGCACATTCGAGGGATGATAGTGAAACTATTGTTTCTAATATAGAAATGAGGTGTGTCGTGGGAAAACCTGACTTAATGCATGTGCATAAAGTGTCGTTCCGGATTAGCCTGTGCAGTCCGCACAGGCTAATCCGGGACGGCACTTTCCGCCTACAGTGGATAACACTTTACGCACATGCATTAAGACCGGTTTTCCCACGACGCCCCTCATTTTCATTTTTGAAAAGCACAATGACATTTTACGCTTCCTTTCTGTTCCTTTCTGTTAGAAATTTAAAATTATCACAGTTAAGCAAATAAAATAGATATGTTTGTTTTTGGCTGTTCTGTTTCCATTATAAAGAATTTCAGAAACACTGCATTTTGTTTTTGTTCAGTATTCTGGGTTGCGCATTTTGAAATGATTGTTATTATTATGTAATAAAAATATCTACAACACTGTGATATATTGATTATAGAATGCTTGAAACTTTTCATGACGCGCCTCAAATGTTTATTATAAACAAAAGTTTTACACTCACTCCTCGACATGCAAACATCTTCAGGTTCTTTTTACCAACTGATCTTGGTTACAAAGACAGGAAGAGTGAAACTTTTTTTTTCAACAATATACATCTAAATGCAAATATTTTCGGACACTATTTTACCAACTGAACTTGGCTCTAAAGAAAGGGAGAGCATAACATGTGTTTTTCAACTATGTACATGCACGATGAGTTGACTTTAGAGAGTTGTGAGCATGAAACTATCGTATCTGATATAGAAATGTTAAGCAGACAACAGCTTCACAGTCTTTATGATTAACAGTGGACCATGGACCTAGTCCACCAAATTTTTGCGCGGTCCTGCAAAATGTACAAGTTAACTGGACGGACGGGCCATTGATTAAAGTATGTTGGTTTGTTAAGAAAAATATTTTTTACCTATTAACAGTCTAAAACCCATTATTGTTTTGAATTATTTCTATAACAGATTGAATACAAGAGAGTGAAAGAAATCCTACATACTATGGTCCACTCACTTATAGTCCGGTCCAGTCTAGTTAGCTGGCTTAGTGGACCAACAGTCCACTGATTTCAAAATTTATTCGTGAAGACTGGCTTCATGCTCAATGATTGACGAGAAAATATCTTTGGACACTTTTTGCACAAACTTACCTTGGCCCCAAACTTTTCATGTTGACAGATGTTCAGCAGTAGAGTCAATGAGAACAACACCATGGTCTGCGTCTGGTCCCCTAGCAGCTTGGTAAGCCTCCGCGCCAGCTCCAGAATGTTCTCCTGGGAACCAGTCAGCAGACATACATGTATATTAACTACAGGTTTTTTTTCACCCCTTGGGGATTAGGCTCTTTGCCCTCATTTTGGGGAAAAACTGTGATATATTTGACATTTTTGAGGGAAACATTTTCATAGCGGGGGAATTAAAAATCCTGGTGTAAGATCAGTTTTAGGGAAAACTGCATGATATGAAAGAATTTTTCTGAAGAGATGACGCCTTATAACGGCCCCTACTATAGAAGGAAAAAAACACACTGAACTACTAGATGTTTTCACCAATGTTATTCATATGTAAATTAATCAATTAATCGTCATTTTTATCTATTCAGGACACTCTGATATAACAAGTTCAACTGTTAACCTATTTTACACAAAAAAGAGAATGTGGTAACACATGTGGAGTATTTGTGCAGCCTGATGGAAATTATTCTGTTAAAAGTAGTTTTACTTTTGTGCTCATCACCGGCTTACATTATTCTTTATAAAGGCCAACACGGAGAAGTTGTCCCTCGTTAGATTCACCAGAACTCCCATAGCGGGCTGAGTGAAACCTGTCGTCGGGTAGCACCTGAAACATGAAAGAAACAAAATCTTATCGTTAATTTCCAACCTTTCCAGAAAATTCCATGCAAATCTGATCACATTTTATAATGATGAAGTTGCTAACGGACAAAGAAACAATAGCAAAATCTAAACTTCCTTCGGGGAGGCAGTGAATTTGTTCATCTAAACTTCCTTGGGGGAGGCAGAGAATTTGTTCATCTAAACTTCCTTGGGGTAGGCAGTGAATTTATTCATCTAAACTTCCTTGGGGGAGGCAGTGAATTTGTTCACTGCTTTGGGAAGGGTCTGGAACCAATCAAATTGGGAATTTTGCTAGGTGAAATCTTGCTATTTGGGGAACATTTTAGGAAGTTATTTAATTTACGAATTATTTACACTAGGGTTATATTGGTTGAACTTGGTATTTTAATGGTTTTTTCATAAGGCATAAAAAAAAATTTAGTTTGTTTCAGGTTACCCCACCTACCATAAAAAATGCCCTAGAACATTTTATTGGATTTGTCAGATTGAGTTTTGTTTTATTTACCTTTTTAAATAATTAAATGTGTTTTTGGATAAATACGTGTTTTGTTTTGACAGTATCCACTTATAAACAATGTTTAAAGATACATGTATTACTGATATGTTTTGAATATTTATTCAGTTTTAGAATCTTCAAGTTGACCATTTACCAAATAATTTTTTTTTTAAATCCCTACCTACCTACCCTAATTTTTTTGGGCATGTAACCTGACACAAACATTTTTTTTACGCCTAAGGCCAACATTTTTTTATTTTTTGTTTTACGGGAATTTTTTTTTTGTAATTGAGTCGGGGGGATAAATAAAAATAAAATGTCTTTTTATCACCAGTCGACAAATAAAATGAAAATAAAAATGAAAAAAATATCATTTTATTTATTTTTAAAATTAAACATTTGTTACAGTCACGGTCAAAAACATGCACTTTTAAGACATACTTGTAAAAATAAATTAGTTGAAAACTCTTTAACTATGTATTTGAGCAGAATTAAACAATCATTATTTCATACTTATCCAAACATTTATTATTTTTAACTTGACAACTGCTTTTGTTTCATATTGTATTGTCATATTTCTGTGTTTGTACACTTGTTATTATTTTAAGTTAAACATTAATTAGCTGGCACTTTCGTTGAACCCAGTACCTTGTCAATTTTCTTTTTTTTTTAACTACTGGATAATCTGGGGCTCACTAACTTAATATTGAAATTTGGTAGTTTCCCCGACCTGTTTTCTTTTATTCATACTTTGAATTGACATGGCCTAAAAGTTTACCCTAAAAATTTACCAATTTTCAAACTTATACAGTTTAATAATGCATATAATTTAAGTATGGCATTTTAATCAATAATATTTATTTCATCAAACCTACCCAAAGCTTCTCATAATGTCAAAGTGTATGCCTGAGAACACCTCTGCTTCTTCGGCAAAGACACTCAGAATGATTACATTTCTTTCACATAAATCGGTAACGATGTCAGAAACTGTGTTGTTCTATGCTATTTTGCGAATTGAAATGGATTCTCTTTTGTTTTTGATAAATTTTCAGATTTTTTTCTGCCGATTTGGGTGAAAGGGCCTGGCTTTTTATTAAATTAGAAAATTAGCACGAAATGCCTAATTTTGGGGAACACTGGCCACTGGAGGAACCTACTTCAATGTTTTTATTGTTTTAATAGATATTTATTTTACTGTGCTTTATATTAATATTATGGCATTAACAAAAGCACGTGTACATGTAAATTATGTGCACTATATTAAATGTATTAAAATTTTTATTGTTCATTGCAGTAACTTAAATAACTTTAAATATAACTTTCATGTCAACATGTATACACTGTTATACTATTTACAAGTGCTTCACAAAATATTAATGAACTAAAATGTGTGAATAGTATACTATAATGAATTGTTGCACTCTGGTTAACATAAAAAGGCTGAACAAAATATATACCAATTATGTACATGTATCAAAAACAACTAACTGGTAAAATAGGATATTATATTTGAAGTCTGAACTCAAGAACAATCCACTTTTACTGTCCGAAATACAAACATACCCGATAATCAGTCCATTTGACATATTCCAGACACAAAATTTCACACTCCATTTATCAACATGATAAGCCTTGAATTAGTTGTGTCCGCTGATTCTACGACAGCTTGCTAGCAATCATCTTTAATAAGACAGTGAATGCTGACTAACAGCGCGTTGTTTTCACAAATTTGATAAAGATTTTCCGAGATGAAACCACGCACCTGGCAGTCTGTGCCAGATTGGGTATTGGAAATTAATGGTTCGTGTTATAAACTGTGTTCTATACATTAACCAGTCCGTACATTTTGCCTAATTTATATTCGTACGCAAAGTGTTTCGTCTTCATCGGGAAAGAAATGGAAATAGTACTTTTTATTGGAACATGGTACAAAACATTTTAGCTCTTGGCATAGATTTTTTTTGTGCTACGAATAAAATACAAAGTCGGCGGGAAAATTATAAATAAAATTCACAAAAGTTACTTTTATTTTTATTTGATTTTGTCAAAATTTAGGGTCGGCGCTCCCGTAAAACAAAAGATAAAAACTTGTTGGCCTAATCATAAAAGTATTTACATGACAACTAAGATTCACATTTTCTATGTATTTAAGATTTCCTCTCTTCAGATTTGGGAATTTTTCATTCCAATGGAGAAAAATTCATATTGGGAATGGGTTCATATCAGAGACCCTGTTAAATAAGGTACACAGATCGCTGGGAGGTAACAATGACTCTTCCACTTACACGTGAGTGAGCAGGAATCGCACAAGGTCCTCCATGTAGAGTTCTTGGAAGCTGATCCGCTGTCCATATGTGACCTTCTGTAACAGCTGTAGGGCCTGGAACCAGATAATGAATGCTGATGCATCACGAGTAGGCTATTACATATCAACATGCAGTTAATCACATTTGAAATACAGTCGAACCTCGTTATTTCGAAGTCGTTGGGACCGATAAAAATACATTGACTATTGATTATTCGAATGAAACATTTCTAGATTATCATAATATAAATATAATTTATTGTTTTAAAGATCGCAATGCAATATAATAGTGACAGTGGCAACACGACATAATTGGACTGGCAGTTAAATAATTATACGATTATGACATATTTGATTTTTAATAAATCGAAATAACCGTGATCTACTGTATTTGAATGTTTAAAATATGACAAATTTTAATGAATAAATTCAATAATAATAATAGTATAGTAGTCAGTGTGAAAGTCTAAAATCCAGTACTGGCCACAAGGTCTGGTAATTCTCATGATCATAACTGGCCTGAACTCCATATAGCTGGGCACAAAAGCTTTGAAACCATTACATTTTACCTCTCAGGAGGGTCTCGCTGGGTAATTGTTCCTGGACCTCTTACAATTTTACTGGTCTAGTCCGAGGTCTGACAGACTTTCACGGACACTGCTATAGTGCTACACATATGTGGACAAGTGATAACTGACTAAGTCACTTCTGTGACACTTCACAAATCTTGTTAAGAAATCTTCATACACACATACTCATTACAGGACTGCTACCATATTAAATTAGTTAGTACTTAATATATTCTGCTGATGACAGCTAATGTTTTCCAATTACATGTATATGTCACATTTAATATGCATAAACGTTATTTACAATTCTGAAGAAATTAAATATGGCAAGAAAAGAAACACACACAATTTTCTACAACTATGATTTTTTTTAAATGTAAAAGTAACAGTTTTTAGAGTCAGAATAAAAAGTATTTATTGAAAAAAAAATTCAAAAATTTGAACATTTTCCATTGGCTAAACTTGCAGACAGGGCGAGTCCTAGGGTGTTAAGCAGCTCTTAATTACCTCGACTGTGAGGGTGTCGCCGCTGGATGATCCATGGTGTCTGATCACGTTCACTAGCGCTGGTGTCAGCGAGAACTTCTCATGCAGGCTCTCACGAATATGGCTGTCACACACTGCGAGAAGTAGTATGGGAGAAATTAAAACATGGAAATAATGCACACTAATGGAGATACATGTATATATCCTAGTAACTTGCAACAAAGTTAGCATGAATTTAAGCATACACTAAATCAAACTTAACATGGCAGAAAACAACAGTTGCTTCAGAAATCACTGAAAACAACAATTTTCTTGACAAACATCCAAAAAAATATTCCGATTAGCTATTTTCTACAAACACACATTTTCACATCAATGTCTTGTTACAAATTGCAAGCATATTGTTAATACCAAAACAATGAATTACAAATAACTGATCACATTATCTACTCTTAAATACACAGATTTTTTGCCTACACTATTTTTACCAGACAACTGCACATACCAAGGTTATTAAATAGCAGCAAACATTTTAGAACGAGGGTAGACTTGGCGGTCGGATCCGATACGAGTTCCACCAAGCATGTAATGCATTCAGCTGGCAAGACCTCTGAAGGATTGAAAAACTTTAGCGAACAGCCTCTGTTGGTTTTACTAATCAAAACCTGGAAAGTCAAACAGCAATTATTATATTTTATATACTTATGTTAGCATAAAAATGAGTGAAATGCTACTATGAGAGTCAAACTTTTCCTACATCTTTTGACAGAAATTGTAAACCAAGAATAAAAATATGTAGGACCAGATGCTAAATGCTGTAAAAACTGTGATCTAAACTATTTTCTTTATATTTATAACTTTAATGTAAATTAATGGAATTAAAATAATAATAATAGCAAATATAAACAAAAAATCGTTTTAACTTTTTTATAGTTATCGCTAACAAACATTTCTAGTCACGATAGTCAAGAATTACTACTTTTAAAAAACATTTCATCAACCAACCCATATTTGCTATTGCAGTGCCTATATGAACTTGTCTCTGCAAGCTTAGATCAAACTGTTTCATCTTTGATCAGTAAACTTAACAAAAAACTTTTGATGACATACTACTGGCCACTTACATCAATCTGCCTCTGCAGGTATACGAGGTTGCGCTCAATCTTGTGGCTCCGGTACTGGTACTCGGCCACCACTACACTCTTCAGAAGGTTAGGAGCTGTCTCCATGTCTCCATAGACCTTGACACACCTGCAGTCACACACGGAACTGCAAATTTTAATATATTACGATGACATATTAAACTAATCAATGTGTGAATATTCAGTGACAATTCAAAATTAATAAAATGAATAACAAAAGCTGTCTCAGGACAGCGCGCTCGACTATTCATACCGCTTTGTCAGAGTGATGGGCCTTGGTCAGTGACCTTTCATAATGACCCAAAGACATGTACTTTTGGGTGAAGTTTTAATTGAAAATATCTGTAGTCGATATAGAGATATGAAGTTGTTGCTTGCAAACTTAAACCTAGCGATGTGAAGTTGTTGCTTGCAAATTTAAACCTGAATTTTCTAAGTACAAAAAGGGGCATAATTCTGCTAAATTGCATGTCAAGAGTTATGGGCCTTGGTCAGTGACCTTACATAATGACCCCAAAGACATGTGTGAAGTTTCAATTGAATATCTGTAGTAGTTTCAGAGATACCTACTTGTTGCATGCAAATCTTAACCAGAATTTTCTCTTGCAAGCAAACCTTAATCTGATTTATCTAACTACATTTTCTCTTTAAAGCAAACCTTAATCTGATTTATCTAACTACAAAAATGGGCATAATTCTGCTAAAATGCTGGTCACAGTTATGGGCCTTGACCAGTGACCTTATGTAATTACCCGGAAAACATGTGTGAAGTTTCAATTGAATATCTGTCAAAGATATAGAGATATGGAGTTGTTGCACACACATTTTAGCCTGGAAATTTTTGGCATAATTCGGCGAAATTGCCAGTCAGGTTAAAAAATTGCAATCTATTCAGCAACCCCTGTCTATTCGGCCACGCCCTGAATTATGAAAATTAATTGTTATTTCTTATTAAACTTGTGTAAAGTTGCATTAGTTATTGTATTGTGACAATTCTATTTCATAAATACACTTTTTTAGCTCTACTTTTCCAAGAAAAGGCAAGCTATTCTACTCCCCAAAAGTTGGCATCGGCATCTGGGCTAGTTTTTTGGTAAGCTAGTTAGAGTAAGGAAAGAAGGATAATGATGGTCCACCCAGTTTTCGTGGTACTAAGCTACATAATGAGTGGTTGAACGTGTGTTATCTTGTTTCTTGATATACATGAAAATATGATAATACCATCCTAGTCACTTTTCCTGGTTTCTTAAAAATACGCAGAGTACTTTCAACGTAATTGTTTTTAGCCTGTGCGTCAGGTCACGGTCAGCCATTTTGATCATGATGAAACAAACAAGTTTTCGGGGGTCATCAGGGCTTTCACTAGTATTCAAATCCCAAGAGACATGACTCTTGAGCTCAAAATTTCACGAGTCAAATGTACCAGCATTAATTATTTATCCAAACCTGTCCATATCCTGATTACATAAGAAACTTATCAATTCTCAGACATTCCACTGATATAAGAAACTAATCAATTCACACAGCTTCAATGGACTTTGAAAATTTATAATATATATTTCTATTAAATTATTAATAAAATGTGTTTGTTAGTAACTTAAATCTGCCATCTTGAATTTGTTCCAAATTCACATGACACACTATAAATAAATTGATTTCGCCTTGTTTATTAACATTATTCAGATTAATATTATCCATTCAAGAAGTGTCAACATTGCAGACAAACTAAACTAAAGATTTCTCATAAATTATTTTTCAGAAATGTTCAAACAATAGCACACTATTGTAGTCTTGAAATTTTAAAATTTAATACCTTCAACTACTACAATATATTACTTCTAGCATCCTTACACCAAATGCACAAGATGAAACCTGAGTTATCTGAATCAGTCAATCTATATTAAAACAACATAATATTATATTTACTTATTTACTTCTAAATATCAGTTTCTCTTCTTTCACATTCTGACAAAAATAGTAATTTATATGATAAGATATATTTCAGTAAACTTGTAGCAATAATTATCTTGAATATCATTGTTTCATGAAAGGAAACAGTGTTTTCATTTCAGTTTTACAATAAGCAAATAGCAAACAATGAATATTACGTTCACTGATGATCAGGATGTCTGCCATATTGTTTTCAGCTTTGCACCTGATCACACTACTATACCACTCAAGTACAAGTGTTAACATTTTAAATATTTTTGCCTGCTATATTGATATTATATTTCAATTAAGGCAATGGAAACAATTGTTGCATTCTAAATGAGTACAACTGATACCTATATTTCACCTACAATCCTGTTTCCTTATCCTAATTAATCTAGCAGTTCCAGTACATAAATTAATAATTATACTTTTGTTACTTCCCTTTAAACTTATCCAGCACACAAATTATAATTTGCTTTTGCCCCATCAGTCATTTAATGTTAACCCCTCAGATAACGGCATTCTCCATTGTAATCCTGCAATGCAAAGCTGATTAGAGTAATTACCACACACAATAGGTCCTCCATCTTGCCTTTGTGTTCAACATCGACCTCGCGTGCAGGTGCACTCAAGCGTAAATCATGACAAAAATAACTGCTGTTGACTGAAACCGTTACAAAGCTAGCTCCAGCACCATAAACGCTAACGCACACAGTCTTTCGCAACAACATGTCTTTTAAGTATTGATAATGAATTAAATTTCTGACGCAAAATGTAAACCTTTTAAAACGCGTAGTCGTTTCAATTTCTCAATCCGAAACGCCGCGTGCAAACGAAAATACGTCACCGCACAACTATGATCACAAACCACTAATTATTTTTACCAGTGCTAGTATTAAAATGCTCTTATAGAACTGTACTATTATTTGTTTCTTAAATGCCACTATTATGATGATTATGATAACTATAACGATTATCATTATTATGATTAGTATGATCATTTTGAATATGATATGATAATGATTGTGATTTTGATAATTTTATCAAGTTTTTGGTATTTTGATTTTGATTATAGATCTCACATTATTGCTATTATTATTATTATTATCATATGTTCCGACTATGTATCTTATTATTTAAATACCTCCCGTATATCATCTACACAATTGTGTTAACGTAAAAATTATCGGAAGTTACTAATTTACTAACAATTTTGCTTTGTTATATTGCCCTAATTGTATATGTTATATACTTGGGTGAAAATAAAAGTCTTGTTCTGTTCTGTATAAGTTTAATTAGTGTACAGGTGTGAAAAACTTATTTATTTGACCTCAACCAATCTTAGGTAATGCTATGCAATTAATCTGATCAATTAATGGAGCATATTATTATGTAATTAGTCAATATACTCTGTTTGTATAACCATGCATGCTGTAGACTGTGGTGTAGACGCACATTGAGCTGTAGCTCTGCCCCCATTTATTGGATAGTCAGAAACAATCTGAAGTAATCTGTTTGCTGCTTTACTATTGGCTGAAATCTACACCAGATGCAAATAATGATGGGTCATGAACTTTGACTGACTCTTTGTCCCAAATTTTCGCCAGTCAACATGACGCATAAATGTCAAGTATGGGGCGTCAAAATGTAGTAAAACCAAATTTCTGAGCGTCAAAACCTGGAGTTCCGGGTCAAATGAAAGCCCTGGTCATCTCAAAATGCATTTGAACTGTCATAAAAGGTCCAATTTACTTTGGATTAAATTTATCTAGGGTTGCTTGCGTTATCATTGAACAGTTAAATACATAGTTCATTCTCTGGACTTTTAACACAAAATAAACAAAATAATAGGCAGAGAATCAAATGTAATAGTTTATTACTCATTCCTTTCTGTTGTCAACACATTTTGCAGATGTAAACAAAGAGCTGTCAGACTGTGAATCAACCAAAACAAAATATTTCAGTCAAGCGTGCGAGCGATGACGTAGGCGGTGACAATGCAAAATACCCCGAAAACTGTGTATGCCACGAAAACTGGATAGTCAACCAAACTCAGACTAAGTTTGTACAGCAACAGAATGATTGAAACAGAAAAACATGTGCATGCAGACTTACCGTGTGCATGGACTTATTTTTAAAAGTACAATGAAACTGAATCAAACATTAAATATCGATTTTGTTTCAATTAACACAAATGTCAAAACCAAAGCAATCTTTTTAATGATACAGATTTTGAGCATTTAAGAAATGATAAATATCTAAAGAATCTAATCCTCCGATCGTTATGTGCATAATTACAAAGTTCGTACAATAATAAGTCTATGTGTTCAACATATTTGAATCAAAAGTATTCATATTAATTGAATAGTTTCGTACAAATTTATTTCATTACTTGCCGCCGACGAATTCAAACTTGTTTTTGTCTTGATCACTCAGACGTTTGGCTGTCAACAATTGATGCTAACGCGAAAAATATAACGACAAGAGACACACTTGCGGCTTATTGTGGGACAGCTGTACCGGCGAGTTCGCTGGATAGTGGATAAGTTAAAAACATATTTTGGAAGTTTAGGATTTTTTCACAATTAAATTTACTCCTTACCCCTTTTTTATGCTACAGGAACATTGTACTTTTTCAGAGTTCTAAACATCCGTATAGAATACTCTCCCTTTTGTCTGGTAAACACCCAGCAGAATATACTAGTAACCGTCGGTCATATATGGGCTTCTCAATGGGTCCAATATGGATTCCGTATGGGGCCTATATGGGCTTCACACATCGGCCCAATATGGATTCCATATGGGTCACTCTAAGACCATACCGGGTTAGAAGACTGGCTCCATAAACCTTTCCCCGTAGTGTGACCTTAGCCCATAAGAAGACTGTCAACCTTTATTAGATCTTCCCTCGCTTCTCTAGAGACCGATTGCCTCTCTTAGACCTTCCTCCGTCTTTCATAGACCTTACCGCATTTGGTAAAAAAGGAGCGTACCAAAGACCGTTCATTCAGTCTACCCCACCCCTTTTACCTTGCACCACACAGACTGTAAACTATCTGAAAAACTATATGTGAAAAAGGCAGGGGTATCATTGACTGTGGTGACTGCAGCCTCGCTTGTCGGATTCATATCGCCCCTCCCCCCCCCCCCCCGCGAATTGGAAGCCATCTGAAGCGATCCCCTCACTGCTCCGTAAATCTGCCTTTACTAGCTTGTCAGAAGCCACAAACTCAAATGGAAATGTGGTTAACTTCGACCAGTTACAATAGATTTGCCCGTACAGAGACTCGCTCCTTCTCTTCGGAGACTTGCTGTGTGACCTAGCACACCTCCCCTTCGGAGACTAGATGTGCGGCCTGGCAGATCTCTCCTTCGGAGACTTGCTGTGCGGCCTCGCAGACCTCTTTTTTGGAGACTTGCTCCTCTGCAGAAACTTGCCGGGCGGCCCAGCACCCCTCCTCTTCAGAGACTTGCTGCGCCTCCTCGCAAACCTCCCTTCAGAGACTTGCTGTGCGGCCTAGCATCTCTCCCTTTCAGAGACATGCTGCGCTCCCCTATATAGACTTGCTGCGAGGCCTAGCAGACCTCCCCTTCAGAGACTTGCTGCGCGGCCTAGCAGACCTCCCCTTTAGAGACTTGTTGTGCGGCCTAGCATACCTCCCCTTCAGAGACTTGCTGCGCGGCCTAGCAGATCTCCCCTTTAGAGACTTGCTACGCGGCCTAGCAGACCTCCCCTTCGGAGACTTGTTGCGCGGCCTAGCAGACCTCCCCTTTGGAGACTTGCTTCGCTCCGTAGACCCATCTTCACTCGACTTCCAACAACAATGGTAAAACCGGCCCCAACAGTGACAATACCGGCCCAAAATTGTGTTGTTTTTTTATTAAGTGGACAATTTAAATATCTTTTCATCTTCGTATTGGTCATTGTGAATTTGTGAATAGTGTGTGTGCGTGTCGAAACTGGTGCATTAATAATATTATTTATTCCTGAGAGAGTTCAAATAGTTTATTGCATTCAACATAATACAATTTTTATAGCTAACATTATAACAAAGACTTGGTAGAAAAAAACAACAGCAATGACGTAATACATTACATTACATAACTTATACCTTCAGTTAACATAGGAGCAGTCAATTAAATTTGATTAGCTGCATGTATTAAAAACTGTACCGTCAAATTAATAAATAGCACACATTTTATTAATATATGCCACTCAAAATGTGACCAAGTATCTTGGTTCCCGGCTGCATAGTCCTGTTGACTGCCATTTTGATACTGTACTTTTATGAGTATGTGTCCCTTTTCTCTGGTTACAGTTTCAAGTATATAGTATCGCTCCGAAGGATAAGATTTGCTTACTCCAAAAACGAACAATTATAACTGTCTTTTTTAGGTCACAATTTTAAAGGGACCTTTTTCAAAATCGACAAAATGACAATTGCATTTTTTGTCTGAGACAATTATAATGTTATACACAGACAATATTGAATAAACCTATATTAATATTCGTATAGTATGATATGTCGTTTAAATAATTACTTTTTTAAATCTTAATACAACACCAGAATATCATGTATGTGCAAACGTTATTTAGTGCCTTGTGCCTTGTGCAAAAGTTTGGACAACCACATAAGTTACGAGAAAACACGTTGGTATTTTGCGTACTTGGTAATATAAGATGGCCTTTATGAATTAAACACTCAACAGCCAGCAATAATATCTGTGATGCTAAATCTGTGAATAAACAACATTTATTGTATACAATGAAAAGCGCTGTTTGGTTGCTACCGTTTTATCCTCTGAGACGTAAACTGAGGGACTCAGTTTTTGATGCCATCAGGTCCCATCAAATATTTATAGAAGCTGGACTATATTGACACTTTCATGTATGTTCTGCAGGACTCAGTTTTTGATGCCATCAGGTCTCATCAAATATTTTTATGCAGCGGGAAAATTGAATGCCAATAGAATTGGGCAAATTTTCTTATGTTAGGGAATGCAAACTTCAAACAATGGTTTAACGTATACCAATAACTATTCACCGAATAGTTCGAGCTATGCTACTTATCCCTTCGTCGGCGTCGGCGTATTAATGCTCTGGTTAAGTTTTGCGTCAAACAACTCCATATCTGTGTAACTACTACAGATATTCAATTGAAACTTCACACATGTCTTTGGGGTCATTATGTAAGGTCACTGACCAAGGCCCATAACTCTTGACATGCAATTTAGCAGAATTATGCCCCTTTTGGTACTTAGAAAATTCAGGTTTAAATTTGCAAGCAACAACTTCATATCTCTATATCGACTACCAGGCTTTTTCTGACCTTTTTGGGAAAAAGTACCTTGGTTAAATTGGGAAATTCACGACGTAAACTTTTCAAAATTGGGAAAAATTCATATCGCTAAATCGTAAGTATAATGAAGAAATTTACAGTTTTAAATCAATAAATAAGAATTTAACAGCACTAATAATTTTAATTTAACTCTATATTGTGATAAATACCTAAGCAAGCTATGCAACCAAGAGTTTGTAATCATATGCATGTCTTATTTTCTATAAGTATGTGTATATTTCTAAAAAAGCATCACCAAATCTGACCAACTTCACAAAAATAAAATTGTGGGATCTACTGTCTACATGATTTAGTTTTAATGATGTGTTAATAAACATCGTGTAGTGCCTACACTATGTAGGTCGCGAAAATATGTGATAACTTGCACAGAAATCTTTACCTCCTTATATTTAAATCCTTCCTTTCACTGATACAACCACTTGTGTAAATGACAAAATATTTGCCCATAATTCATGTTAAATTTTATCATGATAGAGGACAAACAAATCGTTTTTCTTTGTTTTACCCATTTTATTACACAGCTATTAGAGTGTTCTCCTCTGGTAAACAATTTCAACGATAAAATTAGAGAATATCCAAATGTAAAGGCTATGTGAAAAAATCGACTGTAAAGTATTGACAAATCGTATTTTCACTTTCATTTTGAAAATATAATACAGATTTTTTACAACTGGGAATTTTTGGGTCAGAATTGGGAAAAAGTATGCATATTTGGCATTGGGAACGGGTCCGACTATCGGACCCGTGAGAGCAGTAGAAAAAGGCCTGACTATAGATATTCAATTAAAACTTCACACAAAAGTACATGTCTTTGGGTCAGTATGTAAGGTCACTGACCAAGGCCCATCACTTTGACAAAGCGGTATGAATAGTCGAGCGCGCTGTCCTGAGACAGCTTTTGTTATTCATTTTATTAATTTTGTCACTGAATATTCACACATTGATTAGTTTAATATGTCATCGTCATATGTTAACATGTGCAGTTCCGTGTGTGACTGCAGGTGTGTCAAGGTCTATGGAGACATGGAGACAGCTCCTAACCTTCTGAAGAGTGTAGTGGTGGCCGAGTCCCAGTACCGGAGCCACAAGATTGAGCGCAACCTCGTATACCTGCAGTGGCCAGTAGTATGTTATCTAAAGTTATTTATTAAGTTTACCGATCAAAGATGAAACAGTTTGATCTAAGCGTGCAGAGACAAGTTAATATAGGCACAGCAATAGCAAATATGGGTTGGCTGATGAAATGTTTTTTTAAAGTAGTAATTCGTGACTAGAAATGTTTGTTAGCAATAACTGTAACAAAGTTAAAACGATTTTTTGTTTATATTTGCTATTATTATTATTTTAATTCCATTAATTTACATTAAAGTTGTTTATAAATATAAAGAAAATAGTTTAGATCACAGTTTTTACAGCATTTAGCATCTGGTCCTACATATTTTTATTCTTGGTTTACAATTTCTGTCAAAAGATGTAGGAAAAGTTTGACTCTCATAGTAGCATTTCACTCATTTTTATGCTAACGTAAGTATATAATAAATAATAATTGCCGTTTCACTTTCCAGGTTTTGATTAGTAAAACCAACAGAGGCTGTTCGCTGAAGTTTTTCAATCCTTCAGAGGTCTTGCCAGCTGAATGCATTACATGCTTGGTGGAACTCGTATCGGATCCGACCGCCAAGTCTACCCTCGTTCTAAAATGTTTGCTGCTATTTAATAACCTTGGCATGTGCAGTTGTCTGGTAAAAATAGTGTAGGCAAAAAATCTGTGTATTTAAGAGTCGATAATGTGATCAGTCATTTGTAATTCATTGTTTTGGTATTAACAATATGCTTGCAATTTGTAACAAGACATTGATGTGAAAATGTGTGTTTGTAGAAAATAGCTAATCGGAATATTTTTTTGGATGTTTGTCAAGAAAATTGTTGTTTACAGTGATTTCTGAAGCCACTGTAGTTTCCTGCAATGTTAAGTTTGATTTAGTGTAGGCTTAAATTCATGCAAACTTTGTTGCACGTTACTAGGATATATACATGTATCTCCATTAGTGTGCATTATTTCCATGTTTTAATTTCTCCCATAGTTCTCGCAGTGTGTAACAGACATATTCGTGAGAGCCTGCATGAGAAGTTCTCGCTGACACCGGCGCTAGTGAACGTGATCAGACACCATGGATCATCCAGCGGCGACACCCTCACAGTCGAGGTAATTAAGAGCTGCTTAACACCCTAGGACTCGCCCTGTCTGCAAGTTTAGCCAATGGAAAATGTTCAAATTTTTGGAATTTTTTTTCAATAAATACTTTTTATTCTGATTCTAAAAACTGTTACTTTTACATTAAAAAAATCATAGTTGTAGACAATTTTGTGCGTTTCTTTTCTGTTGAAAGTTCTTGCCGTATTTAATTTCTTCAGAATTGTAAATAACGTTTATGCATATTAAATGTGACATATACATGTAATTGGAAAACATTAGCTGTCATCAGCAGAATATATTAAGTACTAACTAATTTAATATGGTAGCAGTCCTGTAATGAGTATGTGTGTATGAAGATTTCTTAACAAGATTTGTGAAGTGTCACAGAAGTGACTTAGTCAGTTATCACTTGTCCACATATGTGTAGCACTATAGCAGTGTCCGCGAAAGTCTGTCAGACCTCGGACTAGACCAGTAAAATTGTAAGAGGTCCAGGAACAATTACCCAGCGAGACCCTCCTGAGAGGTAAAATGTAATGGTTTCAAAGCTTTTGTGCCCAGCTATATGGAGTTCAGGCCAGTTATGATCATGAGAATTACCAGACCTTGTGGCCACTACTGGATTTTAGACTTTCACACTGACTACTATACTATTATTATTATTAAATTTATTCATTAAAATTTGTCCTATTTTAAACATTCAAATACAGTAGATCACGGTTATTTCGATTTATTAAAAATCAAACATGTCATAATCGTATAATTATTTAACTGCGAGTCAAATTAGGTTGTGTTGCCACTGTCACTATTATATTGCATTGCGATCTTTAAAACAATAAATTAAATTTTTATTATGATAATCTAGAAATGTTTCATTCGAATAATCAATAGTCAAAGTATTTTTATCGGTCCCAACGACTTCGAAATAACGAGGTTCGACTTTTTTTCAAATGTGATTAACTGCATGTTGATATGTAAATAGCCTACTCGTGATGCATCAGCATTCATTATCTGGTTCCAGGCCCTACAGCTGTTACAGACGGTCACATATGGACAGCGGATCAGCGGCATAAAACAGCACATTGCATATTCATAGCCAATACAGAAAATAATAGTGAAAAAGTACAGAAATGCTTTAATATGAGAATGATAAACTAATGGTAAATGTAATGATTTCTGCATAACATTAATTTAATATGAAATAAAATACATAATGTATATATAATTATGGTAACGCAGACATACATATACATTTCCTTTGTAAAAAATATACTTAATAACAAATCCGACATATAATTTTTGTATTAACTTAAATGCCAAATATAAACATTTTGGTACATTGTTTAACACGTTCGCAAAAAAAGATATAATAATATATCATACAAACATTGAAACTCAGAAACAATTCGCCTGCAAAAACATAACATTCTGGGCCCAGTTGCTCAAAACTTTAACTGCCAATTAGGCTAACGGTCTGTTACCTTTAGATCTAAAAATAATTAATATTACTAGCAACTTGATAATCAAACATTTGAATATTATTCTGGCATACTCAGTTATTTAGAATAAACTCGCAGTTAAAATGTTTAACTTTAAATTTACATCAATAACTTCACCCAAAAGTTAAAGGCTGTTTGCTTTAATGGCCGTTAACGTTTTCAGCAACTGGGCCCTGGCCGTTAAATGCATAAGGGTAGTGCGTTTTTAAAATGGAGTTTAAATTGTTATTTCATCGCCTAATACCACAAATCGCTGGTTCTATTTAAATTTAGTATTTAAAACAACTTATGGCAAGACATGGCCGATTGTCTTTTCAAAATAATTTATGTAAATTAAGATTAGAGGATGGGAACAGATTCGAATTACAATTTATTAGAATTTTCAAATGTCAATGTGAAATGGTTTATAATGCACCTGTCAATATTTTCCCCCAGGGGGGAGTGGCGGGCATATACAGGATTTTAAACTGAAAGCAATTCCCGATAGGCGGGAATTTGACACACCGAATGATTCCCGGTCCCGGGAAAAATACTTTGTTCGGATTTAAGATCCTGGTTATATTGGCCCCCGGACCATTTGATACACCAATTAAGCATCTCCCATTGAGGGGATTTAGACAAAAATGCTTGGCTCTTGGGTGGGGAATTAGACCCCGCAAAGTACACTGAGTATAATTCCCCTGTAAGTAACTTACTTACTAAAGTATTTTTAATGAGAGATGTTCGCATATTTAAATATATTTTTAAAATACATATGAGGCGTGTCGTGGGAAAACCGGGCTTAATGCATGTGCGTAAAGTGTCGTCCCGGATTAGCCTGTGCAGTCCGCACAGGCTAATCCAGGGCGGCATCTTCCGCCTACAATGCTTTTATGTGTAGAAGAGACTTCCTTGAAACAGAAAATACCATAAACGCGGAAAGTGCCGTCCTGGATTAGCCTGTGCGGACTGCACAGGCTAATCCGGGATGACACTTTACGCACATGCATTCAGCACGGTTTTCCCACGACACGCCTCATATGTTTGACATTAAGCGTGTAAACTGGAAAATTAAAGCATCTCAACTACTGAGTTCAAGAATAATCGAAAAAAGCATTCAAAACATTAAAATGATGCCTTAATCGGGGCTAGGACCTACGACCTTTTATACTTGAAATCTGTGAGCGAAAAAATGAAACATGTAAATTCGCCAATCTGTAAATAGGTCCCGCCAAAAAGAAAGAAAAATCGTTTCTCTGTCGGACCTCGAACACATGACATCCAGATTATTGTCTGTCGTGCTAACCATTGGGCCAGGTGAACTGAGTACACATGCACTTGCATTAAAACCCTATATTAGTGATATACATGTTTTTTTTTTAAATATGGACCGAAAGCGATACAGAAGATCTTGTTTTATATTTTCCACATTAATTATTATGCTTTTAACAAGTTGCCCAGTTGCTGAAAACGTTAACGGCCTTTAAAGCAAACAGCCTTTAACTTTTGGGTGAAGTTATTGATGTAAATTTAAAGTTAAACATTTTAACTGCGAGTTTATTCTAAATAAGTGAGTATGCCAGAATAATATTCAAATGTTTGATTAGCAAGTTGCTAGTAATATTATTATTTTTTAGATCTAAAGGTAACAGACCGTTAGCTTAATTGGCAGTTAAAGTTTGAGCAACTGGGCCCAGAATGTTATGTTTTTGCAGGCGAATTGTTTCTGAGTTTCAATGTTTGTATGATATATTATTATATCTTTTTTTTCAAACGTGTTAAACAAAATGTTTATATTTGGCATTTAAGTTAATACAAAAATTAAATGTCGGATTTGTTATTAAGTATCTTTTTTACAAAGGAAATATATATGTATGTCTGCGTTACCATAATTATATATACATTATGTATTTTATTTCATATTAAATTAATGTTATGCAGAAATCATTACATTTACCATTAGTTTATCATTCTCATATTACAGCATTTCTGTACTTTTTCACTATTATTTTCTGTATTGGCTATGAATATGCAATGTGCTGTTTTATGCCAAATAAATATTATGTTACGCATATTGGAAAAAGACGTGTCGTTTATGAAATTTCAACAATTGAAATGAATAATTATGTAAAGCGTTTGTGTTGCATAACGATTTAATATGAACATTACCACTGTAACGTCTGTTTATTTGATTAAGATACGTGTGTCACGTGCGATAAAAAATTGAATGTATACCAATCTCTCCAATGGTTAGCAGTGTTGAGCTTTGACTTAGAGGTCGTAGGTTCGCGTCCACCTTAACGTCCAAGTTTGTTCTTTTCTATGCTTTTCTCGATACAATCTTTGCGTTATTTAGTCAAAATGCTAAAGTTTTCTTATTTTAAACATCTTATGACATTTTTCAAAAATACGAACAACTGTAAACAGATTCTTTTAAAGGAAATAATTCTGTTTATTACATGCCTTTATACTAAGTTATTCATGACAGTTACAATGATTTGAGAAAGGCACAGCGCATGATGGGATGCGATTACTAGCATGTTGAATTATTGAGAAGTCAAATCAATACTTGCAAATATAGGTTAAATAGCGTTGCCTTAGTTGCGCTGTTTGCTAAAAATGTCATCTCCAGATAAGTGTGTAAGCCACTTATATCCGTGGTCTTTCATGAACGACAGAATTTCGTCTCTATGCTGATCTGTTTCTATGGTGAACACATCAATGTCAATTTTGTGCCAGTCTATGGACTCCAGAATGTACAATTCCGCGCCTTCTACATCCAATGAGAAGTAATCCACCTTTCTTGTTCCAATCACATTAAGAATATCTAACAAATTGTAACACTGCACTGTGACAGATTCATTATAATGGTTGTCATTACGAAACTCTGCCCGTGCGTTATTGATTCTGTTTCTGTGCCGTGTAGTAATGAGCGCATCTGCACTAGAAATCATCCCGGCGAGAGTGAATGTCAGTGAGGTATTCGTGTATCCAAGACAGCAGTTAATAGCATAACAATTCCTGTTTACCGAGGCTATTTTCGAAAACATGTAAGGGTTGACTTCAATCAAGAGCCCCGTCCAGTTTTTCTTCATTTCCAGAAATAAAGTGTTTGATAGTGACTGCCCATCATACGCGCCGATTTCAACAAAGAAACCATTCGTTTTCGTACCAAAGTGGTTGTTTAGATACTTATCTTGTCCATATTGGGAAAAACTGTCCTTGTTCCGTATATCCGGGTTCAAATTATACCTGCCGTTTCCATGTATCAGTATTTGTCTAATGTGTTCACTGACTCTCATGGCGGCAGTTAAAGTTGGATTTGAAGCTCCCTGCCCATCTTCTCTGTAACCGACGGCACCGTAATTCCTTCTTGGAGCGGTCAAACTATATACGCTTGTCTGAGTAGAGTTTGAAGCCAAAAATGCGACGTAGAAGAGAAATGCACAAATACAGAATCCCGCTACAAACGCTCGTAACGTTTTATTCCAGCTTGCAAACATCTTAAGTTGTGTATATCAATGACTTTGATTACAGTACGCCAGTTAAACTCGTGACAAAACTGAGTATCGACTAGAGTATCCAAACGTATCTTTCTATTGGATGTTGGTCTGTCAGTTATCGATGCAGGTCGTAAACAGTCAGTTACCAATGGCGGATCGATGCGTAGTCGTACACGGTACCCATCAACCCCAATATATTTTCCCATAGATATATAGGTGTTCGTTATTTATCTTTCCAGATAATGTTGTTGTTAGTATCGAATAACTAAAAACCTACCGGCATGCGGACAATAATTTCACTGTTCGTGCAATAGCTCGAGAATGACAACATGTAAGTCATATTAATGTTGTTTATATAAAACTACTCACTCTTCCAAAACATGTTATGTATAGGAGGGATTTACAACTACGTCACTGATATCTGTTATGTGGACTACGTGTGCACACTTTCCTGGAAGGTCGGGCAAACAACTGTTAACTGGGGCTACCTCTGATAAGGTATTTGCTGTAAAATTAACAGAAATTGATATACATGGAGCAAAGTTTTGCTCATCTGAAATATCTGAGCATTCTATTGTTAAACTACATAGATAGTTAGAGTGCTTAGGTTTAAAATCATCTTACGAATTTTCTCTATTTTATTGTTTAGCTAAGATATTCATTTTCTTAGTTGTTCTCTAACCAAGTTCCTAGAGAAATTTGTTTTAAGAAAATAATTTAAGAAAACATTCTGTATATAATGGAATTTAGGAGTTGAAAATTAAAACATAGACATATGATTGGGTGTAATAAATGGATATGAAAGTTATGACTTACAACATAAAAATGACAGTTAAATAATTAACTTACTATGATCTAGACTCTGTTCATTTTTCTCTGACAATGCTAGAAATGTTTAAGTTTTTTTTCTTAGTATTTTTTAAGTATCATACTATCTAAGGATTTATCTAAGAATAATGTTGTTGTTTTTTTGGACAGCTTTGCACCCGTCTTAAAAGTTAAAAAGTTTCTAAGACATTAATAATTAAGATTTCTTTTGAAATTTTAATTAAAAACATGATAAATTGGTGAACATTCACTTGCATTTTTCAGGCTGATATGTTGTATTTATTATTTTGTTCACTTTCATCAATTTATTTAACTGAATATTCTAACGTCGACAACTACTATTAATTGGCGTCAAAGCATAATCTAATACAGAACTTTAAAAAGACTTACTTACAAATTTTCCTATTTTTTGAAAAATGTCCAAAATTTTCTTATCAGACAAAAATATGCCTTCCAATATATTTAAAATGTTCCTTTAAATGTTGTTTTACTGCAATTGACATATTTTATATCCATATATTAGATACGATGTTTATTATGGTATTTGCTAACCGATCCAATAACATATAAAATGTATTCTTGAACAAGTGTTTTTTTTTATTTTCTTAGACAAATGTTCTCTAATAAAAAAAAACTATTTTAGATAAAAACTTAATGAATTAAAAGGTAATTAACCTAGTTTAAAGTAAGATATAGTAATTTCTAAGAAAGTTTCAGAATACGGCTCCTCTACAAGTAACATAATTTATACAGTACACTTATATTGTCTTAGAAAATTCTATTTAATAATGTAATTTTCTAAGACAATATAAGTGTATACATTTTGTTATTTGTAGAAGATCCGTTGAACACTGTCTAACATTTTTAAGATAAAAAACAAACTTATTCTTAGATTTTTCTTTGACATTTAAACTGTCACAACAGTAAGAGTGAACACAAATGTTTCTTAAATTTCAAGATACTTATTGACTAAATCTTATAAAACTAAAACTTATTAAATCTAACTTACAATAATTAAGTGTAAGAAAGTTTCAGAATACCACCCCAGAACAAATTGACAGGTAAGGCAATTCTTAGTCACGGTTAGATGTTTAGATAACAATGATTTAAAGATCTAAAGATTTAAATTGTAAATTCATACCCAAAGCTGTAATGTATAGTTAAAGAAGACAGGTCGTACAAAGTTCGTCCGACCAGCTACCGTTGCTATGGTCAGTTCTTATCAGTGAATCTATTTTTAGCATTTTGGCTGATTGTTAATCCTCCTATTTGGGCACTCGCCAGTGTTGAATATAAGTTTCAGTAAAATTGAATATTGGATGAAAAAAAATACCTGATCAAAGCTGCTTCCTAACGCCATTGGAATCCAGCACAGCATATCTCACAATCAAGATGTAAGATACATTTAGGATTTTTCTACTAACTACTATGTATTAATTTGATAAGACTAACAATAACAACATAATCATTATTACCATACCTCCTTCTCCTGCTCCTCCTCCTCATCATCATCATCAATATCAACAATGATGATTATCAAGTTGGTGTAAGTTGGGATGTGGTATAATTTTTGTTGTTGCGTCCCTTTTGTAGTGGTATACATCTTGTAGTGGTATACTTTGTGTTGTGGTATACGTTTTGCAGAGAGATGTATTTTTGTAGTAGTTTTAAGTTTTGTAGCGGTATACGGTAGGCTATTTCGAACGCAACCATCAGTATGTACACCTGGCACTGCACACAAAAACAAATTTACCTAATGTCATGAAGTGGTTTTGTTTGTTTTGCGAGTTATCATGGGGTATTGATATATATATATATATAATTATTATAACCCTGCCCTTTTTTGCGAAAAGGCCCCCCCCCTGCCCTTTTTCAGCCCCCCCCCCTGCCCTTTTTCAGGCCCCCGTGCCATTTTTTTAGTCTTGCTAAATCCCTACCTTAAGCAGAGCATTATGCCGATTAACAGGCGAGCAGTAGAGCTGGGACTAATGTTTATATATGGGAACTTTCAATCTGGTCAAAGTGTAAAAATGACAATAGATTTTTACTATTAACACCTATCAACTGGTTACGAAGGGCATACAAAGATTTCATAGTTTATAATGTTCATTAAAGGTTTTGCTTCAGCGTAACAATAACACACAGAACTATACTGTTCTACTTCTGTAACTTCACATCTAATAAAAACAATGAACACTTCATTATACTCCAACACTACCCACTACCAGTATGTAGGGGGATACATAGGAATCAAATTTTATATGTTCTCTTGCTGGATTCTTGTGTCAAACACTATCTTCCGTCTGATGGCCATATCATCCATGACCAAAATAGCACTGCAACATGAAAAGAAAAAAAATATTGTTAAAGTAAAAAATGGTTTATGTTATTTATTTAAAGCTACCAACAAATTTACAGTAAAACAAACAAAAATTAACACAATGTACTAAATGTAATATTTAATAAATACTAAGCATAAAGACCATGTACATTAGTCAGTACACACAACGAAAAGCTAAGTAAAATTCTGAATTTAAAGTATAAGATACAATACTTATAGTATGTTTATGGAATATGACCCAAGCTCTTGTTTACTGTTGTTGGATGTTTTTTTTTTTTTTTTAAAGATTTCATTGCTAAGGAGTTATTTTCAGTGCTGAAAAATGTCAATGAAAAACATCCTACACAATCATCATATTGCTTTATCAAAATAATGAATTTTCTTTTGAAATAATAGATTTAAAGTCATTGATAAACCAGTTTTGTGTCTGATATATGTGAAAGGAAGTATCAACGTATAAAAATATTCACACAAATAACTGTAGCTTTAACTTCACCAAAAAATAACAAAAAGTGAAAATCATAAGTCAGAATTAATGAAATAATAAACAGGTTCAAATATTTCAGAACAATACACACAAAATCATCATGCTGTGGATTGAAAGACTTTAATGGTATGGACTTATATCAATTAACAAGTAATATACCTATTTACAACAAACATACCAGGGCTCTTTCTCCAAAATTGGGGAAAGGGGCCTGGGTCGTGGCAAAGTGGAATTTTCCTGTTGTTTTTCGGATTTTTCTATATTACATTTTGTATATTCGGCTTTGTTATAAAACATGCATGAATTGTTTTGCCAAAAATAATTATTTAGATTATGCACAAACCTGGTTTGATGAAAAATTGCTGGGACTGTTCCTCAATCTTAGTCCTCAATCTTAGTCAATTTTTGTGTGATTTTGGTCAAGTTTTTTTTTCAAATAAAGCTTACATTCTGAGGGGAATTTCAAGGTATATATTGGGGGAAAATATATATACTTTTTATGCTGGGAAATGGGGCCAAATTTCGGCCCCAAATTCAGTAAAATGAGAGGCTTGGATACCTACTCAAAGTTCTTGCCGCATGAAGGCTCAGTTTTGTTTCTCTCGGTAGGCTGCGGCCGAGTGGAGATGCAGGGTTTAAAGCAAAATACCGCTGGTCCTGCATATACCAGACTGAATTAGTCGACTCGACTCTAACTGGCAGGTTTCTTGAAAAACTCACATGGACTGTCTGTAAGTGGAAAGTAATCATGAGACAGTGTCCCAATAAAGATATTTACATTTACAAGTAGGCCTACTGCATCGACTTTAACAAAGTTTCACAGCTTTCAATGGAAAACAAGTCAAATTGTAAGGCTCATACTGGCACAGTGCCTAAAGCCGCCACCTGCCTAAATCCGCCACCCCATCCGATTTAGCGTTTTTTTACCCGCGATTTCTATTTTGTTGTCTCGATCAATCAAATACTTTCCCTTTACAACGCTGACGATTTTTCATCTTGATTTGTGCATACATGAATATTTAATCCAATTAGTTTTTACATAACCCCTAAATTCAAACAAACTGCATGCCGGGAATCTATTTGATACCGCGCATGCGCAATTTTGAGGCCCCCGAATGGTGTCCATGATAACATTAAATTATTGTGTTTTAATATTATGTCCATGTGAGCATGTGCAGCATAAAAATAATCATTATTTATTGGCATTACATACAATAAAATGCGGAAAAAAACTGCATATTAAGAGCGCAAATGTCTCGCTACACAAAACCCTCATTATTTGTCCCACGTGCATACAGCGTCTCAGTTACAGAGATATTTTTAGAAATACAAATCAGTATTTGAAGAAATTGGTACATTGTATTAACAACAGACAACGAGCTGTTTAATACAGCAAATTAAATAAGAACAATAGTCAAATGTGGAATAAGCATGTCGCGGTTCCTGATCTACGATTTTCACCAAGCAACTTCGGATCACCGTGATTTTTGTAAATACTATAAAATGAACCTTAAATAAACAAAAGTGGTAGTTTTGCAAAAAGAAGTCTATAGAAGTTGCTTTGAAAACACAATTCATGAACAATAATTATTTCCGAGCAATTTGAACATTTGTAAGAGGGGTGGCGGATTTAGGCACTCCCACGCCCATTTTTTTCGGCGTAGCTGTCTAAGATCACTTTTGACCTAGATTTCTTGCGATAATTATGCAGAGGGACAATTGAATGCCAACAGAATTAGGCAAATTTTCTAATTTCAGGGAATGCAAACTTCAAACAATGTTTTAACGTATACCAATTACTGTTGCATACTTTTGGGGATTAAAAATTTACATAATTGTTTACATAGGCTGTTGAAATGAAGTTATAAACGTATTCTCGACATATACTCTAGAACTGAGGCTAATTATGAACGTATTTTCTCATTGTATGCCATAAACAGAATGCTATATTCATTCACTTAACGAAATAACTACAGTGAAACCTGTCCAAACCGAACCCTGAGAAAACCGAACACCTGTCAAAACCGAACGGCTGCGTCGGTCCCGATTTTTTTCCTTCTTAGTTTATATATCAAAAACCCTTAATAAACCGAACCCTGTCAAAACCGAATACCGAATGATTTTATTGCAAATTTGATCTCATTCAACCTTAAAAAACCTGAATAAACCGAACGGTGTATTCAAACAGGTGTCACATCGCGATACCGCAGAGGCGTGAACCCGATAATTGGTGACACGATTACACATAAAGGGCATAATCGCCATGTTGATAACGGGGCAGTGGTGCAATTAGCGATTGGTGCATACAACAATAGTCAACTCGTGAAAAACATATAAGTCGGTCGTGTCTTATGTTGAAATTTACGTACAGTGTAATAATTTAAATGCTTCACACCAGTGTAATTAGTTTATATTAAAATATGCCAGTTGGCAAAAAATAGTCTTGTAAGTTGTTACAAACTGTTAATACATGACTATAAAATCTCTAATGTTGAATACACGAACTCAATCTCAAAAACTATAGATCCCTCGAAAATTCTGCAAAGCGGGTAATTTTGGAAGCAAAAACTCAAAATTGGAAAGAATTCTGTGAATCAGCAGTTGTTAATAAAAGTAATACTAGGGATTTTTGGCAAAAGATTCACAGAATTAAAGGAAACCGCATCAACCCTGTACCGCTACTAAAATATAAAGGCGAAATTGCCACAACCCCAAGGGAAAAGGCTCAATTTTTGGTCACACACTTTAAATCAGTCTCCAGTGACTCAAATCTCCCACAAGAAACTTTGGATTATCAAAAACGATTTGAGCTGGAGAATAAAAACATTTTAAACGAGCCTGGGGATAATAACACGCCTCTAAATTTACCCTTTACAATGACAGAACTTAACTCTGCAATTAATGGTAGAAGTAACTCCGCCACAGGCCCTGACAGAATATCTTATATGATGTTCAAAAACATGCCGGCCATAACTCTAAAAATCTGGCTTGACCTATTCAATAGGGTATACAGATCAGGAACGGTACCCCCCGAATGGAAGCAGGCTACAGTGATTCCTATTCTAAAACCTGGTAAAGACAAAAATGATCCAGCCTCATACCGTCCAATAAGTCTAACATCTCATGCAGGTAAATTACTAGAAATAATGGTTAAAAACAGACTAGAACACTTATTGGAAACCAAAAATATTCTGAACCCCTTCCAGTCTGGCTTTCGGAAAGGGCGTTCAACACTTGATCAGCTAGCAAGACTACAACATGATATTATTTCAGCTAAAAATCAAGGCCAATCATTATTAGCTATATTTTTGGACCTTCAGGCGGCCTTCGATTTAACATGGACCTTTGGTATCTTAAAAAAGCTAGCTGATTATGGAATCACTGGTTACTGCTTCCACTACCTCAGAGCTTTCCTAGAGGGCAGAAAAATACAGGTCAAAGTCGATGGGGAGTTATCAGAGGAAACCATAACTGACTGCGGTACCCCTCAGGGGTCCGTAATATCCCCAACTCTGTTCTCCCTCATCGTCAATGACCTACCTGAGATAGTCAAGGATTCAGGAATGGTTATCTCCCAATTTGCGGATGACTCCAGCACTTGGTTAAAGGGGTCTAATATGTCACGCCTGCAAAAGAGGGCTCAAGCAGGCTTAGACTCCATATGGAAATGGTCAATTGAATGGGGATTCAAAATTTCACCAACCAAAACTGTAGGTGTATTATTTGGCGATCAAATTAAGCACTCTTTGGACTTACATTTAGGCGGCACCAAAATTGTTTTTGAAAAAGTGGTGAAATTTCTAGGTATGTTCCTAGATAAACAGTTAACTTTCACTCACCACTTTAAATATTTGGCTGAACGGTGCGAAAGGGACTTAAATTTAATGAGAATGTTAAGAGGCACAGGTTTCGGTACAGATAAAAATAGCCTCTTACTTCTCTACAAGTCCCTTATACGTCCAAAGCTAGATTATGGAGCCCAAATCTATGTATGTGCATCGCCAAACGCCCTTAGAGTGGTAGATGCCATTCAGAATAAAGCACTTAGGATAGCTCTGAGGGCCCTGAAATGCACCCCTAACGCCATGCTTGAGGAGGAGGCTGGTGTGCTGCCGCTCAGTCTGCGCAGAAAACAACAGTCTATCAATTATTGGGCCAGAGCCATGTCCCGGCGTGGTTCAAACCCTGTAAATCAGCTGGTCGGGACCGGCACCTTCATCAAGGGTAAAATACTTAAGCGTAAGCATATCCCACCCCCTTCGGAGCAAGTATTAAGACCCTGTTGGGGGATGCCGGTCTCGACAGGACCCCTGTGGCAGACCTGAGGCCGTCCAAAACACCCCCCTGGACCCTGGGACCTGTTGATGTCGACATAACCCTATCAAAGACTCTAACGAAATCTGACTTACCGCAGCTCGTCAAGTCAGAAACTCTCATACATATTGATAATAGGTATGCTGAGCATTTAAAAATATATACTGATGGCTCCAAATGCCCTAACTCTGGTTTGGTAGCCAATTCATTTGTTATCCCTTCCAAAAATATTACAAAAACACACCGGCTCAGCAACCATCTGTCTATTTATTCGGCTGAACTTTTGGCAATTAAATATGCATTGTGCTGGATTTTGGTCAATAAACCTACTAAAACTGCTATTTTATCAGACTCATTATCATCACTTGAGTCTATCAAAAACAGGAATAGCAGATCTAGGCCTGACATTTTATCTAATATTCTGGAACTTCATCAACAGTGCCTAGATAAATCTTTAAAGGTCACCTTAGTATGGTGTCCAGCACACGTCGACATCAGTGGGAATGAACAGGCGGACAGGGGGGCTAAGGAGGGTCTCAGGAGGGGGGCTGTTGATGTGGGGGAGTCCCTGGCGCCGACTGAGATCTACTCACTGGCAAAGAAATTTGTCCTCGGTGAGTGGAATCTCTGGGCTCCCAATGTGTCTGCCTATCGACATACTTTCCACAGACCCACGAGGACCCTCAGGCCGCCTGACAAGTACTCGCCAGGCTTTAAGCTTGATAGAGCCATCACGCGCCTGAGGATGGGAACTACTCTCCTACCCGGTGACAGGGGAAAGTATGTCCTTGGGCTGGACCCTGGGTGTCCACGGTGCCGGGAGCCCTTCACGGCAGCCCACCTGCTGCTACAGTGCAACACCTACACAGGGCAGAGAGACCGGCTCAGGGCCGCATTGCACTCCCATGGACTAGTTTTAAACCTTAACAACGTGCTAGACCCCAAGGGAGCGGCCAGGGGTCCGGTCTTCTCTGCCCTGTCAACCTTTCTCACAGACTGTCAGATCACTGACAAAATTTAGGTCTATAGGGGTGGGAAGGAGCAGTCAAAACCCAACCAACTACTTGACAGTTATTATAACTGTTTTTTACTATATGACCTTTTATGAACTATGAAATTCCCTGCCCTTTCTAAATCAGGTCAATGGTATTGACCTGGTATTCCTTATTTTAAAACCATTTATTATGAGAGTATGACGTTAGTCCACCCTTACATTCTTCAGTGTCTTAATAAAAACCTTTTTACTGCAGTTTTTAATATCTGGAAAGGACGGGGCCTTCCATTTTTCTGGGTATATTTGACTGCATTGCACCCCCTCCTCCCCCCTCGGACACCTTCAATTTCAAACATCCTCTAAGAACCACGCCGGATTGGAGTGCACGGTGCAAGGATCCTCTTTCCTTGCATTTATTTGCAGTCGGTCATATCAAGGCCAATTACCATAGATAGGTATTGGAATTTTAGAAATCATCAATACTGTGATAAGTACAGTGCTTAATGCTGTATTTTATATACTATATCCATTTTAACATCTTGATATGACCTTGTGCAAGTCTTTTATCAGGGATTATAATAATCCTGTTTTATTTACTAACAATTTTACCAAATTGGTACAATTTCACTCCCATAGTATTCAATCTCTTAAGATTTTAATCCTTTTGCAACCTTTTGCTCCATTTTTAAGTTATTTAATCTTGCCGTGCACTCCCTCTGGTCCAAAGGACTACACCAAATTCAAACATCCATACCAGTCCAATTATACTTCCTTTACCCACCCAAATTCACAGAAACCAACCCCTGCTGGCGGACCACCCTACACTTCTTATATTTCATCTTATTCCCCCCTGGGCGGCTTCTCGTTTCTTTTATTCTTCATGTACAATATATGTAGAATTGTACATGCTATAAATAATGTTCTAGTTCCTTAAATTCCTGTATATAAAAAGAACAATACATGTAGAACTGTACATATTAAAAATAATGTTCCAGTTGTGTTAATTCTTAACTGTATATAGTGTTATTTTCTTAACATATTGTTTTAAGTGGCCCTATCTAGGTAACCGTTTTGTCACCAGCAGCCTATCTTGCTGCAATTTATGTAAATTTATATATATGCAGTTTTTAACTATTGTTTTAACGCCACCCTGGGGGGGAAATTATCATTTTAAAATAGCCCAACCCTCCTCAGATTTAAACAGACAGGGTCTCAAGTTGGAGCACCTTGCTATATTCCCTGTCTGCAAGTGTTCAACATAAGCTAACCACTTATCTCATAATTGTCTATTATCTATAACTAATTAAATGCATAACTAACTTGCCTATGCAAGCCCTTCTCTTAAATAAACAGCATCCACATTCCATCAGTGGATGAACCCTCACTCATTTTATTCAATTTCAAGAGTATTTTTACTCAACATTTAACATGAAAAGGTAAAATAATCCTAAATACCACCCATTCACTGTATTAAGCTGAAATACCCATTACATTCAGGGTATATTTATTATTATGACCCCCTTTTAAATTATTTTATTGGCAAAATTCCGCCTTTCCATATATTGACAGCATTTAAATGTAATATTGACTTGACAATATCACATCCATTCTTTAAAAGCTATGTTGAACCACTTAGAGATCTGGTTAAATATTAAAGTATTCATTAATTTACCCTAAATACACAACCGGTACTATTGTGCCTGTATCTTCCTCCAATTTTCTTATGTTTATATGGTTATTAAACCATATATTTGTTCCAGATCTCTAAGTTACAAAGACTCCAACAACCCCATTACAGCATAAGCTGGAAAATGGGTCTAGAAATATGATGGCTCATATAAAACTATATGTTTCCCATCATTAAATCTTATCAGGTTGGGCTATCCTCTCTCTTTCTCTCTATCTAGGTATCAACTGCAAAGGAAACAATAAATAAATAAAGTTAAAATACTAATTATTTTTACATTCCTCAAATTTAAATAATTATGTCACTTTTATAGAGACATAATACTCCAAATATTATTATGTCACTTCCATTTCAGACATAATTCCTAAAATTTATACAATTATATCACTTTTTAACTCTGCATATTTTAACCTAGCAGAGCTTTGATTAAAAATACTTTCCTTTGCAAATCTAAATTTAGCGCTCGACACCGATTGGTCACACCCCCTTCTAAACAGCTAATTCCATTGGTTCAATTACTATCCGTTTTTGAGCGTCCTATTTTATATGCAAATTCACTTTCCCACGCTCTGCATTCTTCGCAAAGGTCAACCAGTGCATTTTACTGCTATATCATATTTCCATTGTATATATTAACGCTTCTATGAATATTTTCCAAGAATTATTCAATTACAGTGCTTCTTGGAGTAATGACTATATTGTCAAAGACTTTTAACAGTAAAATAGATTTTTGCGATTAGATTTTTATTAAAGCACCGCACCCACACTGCAAAGATTTTATTGTAACACCCTTTGAAGAAGGGTTGTTTTAGTATTTTATCAAGCAAAGTTTTATATGTTAAGCAGTGTGCTCGGGCAATGGTTTTTAACCGAAGTCCCGAGGGTAAATAAGCCCACTCATCATCAACACGAACTCGTTATATTGATACATGTACTTTGAGCGTCGTTTTATGTTTTATGCAAATAAGTTGTTATAGAATACATGAACGTGCTTGATTAGTGTGTTGTTTTATGAAAAAAAAGTTCATTTTTGGCATGCAAATAATGAAAATAATAAACAATAATGTAAGTGTAGACATTAAAATTGTGTTGTCTTATTACATACTCGAATAAAGATATAAAATAAAATGTACATTTTTAAGAAAAATGACATTTTATAAAAAAACCTGGATAAACCGAACACCTCTGAAAACCGAACGATCGGCCCGGTCCCGACGCCGTTCAGTTTAGACAGGTTTCACTGTATTTTGTTTAGCCTACATTTATATAAGCGGTAGCTCTATAAATAGCAATTGTGCAATGTGAAATATCCGTCTCATTATCTGTGTTTTGTTGTTCTTTCTACAGTGGGAACTGCACTCTTTTTGTGTGTATCCCCATGATTAAGTGTGTTCTTTCTAGGATAAACGTCAAAGTTCATATATGATATAATTTACTTTAAATAAAATTGTGATGTAAATTGCAGTTATGTTGATAAAGTCAGTTAATTAATATTTTGTGTGTTGTTTCCTCTGTATTTGAAAGTAATAGTATGATAGCCATGTTGTTGTACATACCTCTATCATTATCTTGTTTTTTTTTTCAACAAGAGACAAGACAAGACAAGAGTTTTATTCAAGATTAGTACAAAGTACATGATCTAGAAAAAACGAACACATATACATTCTATACGCGGTCAATGCATTCGGAATTTGTTCTAAAAATTGTGAAATATATGCAAATTCAAAACGAAACGAATTAATTGCAATATAACATAACATAAGTTGCAAACGTATGGAGAGTGATGTACATGTATATTATACATGAATAGATTGTCTAATTTCTAAGGCATATTTAATATATTTGGCAACACTTTTAACAACATCAGAGTTAACTGATCCCATTAATGAATTGAACTTATACACAGATGGTCTATCGTAAAATCGTTTATCAAGAAATCGTCGCCTTACTGTTGAGTAACATGGACAAATGCATATAAATTGGTACACATCTTCTAAATCACGCCTTCCACAGTAGAGACAGTGCCTTTCATTTCTTGGTATATTATTTGAGCCTGTATGAATTCTTAACGAATGAGCACAAATTCTAAAACGTAAAAAATTTCCTGAGACTAGCAGGCAATATATCAAGATAACATTCGTACACAAAATTATTTTTGTAATAAACGTAATCCAACAGAACTGAACTACGTTGTAATGAACCATGCCATTCTTGGATAAAGTTGTCAATTACACGTTGTTTGAAAATTAATGGAAAAGAACCATGGATACTTTCGGGATACAAAAATACATCCGAAAAACCAAAATCATCTAAAAGTTTCTTCACAGAGGACACCCAGTTCGAGTGTCCTAATTTACAATCGTCTAAACCTCGACGATACAATGATGAAATAATAACATTATCACTTTGCAATACCTTACACCAGTAAGAAATGATGCGTGTATATCTTGATATATATAAGGGATAACGTCCAAGTTCGCCGTATACACCAATGGATGATGTAGACTTTCTTACATTCAAAATAGATTTGCAAAATTTTAAATGTACCCGTTCAATATCTTTAGACTTCGTACAGTTTGTTTGTTACAGTGGGCTTTATCAAACTATCTCATTAGTCTTTGTTGTTGAGTGGACAAATATATGTTATATGTATCAAAGTATGGCTGACAACTGCAGAGAATGGCTAATGAGGCACTCAGTGAAAAACTGTATGAAAACATTAAAATCCTATACAACAAGCAAGGTTAGATTTCTTCCTTATTACTGAAGACTTATTGCCACAAGCGAGAAGCTGTAATATTGGTAGTAGCTACTGATCAGACCACTCTGTAATAACTTTAAATCTAGTCTTACAAGATATCAAACATGGAAAAGGTCTTTGGAAATTTAACAACTCACTTTTATTGGACAAATATTATTTAAACTGTATAAACCAAAAAATTGAAGAAGTTAAGAAACAGTACGCCTTATCGGTTTATAATTTTGATAACATTAATATTGTAAATTATCAGGATATGCAGTTTTTAATCAATGATCAACTTTTTTTAGAAACTCTTCTTTTGGAAATTCGGGGCAAAACAATATCTTATGCATCTTATAAAAATAAAACTAGGAGGGATAGAGAACAAACTTTACTAGAAGAGATTGAAAAAATAGAAACTGATATAAATGACCAAAACAAATCAATACTTCTCGAAATGAAAACGGAGTTACAAAATATTCGAGATGAACAAATCAAAGGCCATGTTATAAGGTCAAGGGCAGAGTGGATTGACAATGGAAAAAAGCCAACAAAGCTATTTTGTAGCTTAGAAAGACATTATTGCATGAACAAAGTTATACCATTTCTAGAAACAAGCAATGGAAATTATATATATAATCAAAACGAAATTTTAAATGAAACTGGGTGTTTTTACAAAAATTTGTACTCTAAAGTGAACAATAACCAAAATATTGATATCCCTAACTTTTAGAATATTCTCATATTCCAAAACTAAACAGCGACCAGTCAAATTTATTAGAAGGCCTTCTCACATATCCAGAAGTTTCAAATACTCTTAAACGTATGCAAAATGATAAGAGTCCTGGGTCGGATGGCTTTACAACAAATTTCTTTAAAGTTTTTTGGAACAAAATTGGCCATTTTGTAGTTAGGTCCTTAAATTTTGCATTTACTAATGGTGAACTATCAGTGACACAAAAACAAGGTATTATTACTTGCATTCCAAAACAGGATAAACCAAAACAGTTTTTAAAAAACTGGCGACCTATAACTCTTTTGAATACCATATACAAATTAGCTTCAGGTTCAATTGCTCATCGTCTTAAATCGGTTTTAGATATATTAGTGAATAAAGACCAAACAGGATTTGTTAAAGGGAGGTTTATTGGTGAAAACATACGTCTTATCTATGACATAATGAATCATACTGAAAAATATAATATTCCGGGACTCTTAATGATGATAGATTTTGAAAAGACCTTCGACACATTATCTTTTGATTTTATTAATAACACATTATTATTTTTTAACTTTGGTCCTTCATTCATGAAATGGATAAAGTTGTTTTATTCAGAAATTTTAACAGCAGTTCAGCTGAATGGATTTTTAACTAATTTCTTTGAAATACAACGCGGTTGTCGTCAAGGAGACCCCATTAGCCCCTACTTATTCATTCTCTGTGCCGAAATACTAGCTGCAAAAATAAGAATCAGTAAAAATGTAAAAGGAATTTTTATTAACGGCGTTGAATATAAAATCTCTCAATTTGCTAATGACACATCTTTACTATTGGATGGAAGTGAAGCCTCTCTCAAATCTACTTTAGATATTTTACAAGATTTTTCCTTGATTTCAGGTCTAAAGGTTAACTTTGAAAAAACACATGTTATTTGGATTGGTGCATTAAAATATAGTACACGGTCAATAAAAACAAAATGGAAGCTCAATTGGGGAAATACTTGTTTCAGATTACTTGGAATTAACCTTTGATGTTGACCTAGATAAAATGATGTCATTAAATTTCGAAGACAAAATTGATACAATAAGTAATTGTATAAAGTCATGGAATAAAAGAGAACTTACACCCATAGGTAGAATAACAGTTATTAAATCATTGTTACTGCTACACTTAACTAATTTGTTTGCTCCCCTACCAAGACCAAATACACATTTTTTGCATAAACTTAATAGTATTTTTTATGAATTTGTTTGGCAAGGTAAAACAAGAATAAAAAGTAAAGTTCTAGTCAAAGATTATACTGATGATGGATTGAAAATGCTCGATGTTGTTGCATACATGAATAGCATCAAATTAACCTGGTTTAAGCGTTTCTTACCAGGTGCCGATAGCAAGTGGTGTAGTTTAGTTTGCAATAATGTTGTAAATATTAACCACTTATTCAAGTTTGGTAAGGTCTATCTTAAAAATATTATACAACAATGTAAAACCCCTTTTTGGGCAGATGTATTTCAGTCATACATGGATTTTATTGATAAATATGTTATAACTACTATAACCGATTTTTTAGGATTACCTATCTTTTATAATCACAAGTTGTTGGTTGGTAATGAACCAATTTTTGTCAAAGCTTGGTATGATCGGGGAATTCGTTATGTTAAAGATCTTATGAAAAATGATAAGTCATTTTTAGATAGATCGGAATTTAGCAAGAGAATTGGAACTTCAGTGAATTTCCTGCAATATGAAGGTATTACAAAATCTATTCAAGTCTATTTAAAATCTCTTCATATTGCCGACAACACAGAAATAATGGATACATTTTTCCCTTTAATACCAAGCTATATTAAGTCATTAATTATGTGTACAAAAGGTAATGCTGTTATATATAAAACTTTCATCAACAATCCAGAAATTCCAACATGTCGTGAAAAGTGGAACAGTATTTTTAACATTCATGAATCCGAATGGAAGTTTTTACATAGTTGGATATTTGATGTCACACAAGATTCTTACTTACAATGGTTCCAAATTAGGCTAACTCATAACATATTAGGTTGCAACAGCCTTCTTTCCAAAATGAAAATAGTTGAGTGTGACAAATGTACTTTTTGCAAAACTGAACCAGAAACACTTATACATCTTTTCTGGGATTGCACAATTGTTCAAGCGTTTTTATTTAATGTAAACAATATTGTTTATCAAATTGATGCTGAATTTGCAATGAATTCTAAATCATTCATCTTAGGCTCACCTAGAAAAGCCTATAATCTATTTTGTCTAGAGATAAAGCGTTACATTTTTCTTTGTAAACGAAGAAACACCATCCCCGCATTAGAAGGTTTAAAAAAGCTTTTAAACTTATCATGCACAATTATTGAAAAAACTAACCTGTCTGAAGAAAGAAAGGGCTATATGAACATATTAAACTTATTTTGCAGCCGAAATTAAATACACGTATTAACTTTAAAATATTGAAAAATTGTTTATTTTTATACACACACTCCCCTCAATCAGCATTGATATATTTTGATGGATAAAAATGCTGTAACATTTACCATGTTGTTTTTTTCTTTTTGCCTTTTGTTGTTCTCCTGTATTTTTGTATTTATTGATTCTCTACTACATAAATTTTATACATGTCATAGCATATATTATAGTGGTTTAAACCAAGTATATGTTGCTATGTTTTGCCATGTATATTGTATTCTTTGTAAATATATATGTACTTGTAAACGAATAAATAGTGAGAATCAGAAAAAAAAAATATAAAAAAATTGTGCAATGTTGCCATTCATAAATCTCATGCATATACAGTTGCCGTTCCATGTAGCCCATTGATTCTACCGAGTTCATCACATTCCAGAAACAGTAGTGTCATTCTAAAAATAGCGCGCGTAGCTAGGAGCCGTTGTATATAGCTGTGTTAATATACTCGTACATGTACCAACAATAGCGTTCAGAGAATCACAAACCTAATATTTCAATAAATGGGGAATTTATATTGATAAACTTGCTGTTAATTTAAATTAAAATTGTGGTTACGATTTATTAACGATTATTTATAATTGCATCTTTCTATTAACTTCTCCAGTAAATGTTATTTAATCTGTAAAAAGATGCTACATTTTCTATAGATAAAATGTTATGAAAGAAGATTCGGAATACGTCGAAGTGCTATTCGCGTAGCATGAATACACCATTTGCATTACTAATTATACACAGGAACCCTTGATATATCATAGTTCTACTAATATAATTTAAAATCGTCATAGTCTAATGAATTTTTATGTTTGCGTTATCAAAAGTCTTAACATTTCAAAAATCGCTGAATGTTCCCTGACTATTGCTTTTTATTGGGATACACAGTATGAATGCTTATTTGACTTCAAATCGTTTTTATATTAGACAACTAACATGAATGGTATATTACCGGTACTATAAATAACTATATAGACTCGTCTGATACATAATAAAATTTAATTCATTCCCGAAATTATTTTCCTACATTGTTAATTTGTAAAATTGGCTTGACAAATTCAGATAACAATTATGTTAAACTAAATTGTTTTGGTTATTCATATATCACTGGAGGAAACATGGAGCTGTATGATTTCTTGGTTTAGTCACGGCATATATATTCACGATTTAACTTTTGGGTCCGAGAAGTTTTCTTAAAGTGTCCGAAAAATCTGGGGTCCAATAAGTCTCCTAATATTGGTGGGTACCAACAAATCTGGGGTCATCATGGCCGTCTGTTTAGGTTTTAAATGACATCTCAATATTAATTTCAACGCCGATTGTCTTTTTTAAAGACATTTCTTGTTTACAATGTTTAGGCCTTCAATCTCAATAAATATTTTTCATTTGCCAAGTATTTGAAATGTAACAAAAATACGCCAGCAAATACACATGAAACCTAACTTTATTGATGTGAATTTTTATGTCAATCGGTAAACAAATTTTGAAAATATCGTAAAAGTACCCCCCAAATGTGGCGGATTTAGGCAAGGAATTTTCGTTGGAATCGATAACACGTTGAAAAGTCAGTAGTAAATACAAGATAACTTGCAATGAAATTGAAACTGTGGCTGAAAGACCTTCAAATAATAAATTAAATAATCAGAATTTTAACAGTATGGCATTTTACATGATTTAGGCATGTCGCTTGATCTCTATTATTTAAACTTATAAAAATCTTACCTCATGCAGCAAATGCCTTGGTTTGAATAGTATTACTATTCATATCGTGAAAAGAACCTATACGTTATTAGAAAAAGATATAGAGCGAAATAGCAGGGTGCTAAACCCTGCTCCTTTTTGCTTTCCCCCTGCTGCCCCTCTGGGCTGGTCAACACAGAAATGTTGAATATCTTTTAAAGTGTAACAACTTTTTGCAAATATTCAACTACAAATGAAAATAATGCTTAACAACCATATTTAGAAGCACTGGACTCAAGAAAACCCTGGATTTAGCAAATTATTAGAAAATGTCATCAAGCTGTTCCAGTTCCCCCCCCCCCGCTCCGTTTTAGCAGCACCCTGTACCGTTTTAGATCCTAGATCTTTCCCTACGTTCTGATAAACTTAAAGTAAGGCATCAATTACATTCACATTGTTTCAGAGAAGAGCTGACAATTTTCTATTTGGTGAACCAGTGTGTCATTAAATTACAAAAGCCAGCAAATGTGGTAGCATTTAATGCGTATATACTCAGTATAGGATCTGACACGAGTTGTTATTTCATACCATATTTTATTACACGAATTCAATAATTTTGTTTGTAAGCGAGCCTAGGGGGAATTTTCTGAACGAATGTAATAAAATATAGTATGGAATGACGTGTCAGATCTTTTTTATCACATACCTTTAAACGAATAAAAAACTTTACCAAATAATTTTACCAAAAGATGTTGATAACTCCTAAAAGTTGTGTACTGACCTGATGTCATTTCATGTTGACGGGGGATGGGGGGGGGGCGTTAACTTTTGATCGCGCGGTTATAACCCCTTTATGTTGTATGTGGGTCTGCAGTGATCAGCTACAGATCCGTATCAAATATACAGGATAAATCTTTCCACATCATCATCATCATCGTCATCATCGTCATCATCATCATCATCATCATCATCATTATCACCAAATGCACTTTGTTTCACTGAATAAATTAATACTTTACCATATGTTCAAAAGACATGTTGGTTCATCTGTTTGTCATACACCTGCTTTGGCAGTAAATTTCCCTTGTTTGATGTACCTATCCACTACATTGTACATGGCATTTATCGTTATATATATATCAGGAACATCTTGAAACATATAAAATCCGTAAATTCAAATACACACAAATAGAGAATTTTTGTATTATTCATTTACCAATTTGTAATGGTCTCTTTTCGAACTAAACTATTTATTGAGACAAAGCTGTTTATACTCGAAAGTAGTCATTGATTTGACTTGAATTTCGACTCTAAATTATAATTATTCGAAACGTATTAATGTTTTTTTGTGGTATCCTGTGCGCCCCCCCCCCCCATATTTTTAATTGCTGTATTACACGGAAAACAAGGTATAACATGTGATAAATAGTATATACATGAATATGGGGTAAATATAGCCAATGGATTTTCACTCTGTTAATACAATTGTTTATTTTTCTTTAATGATGTAATAATGAATATAACTGATAGTATAGGACATGTTTCACGTGAAAAGTTTGGATAGGAACATGTTCAAATTCTTTAAAAAAAAACTTCCATTGTGTACACGTAATTAATGTTAAGGGTGATGTTACAAAAGTGCAAAAGTGCCTAAATTTTAAAATATAATAACATAAATAGTACCATGTTAAATTCTCTTTTCAAACCCGTTTGTACTTTTCTGAGAGTATAAAGAAGTTACAGCAAATATTATTTAAAGCTCCCTATCAAAGCAATGTAAATTTTACGTTTACTTAGAAGTATCGATTTAAGCGCCGCGCTGAGAAGCGAGATTGTTGCACATGACACAGATACATGGTAAAATAAATATTTAAAAGACACAATACTAAGATAAGTTATTTTAAAAATGCCTAAAATTTATGAAATTTGTAAAAGATGTAAATCAGGTCCAGTTTAATGCGAATTAGCTCGTAGATGAGCTCGTAGTTGAAAATTTAAATATATTAAAACTTTATTTATAAAAAACTTAATATTATATTACACATAATAAAAGCAATGTTTGAATCACTTGTAAAATTAAAAAAAAATCAGTTTCAGAACTTCTTGGGTAGACTTATTACATGTATATTTAATGTTGCAGGTAACAATCTCATATTTGCAACTGTCCGTTAGTTAAACATCATGTGTCATTTGTCTAAGAAACGCTGAAGGGGCATATGTAAATTATATACAGGAAGATAAGATTCCTTATCATGCATGGCTATGCTTTTTGTTCTTGGAAGGTCACGTGATACGGCTGGCTACGAAATATGTATAGAAATCTTTCAGACGAAAGTCATTTGAGAAAGGTTGCACACCACCAACATTGGTGATAGTACATTACGAACTTACAAAAATAAAACCTTGATATTTTATGCTAATCAGTTTGTTTTGTGTTTTTTTTTAACATTTATTCCTTATGCAATCACCTCTTGTGTTTCACTTTGTACATTTGCAAAACATTCCTAGCGTCTTTGATGTCTTCTAGTCGACACAAACGAAGCTTCGGGTTTATGTTAATAACAAAAAATACACATTAAAGGGGCGTATCGACAGCTAATACGGTATAATATTTTCAAAAATAAAATTATATTTCAAGAAGTGTTTATTAAATGATTACTAAGCACATACGTCTCGTTTTTATAAACAAACAGTAAACTATTTATTTTATAATTATAAACAAAAACTTATTTGTCATTGAAGTGCGCGATTTTGTAGGCGTTAGTTAGAATACTGCTGTATCGAAAAACAAATTGTTTGGCATTGCTAATGTTTTTGCTCAACGATTCTATCAATAGATTATTGCTACGTAAATATATTCGTGAAAAATGGGAATATACCTTGTTCTAATACGTGTCTATATTTACGGGCAATACCGTCGACATGCCCCTTTAAGGTTGTAACAGATTTATTTTATACAGGTTAGTAAATTTACATGGTATTACGTGACAAATTAGTCAGCTTGCTCAATTATACCAAATGTTTATTTTAGCACAGAACGTTTCGTCAAATTTCACAAATACATACAAAACCCGTGTAAACAAACTATTTGCAATCAACGACAGAATCATTTGAAGCCTTACAGAAATGCTGCCTGGATAAACACGGTATATTAGATGACAATGTCCATTGTTGATGTGAAACGTGTAAAGCAGGTGGACCAGCATATATAAGACACCCGCTCGCTCAAAGCAGTGTCAAATTGCAAAATTTGCTGATAGTATTGTGATATCCATTTATGTTCGATAGCTTGCTGCAGGGCACTCGTCTATTTGTATGACACAACTAATGAAAAGGGGGCGCAGCTGCATACTGTTAATGTATTGCTTTTGTAAAACATAGTTTCCTTTTGAGTCTTAATATAAATAATGTCATACAAACGTCTATCAACACGTATTAACATATCTAGAATATATTCATTTGTTCTGGACATATATATCCTTGATTCGTTAAAACATGGTCAACAGGTGGCGTGACATTTTTGTCATATATGGCATTATTAAAATTTTCTGAAACCAAAGGTTGGATTTCAAAATACTTTCTCTGAAATAGTTCTTTGTTGGCCCTCTTCAAAATTCATTCAAATGATTCGTAAACAAACATGAACGACACGGGTTTGGACAATATTCTTCATATGGATGTATAGACACTCTTCTTCTCAGAAATGTTACTTTGGTAACCCTCTACCACTTTCCTTCTTTTTTTGATTCATTAAAAATCATGGCCGCCATGAAATCAGTATGAAACCACATGAACAGGAACAGGAATAGCGTATTAATTGGTTTCAATGTCCTACATCAATGGCAATCCTAACGATTTCATATTGACAAACGTACGTAGAACTATGAAGAAGTTGAAAGAAACCTGCAAAATGCGGTTAGTCAAATGTGGCAATGGTAGCAGGCAAAACCGGCCATATTCAAAATCGTCCCCAGTCTACATTATTAATTATTTAGATTTACTAAGTTTTATAAACCATCAATTTTAAATGCCTTCGTATGTTACCGGACAAATTTTTGGTTATTTTTCACTGATTCCTCTTCCATCAAAATCCATTAACTACATCGCTTTGATATTGGAATCAGCGTTTCAACCATTGTCTAGACGTTATTTTCATCGCCAATTGTATTTACAGATGGGTGTAGTTATGCGTAACTCGTTTTCACGCATTTGCTGTTTATGGCTTTCAACCAATAGAAAAGAATACTTGAATGTTTTGTAAGTGTTTGCTGTTTCGTCGGGATTCCTGTCAATAAAATGTCCGCAAATACTTGATTTGTAAGTTTAATTGAACTTGATTCGTATTTAAAGGTGTTATAAATATCAATCGAACTGAAAAAAGAATGAGTCTTGTGCGAGTTAACAGTTATAGGCAATGAATTTCGTACCACGGCCAATCTTTCAGTTTAATCGTTTTGACATTTTTATTTGTGTCGCATTGATTTGTTTGAAAAGAATCAAGTGTATAACAGCGCACACGAATACACAGGTCCGTTTCTGGTAACCATGGTGAAACCAAATAGCTATGTTAGACCGCATACTACTCACGCCGTATATAGCTTACGTGTGAGCTGTATACGTTGGTTGACAACGTATACAACTTACGGTGAGCCATATTCGTTGGTTGACAAAGTATACAGCGTACGATAGCTGTATACGTTGGAAATACTGGGGCAGTATACATATGCTTTTGAAATAGGTCTTTCGTCTTAACGTATATAGCTCACATGGTGATTGACTAGTATACAACATACATTATTGTGATTACTAGTATACTTGATCGTCATCACCATCTTCGTCGTCGAAGTCAAAGAAGTAGATCTAGTAGCGGTAACAGTAGAAGCATCAGTGGTAGTAATAGCAGTAGCAGAAGCAGCAGCAATTGTGATTGTGGACGGACGGTCGGACGCACGACGGACGCCGGACATATAGGATACTAACAGCTCACCGTCATCCACGGTAGAATAATGAACCTTGTATTTTTTTCTAATAAAAGTTACTGCGATTGAAGAACGAATGAACAGACGAACGGGCGGACGGAATGGCGGACGGAAGGACGGACAGGTAGACAGACAGACTGCAGCAGAAGCAGCAACAACAACAGCAACTATAAACATGCATTCGCAACAATGTGTTCACGAGGACTTCTGCTGCTGCTGCTGCTGCTGCAGCTGAAATGATGATGACGCTGTTGTTGATGAAAATGATTATGATCATTGTCATCTTTTAGACATGATCTACATACGGCGATATGCAACATATCGACGTATACAACTTACGGTGAGCTGTATTCGGTGCAAGCTGTATACGGTTTATAGTCAACGTATACAGCTTACGAGTAAGCTGTATACGGCGTGAGCTGAATACGGTCTAACATTGCTATTACAACAACCGACAGTAAATGATATTAAATACTAAATAAATAATAAACATATTAACATAAATAAATGTATTTAAATATTGCTAATAATAATGGTACTTTGAATGGAAATGATTATTATCGTAAGAAGAAGACAACGACGACGAATGAATAGAAGAGAAGTAGAAGTAGAAGAAGGAAAAGAAGAAGACGATGATGATGACGATGATTATTATGATGTTAATGACGATGACGACGACGACGACGTTGATGATGATGTTGATGATGATAATGATGATGACGATGATGATGAAAAAGAAGATGAAACGGAACAACAAAATAAAGAATATACAGTCTACACTATAGTATAACGCAAACGATCTAAATAAATAACAATAATAATATGTTCCTTCTAAACTACTGAACAATGACAAAAATATTTATATGGAGCAATCTGACCATACATAGATCAATTAGTCAAGATTATGTTGAGATTACTTGATTGTCTCTAAAAACAATCCGAAATAAACTGAACAACTGGTATTAACAAAGGCGTGTATTTTTATGTGTGCCTTAATTAATATTTCATGATGCTTATAAAAAATTCATAGACGAAACTGATACGCGAATATTGTTTCATGTGGCGTTGATGAAACTCATATTTTGTGTTATATGTTGAGACAGAAAATGAATTATGCAACAGTATATTAGAACTACCGGAAGTTCATACACTTAAATCTGCAAATATAATTATTTTGCTATGCTAGCATGAGAAACATTTACAAAACTGGAAACTAACACAATATTCTCATCACCACGACCCCCCCCCCAAAAAAAAAATAAAAATAATAATAAATAAATAAAATAAAATCAATAATAAAATCAGGGGCGATACTATATATAAATATAAGAAAAATATTTCAAAATGATAATGTCAGCTTAAATACAATTTTAGCTGTTAAAAAAACACACGACAATATGACACCCCCTCTCCTCGGTCAAGAGACAATGCGTTTAAAGCACTTATAGCATATACAAACATAAGGTTTGGAGATAAAAGCAGTAAATTGTTATAACATTGATAGTCTGTCCATCCTAAAGTCTAAAAAGCGATATTGACTAACATACTAAAGTACTTTCTAGCGGTCGTTCTAATACAAACGAAAAAAATGATTACAGAAAAGAAACAGTCAACGAAGACCCAAACGTTAATTAAAAATCGTACACACAAACGTAAAATTCATACAATCGAGTATTTGTCCAGATACAATAATAAATGCATATAAGCAACAGTAAAAATGTATTTCTTAAGCCTAATCGTTCCGTTGTCTAATACACAAAATACAATCACGCCTTCATTTTAATTAGTTAAATACTAGATGCAGATAAAAAGCAGAAAATGGTAAGCCTGAAGCGCTAACGTTACTTGGTTGGCAGAAAATGGTAAGCCTGAAGCGCTAACGTTACTTGGTTGGCAGAAAATGGTAAGCCTGAAGCGCTAACGTTACTTGGTTGGCAGAAAATGGTAAGCCTGAAGCGCTAACGTTACTTGGTTGGCAGAAAATGGTAAGCCTGAAGCGCTAACGTTACTTGGTTGGCAGAAAATGGTAAGCCTGAAGCGCTAACGTTACTTGGTTGAATATACTGGGCCCAATTGCTCAAAACTTTAACGGCTATAGAAGCTAACGGCCTGTTAACTTTAGATGCAAATAACATTAATATTTAAAGCAACTTGCTTATCAAACATTTGAAAATTATTTGAGAATACTAATTTAGTTCGAATAAACATCACGGTTGAAAAAAATACATACTATTTACATAAATAACTTCGTCCAAAAGGAGATACGTGCCCATCGTTGAGTAATAACATTCATTCACAAGTAAAACTTGGAAAAGGTGTCAGTCGAGATGTGTGGAGAGCGAGACATCGGGTGATCGAGTTTGGTGTTCCGTTGGATAATTTAAAATACTGTTCATTGTGTAAACACTGAGGAATTTTGACGAGATCTACCGCTGTAAAAATCATCTGAAAGTTATATATCGGCGAACTGGTGACGATGGTCTAAGAGACACCTTATCCAAAAGAAACAGTGAGAGTCATATGCTCCAAGAAGATTATTGAGGAAGTTATCCCAAAGATTTGTCTTGTTTAAAAAACTTTTGTTAACCCAATGTTATGAAAATGTCAAGTGATTTTTTTGGATCACACAATTATAAAAAAATATATATTATTTTTCTGTATTTGGTAACCATGGATATGTGAACCCCAGCTAGTTGCTTTTTTTATTTACACAAAGCACTATTTCTTGAACAGTAATGCAAAAAGAATTCATTTAATAATGCTATTAGATTATAATTAGCAGAAAAAAAAACTTTTTTTTTAACATGAAAGGAAAATATTTGCTTTTTATTATTTAATTTTTTTTATATAATTTTCAGTTTTTTTTTAAACATATAATTGCTTCATTCCAAATGATTTACCTTGAGATTTTTGTGGTGAACCTATGTCAAGTTATACCTTTTTCCTCTCAGATGAGGTTATATTATATTTTGGTTTTACTGATTTTGGCATACTATGAAATTAATTTAAAAAAAAGGAAATTGGTGTTTGATATCATATTTATACTTGAAAAGTCAGTTATTACTTTAAAATTTTGATATTTTCTTGAATATTTATTTTCCAATTTATACAAATGAGAGATATTTATCCGCAGACATTTTTCAAACGTATATTTCAATTTTATTATCATATATTTATAAAATCGTCATTTCAATACCTTTCTAATCATATATATATATATATATATATATATATATATATATATATATATATATATATATATATATATATATATATATCCGTTGAATATCAATGCCAAGTTTCACTTCATTTACAGCAATGTTCTAATTTAATATATTTTGCTTTTTATGGATAAATAATGTGAAAAAAAAACACAAATTGAAAATGGTTTCTCTATTGACGTTAACATCGCGTTGAAACGTCAAAATTGCCGGGATCAAATTTGGCGTCAAAAAGTACGACGTAATTGACAACAATTAAAATCATACTACGGTGCCAGTTTAAGTCATCATCGAAATGTATTGCAATATCTTTAAATTAAATATTTTCTACAAAATATTCTTACATTATCAGGCCCATCGCCGGCAATTTAAAAGCGGTCTGGCCAAAGTATACTGTGAAACTAATTTCTAGAGGGGTCCTGGGGCATGCTCCCCGGAAAATGGTTTATTCTAGAAAGTCCCTATGAGCGTTTTCCAGCACAACTGAGACTATTTCAATCCTTATTACCAGCTGTTTAGGCTTATTTTATATTAAGCTCACCTGCCCTTCGACAGTTATCGTGTTCGGCGTCATTGTCGTCGTCGGTATCGTCGTCTTACATTTTAGTGTTATATTAGCGACCATAACCATTTATGAATGTTCAAGATATTCGCATATGGAACGTTTGTGTTGGCTGTCCATTTTTCAATACTGATTGGGTTGCACGACCGGTTTGCTGGTGCGCTTCACACTTGTTTTGTTTGGTTTAAAGGTACCTGTTCACAGATTGACGAATTTTGACAATTTTTCAACTTTTTGTCACCGACTCCAAAAATAAAAGAACAGTGTATACAAGGGAGCAAAATAACACTACGTACCTAGAAATATACTGTAAAAACCGTTTCGTTTATGAGTAATCATCAGTTGAAATTGATAAAATTATAAAGCGTTTGTAACGCTAAACGAAGGAAACTGGAGTGTTTCTGTTGTTTTCGTTGAAACTGAAGTCATCACGTGGAAGACTTACATTAAGTAAATAATGCAGGGTTTAATATTGAAGTCGGCGATAGCCTTTTAATCCAGAGTTCCCGGGCTCGAGCCCCGGTGGTGCAATTTTTTCTTATTTTCTTGTTGTTGTTTTTTTCTAAATACTTTTCTTGTTATTACACTTGAGATTTTTAGTTTCGATGCTGAAATCTGTCAAGTTAAGACATTAAATGACATACTTCAAAAAATGCGAAAATCTGTGAACAACTCCCTTTAATTTCAATAATCGAAATTGTGAATGACCAATCTCACATTGAACCATCATATTAACCGTTATAGACTGGTAGTAAAAACAAAGAACACTGGCAATATAAAATTATTATTTTTTAGTTTTGCCTTGTCATCAATACTAAAACTTATTACTTAATAATTTAATCTATGAGAGTGAAACACAGCACTTGTTTTTCATTATCATCAATATAACACTTTCACTACCACTGTGAGCTGAATTGGCACGAACGATATTGCAACTCTTTTTATAACCGTATTACGCTATTGCCCAATTATCGCATCGATCAATTATGAAATATTGATTTTTTCGGTTACCATGACATTACAGACAGTCTGGAGTCGGGGCAGTTTTATTGCCAGGTTGTAAAACAAACCAGTGTATTGATGTTTATGACATGCAAAGAAGGAATAACAGCGGATAAATTTTTACTTTTAAGAAGTTCGGCCCAATACTGAAACCCTTTAAATCGACCAAAAAAGCCGGACCAGCGGCGACTGCCTTGTAATTATTGCTTTTTACATATATCACAAGGTTTTCATCATACTTGTAAATTGTACGGACATTGAAGTATTATATCGTTCTCGATTTCGCGCTGTTTATCAGCTTGTATAACGAGTTTGACTTTTAATGCGTAGAAATTCAAGCACGTGGGTTTGATCTCCGCTCATCAGAACGGCCAACGTTGTTTATTTAAGAAATAATTGTGGGGTAACTGTTGGTTATTGCGGTATTAACCAACGGTTTGGAGTTCCGATGCGTAGGAATTAAACCACGAGGGCTATCGCCCTCGTGGTTTGATAACATGCATCGGAACGACAAACCGTTGGTTATTACCGCAATAACCATCTGTTACCCGTTAATTATTTCGATTCTAACACGATCTAATATAAAATTCGTATTTTTTAAGGTTATAAATGAGAACTATATTTATCTATACTCCGCCCATTTTCTGAGAAGTGCACTCACACGTGCGTTTCAGTGACGTCAATAAATCATAACAATTCAAAATGACGTCAGCTTTATTGATAAACATTGAGCGAATGACTTCATACTTATCGATATAATACAGTGAAAATATGTTGGTAAAAAGCGCAAATTACAAGCATATTAACAAAACGTAAAAGGTTTTGTGAATTTTAAGTATAACATATGTAGTACAGGTGTGGTTTTATTGCGCTACATAATGCAGAAATGATTTGTTTGTCACAAGTTACTGTCGCGCGTCTAAGCACGTGCATTTTACGGAACAATTTCTTGGAATTTCCGGAACTATTTTCAAAACATTAGGCTCCACCCATAATTTGTTGCAGAATAACCCACAGTTATTTTCCTTCTTTATCTATACACCACTAGCCGAGTGCCGTGGTAGAATTAGAGATAAACAACGATAATGCGAACATTGTTCGATTCTAACATGATGCATGATGATGTATTTATTATATGTTCAAAAAAGGAAAATAAGAAAAGTGTGTGCATTTTGGTATAAACTTCTAAACTATAACGGCTGTTAGCTTACTTTGGTCATTACAGTTTTGAGGAACTGGGTCCTCATTAAAATAATTAAAGGTTAAGACAGCCTATAAAAGAAAAGGCGATGTACTAAGGACTTCATGTTGCTTTTTTTAAAAGGAACTTTGTTAATATGAGCCCTGGTAGATTGATCCATATAAGTCAACTCAAAACAAACCAAAGGCTTTCCATTTATTATTATTATTAGCACATTCTTGATCTACCTCAAAAGATATATGGAAGAACATGTGTTTCAGGGGAACCATGATCAAACCAATATAGTCAGCTTTAGAAGACTTTCTTGTAAGAATACAGAAAGGTTTGATGTAAGAATACAAACAGGTTTCAAACATAGTCATTTACTGTGACACATACATTCAACAAAAGTTATAACGCACCAAATGGAAATTGTTGTATTTTCGTTATTTATAAGAATTTCAGCTGCGCCACGGTAAGCACGTAATTCTTTCGTATTTTTTCTAATATTTTGGTATGAACACATGCGTGCATAGCTTAAATAATCAATGCTGACCTTTCAAGCTGAAATTTTTATAAATAAAGAAAATACAACAATTCCCATTTATTTCCATTTGTAGCGTAGTATAACTTTTGTTGAGTGTATGTAAGACAGTACCCGATTTATTTATTGTATATATCTTACAACCAACTTGACCTTCTTAATTCATATTCAGTACAAGAACATAAATTGCATAAAACTCTGGGAAAATCTAGGATTAAAAGGTACAAGGAGTGGAGGGGGAGCCGGACAAGTTCTTTGGCATTTTATAATAAGTTACTAAATCCGAGTTTACATCAGTTAAATGCTTCTATGTAAGGTTTTTAAATTATGTTTATTCATTTGTCATTGAATACTAATACAAATAATTATATTGAATTTCAAAATATATTTCTTTGGCCTATAGGGGCCTTAAGGGGGGAATACAAATTATATATAGCGTTTGTAGACGAGTACGTCGGTATTTTAGAAAACACGCGTATCACTTTTAAAAGCGTAAAAAAATTATCACAATGATCGGCAGTCAGAATAGCCGTGTGGTTACAACGAGATTATTTAATCCCGACGGACGTGGCTTGAGTCCCGGCGAAGGCATTTTTTTTCCTCTTCTTTTCTTTATATAATATTTGTTTTTGGTCAGTCGAACTTCTTTAGTTTTTGCAGATAAGACATTAAATGGCTTTTTTTTTTAAACAAGCCCCTTTAATGTTTGGAGTTCGAACGCAGCCCAACAGGAAACTAATTATATACGTACACATTAAAAATATACACATACATTTGTTTTTCAAAATGTCAACACTATTAATTTCCCGTGTTTTATGCATAACAGGAAATTTAATTCAGTATATTTACTAAACGGAAAATGAAACTTAAACAAACAACATTTTTGTTGTTTCTATGAAATCTATTGATAAAACAAATGCAAATCATAGCTCGTATGGTTATATTGACGTTTTAAAGTTACCGGTATACAAAAAGTATTAAAAAGGACATTGTCGGATACCCACGACCAATCATTCCGTTACACTCCGGCATGAGAGGAGCGGAATGGGTCGAACGTAGGTATCCGACGATGTAAACAGAATAAACTTAGCATTTGCTTTGACTATGGTGGCTGATTTCTGCCATGTCGTTTTGGCGTGTTGGCGCCTTTGAAGGGCGCAAAAACGACAACACGCCAGAACGACAAATACCTGATTTGTCGTATCGGCGCGCATATTTATCGTTCTGGCGTGACGGCGTGTTGGCGGCTTCTAACGCGCCAACGCGCCACAACGACAAAATAAGGGCGACAATACGACACATTTGTACGCGCCAGAACGACAACACGACACTTAAATCTCTCGTTATGGCGGTCCTTATTTGGCGTGTTGGCGCCTCAGATCTGTCGTTCTGGCGTTCAGGCGGGTTTAAAGGGCGCCAAAACGACAACACGCCAGAACGACAAATAAGCGCGCCGATACGACAATTAAGATATTTGTCGTCCTTTCGTTTTGGCGTGTGGGCGCCTTCCGCTAAGCATGCACGCCAAAACGAAAGGACGACAAATACCTTATTTATCGCATCGGCGCGCTTTTTGTCGTTCTGGCGTGTCCTCGCGTTGGCGTCCTTCAAACCAGCAAGAACGCCAGAACGACAAATCCGAGGCGCCAACACGCCAAATAATGGGCACCAGAACGAGAGATTTATGTGTCTTGTTGTCGTTCTGGCGGTACAAACTTGTCGTATTGGCTCTCTTACTTTGTCGTTCTGGCGTGTTGGCGCATTTGAAGGGCGCCAACACGCCGACACGCCCAAACGACAAGTACCTTTAATTGTCGTATCGGCGCGTATATTTGTCGTTCTGGCGTGTCGGCGTGTTGGCGCCCCTAAAAGGCGCCAACACGCCAGAACGATATGGCAGAAATCAGCCACCATATTTGACAGATGCGGGCATGCAATCATATCTTCGGAATGGAATATATTTACATTTCAGTGGAAAAAATATACTTTGATAGTTTGATTTAAGCTTATTGTTACTATTTTCAGTACAGCAAATCTGATCGAAGTGTCGTCGCCTGAGAATATTCTGCAGCGCAAGCAGCAGGAACAGCAGCAACAGCAACAAGTAGCAGCAACAAGTAGAAGCAACAGCAGCAGCAGCAGTAGCAACAACAACAGCAACAGCAACAGCAGCAGTAACAGTAACAGCAGCAGTAGAAGCAACAATAGCAGCAGCAACAGCAACAACAGCAGTAGCAACAACAACAACAACAACAACTTTTTGTAGATACTTGGAGCAATAAGTTATCACCAATGCCTTAATTGTCTAGAATATTACCGTCATTCATTTCCAATTTCGTTCTTTATTTTCTAAATGAGTATGTTGAAACACATTCCTCTGTACTGTCCCTTTAACCGGTAAGCGGAACAAACGCGAGAAGTTGTATTCTACATCAGTCTGCTGCAACGTTCTAGCCACTGTTCATTTATATAAGAGGCAGAACTGAAATAATGTATTGTTTTCTATCCATATCAGTAAGTTATAGCATTTCATACACTGGACATTATTCTAAGAGGCGAAACAGAAACTAGGCAGCGTCTTCTATATCAGTCGCACTGTCTCTTTAGAAAAGAGGCGGAACTAAATTAAGACAGTGTCTTATCGATTAAATTGTCGTAACAATCCATACATCGCCCCCATCAGCCGCGATGCGGAAAAAAAAGATGCGCCGCCTGTTGTATCCGGGAACTTAAACGGACAATCTACCTTCATCTTTGTCAGCATATTTAAACACTCCGCCTTTAAAAGGACTGTGCCAACGAAAAATTGGCTTTCTATTACACTATAAATGATATCAGATGACAGAAATGTTGGCTTTCTATTACACTATAAATGATATCAGATGATAGAAATGCGCGATACTAAGACATGCACATTTAATAAAGAATAAATATTATAATACATAATGAGATTTTTGATAAAATAAATAGGCAAAAAAAAAGTTTGAAAAAAACAAACCCAAACGGGTATCGAACTCACGACTTAGTAGCATTACAATGAAAAATGAAAGTAAACAGCGCTTTAACCAACTGCGCTATTCTGCTTTGTAAGGAAACGTGTGTAAACTATGGTTATACAAAAATCACATTTCTGACGTCAAAATGTAAACATTAAAATGGCCAAACAAACACGACCAATATTATAAATTGATTTTTATCTCAGAATGCGAAAAAAATGTTTCCCTATTATACATACCTTCTTTCAACCGTTATTATATGCCAATATTAATACAATGTATCTTAATTTCAGATTTTTAAAAAGAAATTACCCCCCCCCCCTTAAGGCCCTTTTGGTTAACATAGTAACTTTAACTGATAATGCGGATCAAACCGGCATCTTCATTGGCTACTTCCTTGATCGCATCTGCATAGTCTTTGTTGAATTGTCAATGGTTAAGTTGAGCAGTTTATCAGTGATTTTACAGCAATAGCTCGACTCGTTCGAATTCTGAAGAGTTAAAAAATGAAGATTGCGGCTTTTCTAGTTCCTTTAATCGCATATGCAACAGTCATTGGTGAGTGAGTTTTTATATTTAATGCAACAAAATATGTGTGTTTTTATTGACGCAAAATTAAAATATAATAACTATAAAAAGAGTAGAGAGAGTCATTTAGTTATAATTTTATTGATTCGAATAGTAAAGTATAATAAATATTGCGCCGTTCCATTTTTTATATCAAAACTTTAAATATTGTACCATTGATTTGTTAATCTTTATACGCCGTCTACTTGGAAAGTAATGTTAATACATGCAGATTACTTGTATTCACAACCAATGGCTCACGTTAAATCATTTCACATCTGTATTATTAACTTTCGTGGTTTTTGTAATAGTATATGTTTAGCACGTGACAAAAGTAATAAACCGCTTGTTTTGGCAAAAAAAATGTGAATCTATCAACCAACTCGCTTAAAGGGACAATGTCACCACACGGGTCTCAAGAGGCCGAATTTTCTTAATAAAATCTGAAATTTAGATGTTAATACTGACACTTAAGAATGTTTAAAATAAAGTATTTATAATAGGAAAAGAGTTTACGCATTCTGAGATAAGAATCAATTTATAATATGGTTGTGTTTGTTTGTTTGGCCCTTTTCATGTTTACATTTTGACTTAAGAACTCGGATTATGTGTATAACGGTTCATAGTATACGCATGCATTTTTACAAAGCAGAATTGCGCAGTTGATATTTTTAAGCGCGGTTTACTGTCATTTCTTAATATAGCTTCTAAGTCGTGATTTCGAAACCCGCTTCGGGTTTTAATTTTTCCAAGCATTTTTAGCTGATTTGTTTTGATCGAAACTGTCATTATGTATTACCGGTATATTATTTATTCGTTATTTAATTAATATGTCTTATTGTCGCGCATTTATATACTTTAATACCTTTTATAGCACAATAGGAAACCAAATGTTCGTAGACGTGGACCTTTAAAGGTACTATGTCGTCTAAAACTTGGATTCCTATTACACTACAAATGATATTACCGGTATATGATATAAATGCGCTTTATAAAGACAAGTGCATGAAATAAATAAAACATAACAGAGGCTTACCTAGGACGAGTTTGAGTATACGCACAATAAAAAACATTTTAAGGTGACGTTATATTGGCATCTCTTAATGTCGTAACATTTAGAAAGTAACCAAAGGCATATTAAATCTATAATTTTACGATTTAATAACACATAACAATATACACTGCTTTATAAAGGATAGTGCATGTATGTGCCCTACGCCTTAGAAACTTCTTAGGGCCTCGATTTAAAAGATGTTTTTGGTGCACATGCATTAAGACCGGTTTTATCACGACCCGCCACAGTCATACCGAGTTGTTCAGCATCCCAAGGGCGTGCATGCACTACAAACACAAGCCAGCCTGTATCACACAGTTTGCAAGATAATAAAAGATATACCTGTATTATATAATTACCTCGCTACTCGGAATAAGACTTCGTGGCATTTAACAAAATATACACTGTTTATGATTTTGTACCGAAATTTGACGTAAGATACGTTATGCAACTTAAATTGTGACCAATATTGTGAAAATAATAGTTATCAGTACGACAGAAACTCGTATGTCTACTATTGCTTAAAGATAGATAAACTCCGATATGTTTTGAATAAAAAACTGTTTAAATTTTAGAGATGAATAACAATCGACGAATGGAAAACTACAAAAATAAGTCATAAGATACGTTACATCAAAATCTAATTAAAACACAAACCCGATAACAAATTCATACATGGTGTGTATTTTCAATAAACCATTAATTAGTTTCTTCCATGTGAAATAACAAACTATTGCAAAGATCCCCAATAAAAACGAAATTTAAGATACGTTACAATGAGATACGTTATGCGAAATTCATACCTTGTTTGTTACTTTTATATTATACATATACAACCATGACACGTAGAAGGTTGAAAGTCGCTGATTTAGTAGGTATGGTCATTCCCTCATAGCATACTGGTCATGGACGTAATTCCGGCCTGTACGTAAATATTCGGCCACCCTTCAAAAAGCGTTTTTGCGATAGAGATTAATATTGTTTTAAAACAATTAGCAAAAGAACTTTCTATAGCAACAGACTTCTACAGATTTCTCGATTCCAGTAAGTATATCGTTATTTACTTTTGAATTGAAATCTCAGTATCATAACAGGCAATATTGAGTCACGTGGGGGAAACTGACGTCATCATAAGCACGCACCGACAATATGGTGTTGCATGATTGCATATTTAAATTTATTATTTCTTCTAACCGATAACAAATTTTCACAAGCAAATTTGACGAAATAGGAAACACCCGCTTCTGTTTAAAAGATCACATCACTATTTTGCCCAGACATGTTTTCTCTTTAAATTCGGTTATCTAAGATTTTCTTACAATTCTCGCTGAATTTAATACCATTGTAAACTCTAAGCAGCCCCGGTAAGTTTATGTCGTAGCCTTCTTCAGCGAAGGGGTTACTCAAGGTATTGAGAATATTCGGCCCAGAACCCAGTTCTAGTAAGCAATTCAGTAGACAAATCGGCCCCTTTGACAATTCGGCCCTCAGACTTATCGATCCATATCATGAATGCTATGTTAATCATATTTCAGAAATTTATATTCATACTAATAATATCTATATTTATTTGAATAATGTATTTTCTATTTTATTCATATCAGTTATAACTGTTTACTTACTCACATAAAACGCACAGGTGAAAATTCACAGCTATACATTAAGATTTTCAAATTGAATTATCTCTCTTGAATAGAATTAAAAGAAGTTTAAAGTTATTTATAGCTCACGTCACCATTGGCTTCAAATTTAAAAAAACTTGTTTACTTTACTTTTGACATAAAAATGACGTTTAAACAAAACAAACACAATAAAAACAAGCAAAAGAAAGAAACGAAACCATTTGCAGTTCACCTTTGCCAACATTGGTTTAAATTATACAGAATTTAAGGGGAGGGGGGAGGGGTACCGGTGAAAGAAAGTCGTTTAGGAAAGATATTTTAGTCAAAATTTTTAATTTTTGTAAACCTTGATCGTTACTCTTTAGATAAGGATAGTTATTTAAAAAAAACTATTTTGTTATAAACATTGCCGAGGATACTAAAAAGTGGGCGATTTTTTACGTACATTTGAGCTAGGAAAACGGACATTTTATACGTTCTTTATTTCCGTTTATTTAGTTTCAAACCCAGGATTATTGATGTGAAGTTTAATTTTGATCTGTTGTGTACAACGTGAGATTTATAAAAAAAAAACCACCAAAGTGGCCGGAATTACGTTCATGACCAGTATAGTCACAAAACACGTGCAGAGAACTTTTGTAGAAATAGCTGCTCAGGGACAAAACTAAAAAACAATTTAACAAGTAAACGTGGAATGGACCTTTAACCAACTGCGCTATCATGCTTGGTAAGAAGTTGTGTGTAAACTATGGTTATAGAAAATACTTATAATAATTATGACGTCAAAATGTAACCATGAAAAGGGCCAAACAAACAAAACCCATAAAATTGATTTTTATCTCAGAATGCGTGCATTCTTTTTTATTATATATACGATGTTTTAACCATTAATATATGTCAGTATTAGTATCTGAATATCAGATTGTTTTAAAGAAATTGCCCCCTTGAGGCCCTTTTTGATGAAAATTGCCCCTTGAGGCCCTTTTTGATGGCATAGTCCCTTTAAGCATCATTACAGATAACCTTGGATTATAACACTTTTGAGGGACTGATCAAACACTTTAACTGTGTAGCGTGTGTTTTATTGCGACTGATCAAACACTTTAACTGTGTAGCTTGTGTTTTATTGCGACTGATCAAACACTTTAACTGTGTAGCGTGTGTTTTATTGCGACTGATCAAACACTTTAACTGTGTAGCTTGTGTTTTATTGCGACTGATCAAACACTTTAACTGTGTAGCGTGTGTTTTATTGCGAGTTTGTTCAGTCTAGATTATATCATACTGGTGAATTGTTTACTCAGAATATGTTTTTTTTTATCTAGTGTTTTTTTTTTTTTTTTACACATTCCCTCTTTTTTCACTATATATTCCAGTAGATAAATTTATACTCGCCCTTGCACAGTTAGAGATAACCTTATGTGACCCTTTATATATCATGACACCATGCTCAAAAGATGTAAATTAATGGAAGTTTATCGTGAAATTTTTGTCCGAACCTAACGAACACGTATATTATTTAGGTATCTCTATTATAACGTTACAGCTGCGATCGGCGTTAAAAGCGTTTCTGGAACGGACGGAAACCAGACGCCCACAACTAACGAAAATACTACGACCCAACCGGTGACCACAACCACGCAACCGACAACCACAACCACCATCACGACTAGCACAGCCACACAACCTACAACCACAACCACCACAACCACGCAACCCACAACCACGACTACAATATCAGCCAACACAACCACTCAGCCTACGAACACTACTACATTGACTACCAACACAACTACGCATATCACAAACACCACAACCACGCAACCCACAACCACAACCACGCAACCCACAACCACGACTACAATATCAGCCAACACAACCACTCAGCCTACGAACACTACTACAATGACTACCAACACAACTACGCATATCACAAACACCACAACCACGCAACCCACAACCACAACCACGCAACCCACAACCACGACTACAATATCAGCCAACACAACCACTCAGCCTACGAACACTACTACATTGACTACCAACACAACTACGCATATCACAACCACACACGCCGCCAGCACAACAACGCCGTCTACAATCACCACCACGCCGTCAAACACCACCACCACGACGTCAAACAGCACAGCCACGCCGTATACCAACACCACCACGCCGTCTACCAACACAACCGTGCCGACTACACCGGGTACCGCGAAGCTTAAAAAGTTCAATGCCCTGTCCTTTGGAGGGGGAATCATCCTCGGCTTCGGGGTGGCGCTCATTGCTGCCCTCATCTTCTACTGCATTGCGAAACGGAAGCACTCCAACTACGCCTCCATCTAAGTTCGAGCCCTTGAATGACCTGGAATGACCGACGCAGCAATATGGTTACAAGAAACAATGTACATGTATACTAGAATCATTGGAGCACGCGCATATCGATGAGCGCGTGAAGAGGTGTTACGGAAGTTATTTGCCGTTTTGTATCCTTGTCAAATGACACTTGAAATGGTCGGTTGTTCTGATAACCATCACGCTTCCTATACTCGGTGTTATTGTATCATCACAATTATATTCCGGAAAGATACACTTAAAACGTTAATGGATTACCAATGTGTTACCGATCAGATTTATATTGCTTCGATTATGTTTATCTTCATATCATATTGGCGTTTGCTGAAACTCTGACGACCTGCAATAAAACTAATTTGCCATGAACACAACAAAGCGACATTGAAAGACGTTGATGTTTAAACTGAATAAAAATGGAAGCGCTTGATAAAATTAGTACATTGTATTGTGATGCGTCTATTGTACAGCTTCGAATATTTTATTTGAAATACACAAAAATATATGTTTACGGTCAATAATACAAGTTATTCAAATATTTGTATACTCACACAAGCACATATGACTGCGTGTAGCATTTTTCCGAATTCCAGAGACAGCGTTTTCAGTTTAATTCCCATATAGGAGTTAAATAAATGTATGCAGAAAATGTATAGAAATGGTTGCCAATTTTGTTGTATCCATCAGTGAATAAAATTTATTACAAGAGTAATAGTACCAGTGCAAATGAACTTAAATAATCACGTGACATTTTTATTTTCCTGTCACACCATGCCCAATTGTTTTAAATGAATGAGTGTATCTTTTTTAACAAGGCCATGCAAATTTTATTCTATGTTTAGCGTCCCCACGGTTTTTCAAAACCTACCAACCAGACAAGAGTAACAAACAATGAGTCGATAAAAAACACAAATATTTTTTTTCACAACTTATTCATGGCAGTGGTACAAGCTAAAGCGAATGTTTACCTGCAAAACTGTTATATATCATCTTGATATTGGGAACCTTCTTTAACACAGTATTTCAATTGTGTAAATTGACTAGTTGCTCACTGTTTTTACAAATATTGGTAAAAACACCTAAAAATCATTTTGTTTCAAATTTGTATATGCTTTCAAACTCGATATTTCACATCAAGTGTTTTTTTTCGTATAGGCAGCCGAAAGAATACCAGCCCGAGGACGCTAAACATAGAATCAAATTAGTATGGCCCAATGTCATAACCGCGTACCGTATGTGTGTTTTGTTGTCTTATGCTCATATTATTGTTAATGTGTGTGTAATACCAGCATGTTTGCTTATGATTTACAATTTAGAGGAGGAACATGTATGTATTTGTGTCATTATATTTAAATGCATGTATCTATGCCATTATTTTTTTTATTTGTTTGTGTTATATCGTTCGATGTGCACATATCTTTCTACGACAATTACTGTATGTAACGGTTTGGACTTAATACTTGTTGTTTTCTTTAAAGTTCTTTATAGACATATCTTACATACATTTAGCGTATTGAATTGCCTATTCAATGATAAATATTTACCTGCATCTTATTATTTTATATCTCCTATCACGTTAAACACAAAGTAAGGATTTCATAGCGGAAAATAAACATTTACTGAACGAAATATACACTCTACAAAAGTTAAAACGCACCAAATGGAAATTGTTGTATTTTCTTTATTTGTAAGAATTTGCGCAGCGCCATGGTAAACACAAAATTCTTTCGTATTTTTCGGCGTCGCTGTTTAACCCAACTTGTTACAAATTTCATGTTTCATGAACATCAGCCAACCCAGCATCATTGGTCCACCTCAGCACCACCGGACCACCTCATTTCAAGAAATTCTCAGAAAACAATTACAAATTATTGAAAAACGTGTCATGCGTATGTGAAGACATTTATGTTTGTGATCATCGTCAGTCGTCACACACTTCATAATGGGTTGTAGTAAGAACTCAGACGGGTAAACATGTCAGTGCAAAGAATATCATAAACATATTCTTTCAATGACTTCAACTTATAAAAATCATACAACCCTTTTTTACATTAATTAACGGAACTACGAACGAGTGTTCTTTTATCATTCCTACTGGTAATGACATTGGTCGATTTCTTAAAAAGCACCTTTATTATACGAAAATAATTTTAAAAAAATTGAGATATACGTACTGTTTACAATATTTTTGCACCACCGAACCACCTCGGAAGTCACCCCCGGACATTGCTTAACACTTCGAACTGAGGTGGTCCGGTGAGTCTCCTAACCGTGCAGAGGCATCTAGCTACACATAACTCACGGTCTGTATCCTGATAATGCTGGCTCAGAAGATAATGCATTCTCAGAAGATAATGCAGACTTCAACGGAGGGAGCAGACTGTGGGGTACTTCAGTTTATGTATAATTGTCTCTTTTGCCTTACCCGATGCATTCTTTTTGCGACAGATATGAATTAAGCGATCCATTATCCATATACATGTACGCTAACTTTCGCAAATTTTCATCAGATAAACGTTTTAATAGCGAAATTATTACAAAACACTATCCAAATCAGCGGAAAACGGTATATTTTAATCATTTAAAAATAAACAAAGCCCAATCATCGATAATGAAAATACATCCTTGCTTAGTAGCGTACGTACGTTTCTATAAATAGGATTCTTTCTAAGCTATCTGCACCTAATTGGATAATGGCTTGCTACACGGTAAATACGTTACGAATGTTAGGAGTACTAATATATATGCATTGACTGATACTTGATATCTTCTCAAATTCGTATGCGTATGATTGTATTTACTGGTTTTATCTTTAATATAAATACTGATAAACTTCGTAATTACAGTTGGTTAGATAACTTTTTCATTTCAATATTTCATAAATGTTTATTACGTCGTGTACGTTAAACTAACACTGTTTATTTGGAATTTCGATGTTGTGTAACTTATTGTATTCTACAGATTAAAACAAGTTAGTGTGTGTATGTGGAGAAAATATACAACATTCGTTTTATTTGTGTTGGATAAACCACTATGAATCGACGTGTTGAATATTGGCGATGGAGTGCAGTGATATTCCGTAGGTTTACTCGATATTGTATCACTATGCAAGTATAATTTATTAACAACATTTGAAAATATGCTGTACAATGTTTAAAAAATATATTTTTTCTCATCGCATATGGTTTATCTTTTTGACAATTGAGTACAAATGAGTAAATTTCAGATGCATGATTAATTATTATTATTGGTATTGGTAACTGTTTGTTTGTTTGTTGGGATTTTTCGCCGTATTCAACAGTATTTCAGTCATATAACGGCGCTCAGTTAACCTACTTACACTTTTCCTGGGTAAGCTGGTTTACCAGTACTGAGTGCACATACGTATGCCAGTAACTGACAACTGCCCTACTTGAATCAGAGGTAGGGGGAGAACGGCCGTAGAAATAATTTCATGACCAATCCGCTTTAAGACTTAAGAGTATATAATAAACTGCAGTACATAAACAATAATATAACTTTCCACCTACAGTGGATTTATGTTTAGAAGAGACTTCCTTGAAACAGAAAATACCATAAAAGCGGAAAGTGCCGTCCTGGATTAGCCTGTGCGGAACGACACTTTACGCACATGTATTAAGCCCGGTTTTCCCACGACGCGCCTCATATGTTTTGTGATAAAAATATGTTCTGTACAGTGCCTCTGAAGTGAAATTACACACATTTATTTCGAAAAGTTTGCTTATTTTGTGATTAAAATGCATATCGTGAAAAACACAATATATTTTAACACGCAATAATATTCCGTCAAAAACGCAATCAAGTTTCGTAAGAACGTTATGATATTCCGGAAACAATAATTAATAAAGATTAAATGTTATTTCGCAATCACGTAATAATATTCGTCATTACGAAATATACTTCGCTAATGCCCCGGTCACAAATAAAGTATTGCCGCCGGACGGCGTCTGTTTTTGCCGAAATCGGGCAAAATCGGACGGTGCCTGCCAGGCAGCAGTTGCTATCGGGCGGTGGCAGCTGAAAACTTTGCTCATCGGATGGCACCCGTCGAAGTTTAAGGAATACTTAAAAGTTAGCGGCGACCGGGAGATTTTTTTCGGGGTCAGAGAGTTCAAAAACACGTCGGCCGGGCACCGTCCGATCGCCGGGAGGCATTTTCTTTGTCGGGCGGCGGCCGGCCGACTTACATGGACTTGATACCTTTTCTAATACATTTTAGTTGGAGTCACCTACACTCCTGCGCGGCGACCGTCCGTTTCACATATTCACCGCACAGGCGCCGTCCGGTCATCGGTCGGTCGCCACCCGTTGCTCAAACTGCTTGTTCCCAATGTCAGTCAGCGAAAACCGTCCGACAGCCGCTTGAGTTTGTGTCCACGCGGGGCAAACAATATATAAATCGCAGGGAGCCTGTCAGATTCCAAAATTTGCCGATGCTTTACCGATCGTTAAAATCGGACGGCGCGCGTATTATTTGTGACCTAGGCATAAAACGTAACTTTATTTCGTAATTACAAAATGCTTTTTGTTTAAACACAATAAACATACAGCTAATATACTAGTTTGTACAAAGGTAATATAATTTTTTGAATGCGAAAATATATTGAGTTTTTTTTTTTACGAAAAGCATTTCGTAATTACGAAATTATATTACGTATTTACTAAACAATCATTGTTATGTCATTAGTATCTCATTATAAAAGGTACATCTATTGTTATAGTGGTATCAACAATCATGGGCGGTAAATCCATGCCAGAAAGTGACTACTCTTCTGATGGCATATCGCAAACAACTAGCACAACCGGAACGACAAATACGACTCCAGCACCATTAACATCAACCGCATTCTCAACGCCAACAACAACAGCACCACACCCTACAACAGCAAAAACAACAACAGCACAAAAAACAACAACATCAGAAACAACAACAGCAGAAACAACAACAGCACAAACGACAACAGCACCCAACATAACAACAGAAGAAACAACGACAACAAGAAGAACGCCATCATCACCGTCATCGAATTCAGCAACGTCATCACAAACAGCAACATCAACAGCAGCTACAACAACAACAACGTCACCAACATCATCTACGCCGTCGTCACCTATAAATCCATCGTCTACATCATCGCCCAGTTCCTCATCAGAGACATCGTCTTCATCCTCGTCGTCATCTCCGACTGAAACAACGCATAACTCCGTGAAAAAGTCCAGCAGCTATTTTGACCCCGGGTCTTTATTTGGGGGCACGATGCTTGGACTGGTCCTCGGCTTTTTAGGGTATTTCATCTACCGGGGCCTGAGAAAGCCGGGACAAGTACAGTACGGACTTGTGGAAGAGGATATTGGAACTTTTTCCATATAAATGTACATGTATGTGACAGTAATTAAAAAGTCGTATAATTCCGTATATGAATACATGCTTTAAATGCATATATACGAATAGAAAAAAGAAACTGGAAGTGTTTTCATTTCGTATTTTTTTAAATATAATGTTGGATTTAAATATGGATGAATTTCAAAAGTTTGGTTATAAATTGAACTAATCAATAATTTTAAGCCGAAACAAATTGATCAATCATTAAACCGTTAACGTCATCCAAACGCAACAATAGTGGTTTTAAAAGTTGAACAGACGACAACGATATTTGAGTTTGATGTTTTCAAAGATTAAACACCACAATGCCATTGCCTTCCTAATGCCGTTGTTTCTAGGGAGGTCCGTTCACATTAAGATGACAAAGAGGTGATTACACACGTTACTCCGGGCAAAAAAGTAGAATTTGAAGGAAATTTAGGCTAGTTTGTGGTTTAATAAAAAAGAAATCAAACCCGAGTATAGTCGTCGCTTTTGCAACTTTTAAATCCACTAATGTTGCGTTTAGATGACGTTACCGCTTGAATGATTGATCGATTGTTTGGGGCATTTAAACTAATGATTAATTCAATTTATAACCTAAATTTTGACACCAAATTCATCCATATTTAAATCTAACAATATATGAGAAATAAGAAATGAAGACATGTCTAGCCTCTTTTTTCTATTAGTATAAAACAGACTTGCTTATTCATATTCGACTTCTGGAAAAGAACAGTGGAAATGTCTCCATATAAAATGTATGTGAAAAGTAATTACAAGTCATAGCATGTAAATGGACACAAATACACATGCATACATGCACTTTACATGCATTGTATAACAGACTTATTAATATTTATTTTCAGTAAAACATTTCTATGCAACTGTATTTGCTTTTAAAGTTATTTATTTATAAGTTTATGCTTCCTTAAAATATATTTGCATAGTGATTTAAACTGGAAAGTGTTACAATAAATTTAATTGATAAGTTTGAATATATGTTGACATTTCTGTGTTTGTGAAAATATAATATAATTTGCTAAATTTTCATAAGTTAATACAATTTTAATAGTATACTGCACTCACTGATTATAATGTTTCCTTTTGTATTATACTACGTGTTCAGTTATTTTGAAGCCCAACTAACTTTTATTATAAAATATCTTTTTGTTTAATTAAAAAATCAAAAACTTTCGAATAAATAAATGTGCTCAATAATTAAAAGTGTCACATTCTTTCCTATAGATATACACGTCATTTACAATTAAGAGAATACATGTATGTAAAAGTTATATCTTTTTTTGCAACTGATTGTTTTTTTCCAATGGTGAATATTTTAAATGAAACAGCTCTGGAGTCCCTAGATTTTGTGTGAGTAATAATCGTCATGCACGTGTATTTATCGACACGTTATCTATAACCAGACATAGCCCCTTATCGATACAGATGACGACATCTGATAACTATCATATGACATAAACAATGACTCGGAACATTCACTCAACTTATATGTTGTCAATACGGCCAAAAAATGTTGGTTTCAATTTACATCTCCAAAAAAATATAGAGGGGGCCGGGGGAGGATAACTTTTTTATATGTATTTTCATTTTTCTTCGCGGTATATTCACCAAACAGTTTATGTATATTGGACTGCATGAAAAAATATTTAAACGTCTCCAATCAAAGAGACTGTACCTTACGGTATGTAATTACCAAGAGAGCTTCTCGCGCAGACTAATTCAAGATCAACGTTTTTCCTCTATATAAAGTTGGTCTCGGAAAACGAACCATTCCCATTCCGATTTTCTGACCAATTTTCCCAACATGAAGTAAAAAAAATCCAAACGTAAGAAAAATCACACCAAAATACCATGAAAAGATCGACGATGTTCCTGTATTTTAATTTCGTTTTACCCAAGCGTAAACCTCTGCGCACAGCTGCAAGGCCTTCCACAGGCCGTCTTAGCGCCCCGGTTCCCGCGCGTTTAAATTTTAACATGAACATATCCGGGGCGCCTAAAGTTAGTGTGGCGCTTATATACATCGCCCGAGGCACGTGTATCTTATCAATTAACTAGCTGTGTTGACTGCAGCAGACCGACAATTCCTGCTGTGAAAGCTAATCTCTCATGTCACAATGGCCGTTTTTTACTCGAGAAAAATGTACATCCACTCTATAAATAGCCCAGTCATATTAGCCTATAATTTACCCAAACCCAAAACAAATTCCTTCACGAGTTATAAATGTATTTCCAACACATATTACATCCCAACAGTACTATACTAAAAGTCCTCAAAGAAATATTTAGGGGAAATAGGAAAAAAACGCAGTGGTTTGATAGCACTATATTTTCGATTAAAACGTTTTTATTTATACACGTATATTATTACATTATGAGAAAATCAAGTGGAATCAAGTGTTTTTAACAACATATCATCACAAAATGAGCTATATATACTAGTCAATGCATAAGGAAATTTAATAGCACATTCGATCCCAAAAATATTGAATGTATTAGTTGGTAAAATGACTTTCCCAACCCACACAGAAAGGAAATGGTTTTATTACCACATGTATATAATTGTAATGGAAAGTAGTATTTTTCATTCACATTCATTTATAACGTACTCTCATAATAGTAACTTCAATGTATAATAAGTGCTTTACAAATTATAGTAAAATATCGTCTTACAAAGTAAAATACTAAACCGTTTACGGGTCAGATTTACCCCACCCACTCATATCGTGTATGGGACATGCATTTTACATTATGTAACGAAACTATGTACATGCTTCTTAAAACATACACATATCCTTTCATTCTCATATAGATATTATTAAATATTAAATATGATTTCTTGAACTTCTAAAATATAATAAAGAATCTACATTCAATACAACTTACATCAAGTAAATTGATAACAAGTGTATATACATGTCAATGTATAAAATGAGTCCGGATTTCTACAAATACAACTCAAACACAGGACACAAACCATTAAATATTAAACCACTGGCAATGTGGTACCATTTCATAAAAAACCATGCTCTAAACTTTACACTTTCAATTTAATTTATTGTAATACGTAATATTCTTATGTCTATTATTTCACAGAAAAATATGACACTACGTTCACATTTCTAAATCTGCTTCTGTGACCACCACATTAACGCAATCAACACCCTTACATTCGCCACATGCAGCCGTGCAGACTAAGCCATTCTTTCGACAAGAGCAGCGTTTTGTTTCGCAATTGGACTTGCAGCAACACCTTACAGTCTTCAATAGCCTTTCCGGCGCAACTGGTAGATCACATTTTGTTGGCACAAGTTGACTATCCTTACGATGCCAACCCCATTTCTCTGGGTTTAGTTTGTTTCCAATCCATGTTTGGACCTGAAGGTAAGTTCTGTAACTGTGATACTTTGCAGCAGTTGAAGTTGGAGGCAGAGCTTGCACATTTACAAACGTATTTGTAGAGTGTACTTTCTGGAGAAACTTTTGATACCGAAGATCATCAATGGTTGTACTGGTGGCACCATTGTAGAGAGATACTAACACTGCCTCTCCATGTTTTTCCACATGCTCATGTGACGACGATTGTAGGAAAACTTCCGCATCGTTTGAATTTATTTCGTTTGAAAGTAATTTCTTCAGTGCAGCTCTCTTGCTAATACCAAACATCCTTGATGTAGTGTCACAACCGGTAATAGCATGTAGAAAAAGTAGGTGTCAAGAGCAATCGGGACCTATTATATTTTGTACATTAGTTACGTCCCAAATCTTCTTCTTCAGATCTATCTTTTTGTCAGATCTAAAATATATGCTGTGTCTTTCTGGCTTGGAATGATACAACAAAAGAACTAAAATGTCTGTGTCTTCACCCACAACTACAACCTTCCTGTGTAGAGACTCTTCGACGGCGGTTTGCACAATGAGAAAATCTGCATCTTCATCAGAGCGTTTAACAATGCAGCCTTTATTCGTTAAATGAATGTCAAGTAATGTCCATTAACATTTTCTTCATGTAGACACTGCTGTATGCTTGCTCTTCACCACATATGTCTTTCATTTTGTCTACAAGATCAGACACAGTTACTTGGATTTCACAATTATCTTCAAGGAAATGAACGATTTCATGAAAAGCAGCAGTTGCATTTTGTCTGGAAGGCCGACCTCTTTTGACTTCAACATTCAGCTCAGATGATTCAGACTGGAATTGTTTTGGAATGTTATAACCAGACCTGAAATTTGATGAACAGGTCTGATGGTACCGTGCTTCTACAGCTGGCAAATCTTGGGCATAGTTTAGTCGCCCCAGTATCAGGCTTGCCCATTCATCTCGTCTAGTTTTACAAATGTCAGCTATGGTTTTCTGGAAATCCAGTGTGATTACTGGGTGAACATCTGACCCGCGCTTTCCAGTGTCATATTTGGCATTCTTACCACAAAACAAACATTTGTTTTTAAAGTCAAACACTTCCTCTGTACTTTTTCTCGTCTTGGGCGATGGCGGGATGAAGGTTTGTTGAACCTGCTTGCGCTGACTGTTGGGGTGACAGAACTTCTTTCTGCACATCGAATGCACTGCCTGTCCGGGGGAGACTTCAAGGCTCTGGCCTTAAATGTAAAAACACAATTTTTTTATATTAATTATTATTTTTATTATTCTTTTATTATTACTATTATTTATTATTATTATTTCAATGTGGTCTACAAGTATTAAAAAACTCTGAAAACATGAATACATTAACATCACTTTATAAAGCGTAAAGCAGATGTTCATCCAGTCATCACACTGCATATTTATGTATTTTTATTTTAACAATATAGGAAAATATACTGTAGTCCCTGTTTTTAAAACACACATACCTAAATATGTATAAAAGTATAATACTATTTAAAAAGCAAATACCCAATAAAACTTATTATACTAATAAAGATCATCAAATCAACTACATATGCAATGACGTACCACTTATAGTACTGGGTAATTTAAAACTACATAATGTTAAATCAAATCATTTAAACAATTTGAATAAAAGGCATCTGTTTCAATCAAAATAAAAGAAACATATTAAGTTTTCAGTATTCAATTGTTAACTACCTCTAACTGATGCTGCTGCAATTAAGCCCGAACATCCTTTTGGTGTAAGTTTTACTGTCTCCAAATTGTTGTCCTCACCACATAGAAAACATACATGTTGAGACGTTTCCTTAGGCACTTTATCGGATTCAGCCTACAACAAAAAGAGCATAAAAATATATCATTCAACAGTTTTACTTTAAAAAATCGAAATATTTAATGTATTAAGATGAAAAAGTAATATGACATTATTAGTTGTTAAGACCCTAATGGCCTTCCGTAGTTTTAATTCCCCGCGAAATATACAGTTGTTACAGTTATTTTGCGCATGTTTTATGGCATTATTTGGTGTAATATTGATTTAAATATTGTTTCTGTATTTCTAGTGGTGAAATATTACGTAATTTTAATCAGTAACACAAATTAAACCAGATCTTTCTATAATTACCAAAAATCGTCTGCTTGCATCAAAACATAAATATGAGGCACTTTTCTGCGCAGTAAAATAAAATATTTCTGTAAATAACTATCTAAATACAATAAATGAAAAGTGATCTTACCATATTGCTGAGTATATCACGAGATTAACCGATAGTTCCTGTTTCTTGACACAAAAAATAATGCCATATGTTATATCCTTTTTAAGTCGTGGGTAATTTTGACAAAAATGTTACATCACAAATATTTTATAAATATATGACCATAAAACATTATAAATATAAATTTTAACCTTTTGTCTTTAGATTTGTTGCCTTTTTTTCAAATGTTTATCGTGTGTAAACATCAAAATAATCGATTGTTTTGATAGTGTCAAACCGCCATCTTGAAAGTAAAGTCCTTCTTGAGTCGTGGATTCTGACTGGCTGATCCAATGTCAACATTGTCATGCTGTAAACACTCTTAAAACAGATATTGCAATGGAGGTTACATCCTATGATGATTGCAATCTGTATAGAAGACAACAGTGAGTAGTTTATTGGTTTTGAAACAAATGATAATTAACTCAATTGTTTTAAAAGTAAACTAATGTATTGTATATAATTTCATATAAACTGGACATATAAACATTTATTTCTACTGTAAAACAGTCATAATTTACAGATATGTTAATAATTACCAACAACATTAAATAGTGAATAATTATAACATTGCATCAAACACTATGTTCAGAATAAATTAATTTCATTACAAAATAACATTTATTATTGGAACATATAGGTTAACTTCAACACAAAGGTAATTGATGGAATATTTACAAAATCACAAAGTGGAGAATGATATCATCAATCAACATCGGAATTTAACTTTCTCGGTCCACGCAATGTGGACAGAAGAAATCTGAGAGCCTGCGCACCACTCTAATTTCAGAACAGAATCTGAGGTGACACCAATGTCCACAAGCTGTGCACTGTGCCCACTTGACAAACACTACTCCAACGCACTGGTCCATTCCTGGTGGAGAGAACTTGTTGCATACGCAACAGTTGTTGGCCGGATCATCATCTTCTATCTCACTGTCACTGTCTGAAGTAACTTCATGCATTTTCATTTTTGGGACAAGTACTTTGCTGGATGAGGGTTTTTGGTCATCATTTATTTCTCTACTCCTCACAGTTTCCTTTGATTTTCCTTTCTTGTTTATTGCTGCTTTTTCTTGTTCGTATTCCAGTAGCTGGTAGTACACTTCGTCCTCTGATATTGGTTTACCTCCAAATTTTGGTTTCTTCTTGGTTTCTTTTGTCTTGTATTCATTAGGTTTTGTTTTCTCTTGTCTTGGTTTGGGCGCTGTTTCAATTAGTTTTTGGTCTAATAGTTCTTTCATTGTCATGCTTGGTGTTTCTTTGTTGTATGTCTTCTTTGGGAAAGATTGTGATGGCAAAATCATCTCAATAGGGACCTTGGTCGAATCAAATGGTGATATTCCCGCTTTCCTGAATCCAGCCTGGATTGTTATTGGCATCATTGATTTCAGGTATGGTTTCCGTGACAACTCTGCGATTTCAAACTTCGTAATGATTCTACCCCTTTCTTTCGCCATGTACAAGTTGCATTCACTATGAAATGTGGCCTTGAATGGACCAAAGCATGCTATGTCCAATGGTTGGAGGGCATGTGAACTGTGGGGTGGGAGAACAAAAAGGATCACATGGTGATCTCTGGCCCACTTAACAATGTCAATAGACACATGAGATGAATGACCATCGTAAATCAACAAGATGTGTTCATTGTTGTCACCAGATCCGCTTTGTACATATTTCAGGAAGTGTTCATTGAGGTATTTCATCAGAACTTCACCATTCACCCAACCGGAATCTGACATGGTGTAGGCTGCACCAGCTGCTGCATTATTCATGAAGTTGTCATTGGTGCGTTTCCCTATAAACACATAGTAGGGTGGTAGAGCTGTACCTGCTGCATTTACACAGGCTATTATGGTAGTGGTGCCTGTATTTGGTGAGGTGACTGCTTGTGTTTTACTCGCCGAAACACCAGTTATGACTTTTGAGGGCCTATGCTCAGGTTGAATTCCCGTCTCATCAAGGTTGTAAATAAGATGAGGTTTTGACTTGAGATCATACTTTTCAAGAACAGCATTCAAATCACAATAATAAGTGTCAATGTTTTCTTGTGTCACTGCTGCTGCCCGAGTGGATGAAAGGGCCCTGGGTTTGATGACCTTCAGTCTGTGATCCCATCTTTTCAGGAAGGCATAGTACCAGGTATCACTCAGCTTGTCATCTGGTTTGCGCCTGCCAAGCTTTACAGCAAGTTCACTGGCAAGAACATTCAACTGTGCACGATTCAGACCATAGCCAACCTGGGCCAGGGATGCAAGATGGTTAACCAGCTGCTCTTCTTCGTCACATGTGAACAAAGAATCCTTTCCCCACTTTGCACTTATCTTCACTTTGTTCAGTACTCTGTCCCTCAATGTTTGTCTGGGAACACCAACCGTCACAGCAGCTCTATCAACTGGCATGTGTTCTTCCTTAACAGCCTTATAAGCTGCCATCATCATATCTCTGGTATACTGCTTGAGGTTCTTCATTCTGACAGGTTTTTTCTGAAAAATATAATGAAACACAACATTTCATGGGATGTATAAACTGTAGTTACTAAATCTGTATTGATTTGAATTTTATCCTAAATCTTCTTTACGAATTATTAACAATTAGAAAACAATTATTACAGTGTGACCTACGAAAGTTTTAGCGTATTTACAGCAAGTGCTTTGCGCATGCGCAGACCACCATTTGTGAAAAAATGTCAACAGACGCTGTAGAATGGAAAATAGTCATAAATAAAGGATTTTTTGTGACTTAGAAACAATATAAAGGTAGAAATAATGTTTATGTTTGATAAAAATGTATCAGGTTATTGTGAATTACAATATTTACCTGTTTTTGTCGCATTTTCAATCTGCAAAACAATAGTGACTGTGCCAAAACTTTTTACCGGAACGAACTTCATCATGTGCAAACGTTCTATCAAGTGATTTCACGCGATCTCTATAACCACGGGTCAAAAAGGACCCACGACTCAACAAAAACAAGCCATACATGTAAACATCGTGACCGGAAATGACATCATGGAGCGAAAAATATAATGTATGGTGGACAGTTAAAGGCAGAAAATAAAACAAAAAGTATAAAACTTTTAAAAGCTATTATTTACATTAAAACAGGAAATATTTCTGAGGACATTTTTTTTACAATATCTTTATATTATACACTACTGATAAACATCAAAATCTCTTGTGAAGGAATTTGTTTTACCTAAATATTTATATTTACTGGACTAAAAGCCAGTGAATGATCAGAGCGAGTGTCTCTTCGCCGAAAATTTTAACTATTTAAAGCTATTCCTGAGGTGCAATCAATCACCGTGAAGCACGGCCCTGTAGGCGGAGTTTCAACATGCAGTAAAATCGATATGAGCCAATAGAAACGCTCAGTTTATCTTCTCTTTGGAATGACGTTATGACTGACCAATCGTCGCAGTTGGCATGTATCCACACACAAGTAACCTTATACGCCTGTCAAGCGTATTATCGACCTAAAAAGTAAATGCATTTTGTTATTTTATAATATGCACACTTATTTATTTAATGAATTTAATAATTTTAAAAAATAAACTTCGAAAAATCCGTCTGAAATACGCTAATATGAAGTCGTAGTCGGAAAAGCCTATCCAGCGTTACTGCTCAGTGTTGTAGTTTCCTAAACACAAGCGGTCTTGTTTATGTATATGTATGCCAAGTAAAACCCGTGTTTTCTGCAAAAGAGCGACAGCGGTCTGCTGACAACCACGACGTCACGTTCCACGCATGGAAAGCGTGCGTGTACCGATCATGTGCTTTCTACATAAAGGTCTAACATTTGACGCGCGTGCACGGGGAAATTCTCCCGCCGTTTTTGCAAGAACAAAACATGCATAATATACATGTATTTTAATCATGATTTTTACAATGACGCTTTTACTTTTAAAAGGCTAGAGTATACCGTTTAAACGGTGAGGTTTCGTTTATTTCATTTCTTATAAACGTTTACAAAAAATTGAAAACGTGTTAGCCTTAATTTTAAGAGCTAAAACGCACCAGATAAAATGTCGCAAACAAAATTTTCAACGTAGGGACAGGGGCGCCTGAGAAAAAAACTGTTTTACTGTTAACAGTACGGTGGCAATGATGTGACATGTACATGTTTTAATTTATGTGGGAACGAGATCGTATCTCGTAGGAACGACATAATTATGTCGTGGGAACGACATATTAAGTCGTGGGAACGAGATCTAATCTCGTGGGAACGAGATCTTATCTCGTGGGAACGACATAATTATGTCGTGGGAACGAGATATTTTGTCGATGGAACGACTAAATGAACCAATCAAATTCCATCGTGCTCTCGCAGAAGAAAAACAATTTCTTTATATCTTAATCACGCATTGAAATACGATATTAATGTTAGCGTCTCTTGTATCAGCCATTTTGAAACATGCTTTTAAACAACGTGTATTCTGATTGGTTAATTATGTCGTTACCACGAGTTAATTATCTCGTTCCCACGACTTAAAATGTCGTTCCCACGAGTTATTTATGTCGTTCCCACGAGAAAAGATCTCGTTCCAACGACTTATATGTCGTTACCGCGAGTTAATTATCTCGTTCCCACGACTTAATATGTCGTTACCACGACATAATTATGTCGTTCCCACGAGATAAGATCTCGTTCCTACGAGATAAGATCTCGTTCCCACGACTTAATATGTCGTGGGAACGACATAAATAAAAACATGCACATGTCACATCTATGCCACCGTATAACAGCTAGGAGAAATAACTTACTGTTTTTACATCTTTGATGACATTTGTTAATGAAAGTGATAAAATTCCCAATTTGGCTGAAAACGACTCAAATTTTTTCCAAATTGACCGTGACCGGTACCATTTTCAAAGTGGTGAGGAAAAACGCTGAAGATGTTTGCTAATTACCGAAAAGCAGCATAATAACGAAAACTGCTCTTTTTACCGAAAGTCAGAAAACTAGAATCGATAGGCAAAAACACTTTTGGGTCGGCGGAAAAATACGGGGGTGGGGTCGGGTAAGCAGAAACTAACACCTTTTTGACGCCTAGTATGCTGATTCAATTTTTGACTCCATTTTAACTCAGTTGCTTATACCAACTGATCGTGAACAACACGTAGTTCTGCTTTGCTTTTTTGTCTTTTAAAACATGCTAAATTGAATGCCTTTGATATAACTATATATTTTTTATTTTCGAACAATATCGAAAATAATCTATTTAAATCAACCCTATTTGGGAGATACGTGCAGCCGCAATTGTGCTACATAATAACGCGGTGACAAATTTGAAATATTTAGTATCTTTTCCAGGCATTCAAATCATAATTATTTCTAAACAGTTTATTGTTGAAATATTTTGTTGGACATATTTGTTTTCTCTGTGAACATTATTTGACAGAAGTTTAGTTGCAACAAATTAAAATGAAGTTCGCGAACTTTTTAATCCATGTATAATTTTATACTGTACAGTCAAAACCTGCAAAACACATGTTTATAAAGTTCATCTAGGCTACACAACACTAATAAACAACGAACAAAGAGTCCAAGGTGTTTGTTTATATGATCGATATTTTCATAGATGTCATCGTTAGTTTTATTTTTCTCCACCTGACTTAAAATCACTATGTCATTTCGCATGCTTATCAAAACACAACAACAAATAATTTCGAAATTTGTATATACACACTTTAATACCAATCAAAACCAAAAAGACTAACAAACATGGATTAAAATGTTTATCGTTGAGCAGTAACGACGTGCGGAATCAGTGTCCTCTTGTTAAATAAACGCCTACTCGTAGTATACACCGAATACCATAGCTACCACGAACAGATCCTTGTGCTGATAGGTAACGCAAACTTGGTTGTCGTTTTTTTCGTCCCAGATACATCTGCTGGCCACCTCGAGACCCTGGTTCGCCGCCTGACCCACAATGACGTTGACGGCAATCTTGTGACGAGCGAAGTTCAAATCTTTCATTTTGTCCTTGACCTTTTCCGCAAGGTCACACGAAAGTTTGCTAGAAATGTCATGGTCATACGTCAAATCGTCCAATTCATCTTGGAAAAGAGACGTGATAGATTCTTTCACCTTAGCGCAAGAGAATATGATCTCTTCGTCCGGGCCCATTTTGTACGTATTTTCTTTCTTGGGCATCAACGCTTCCGCTGAAACGTCCGACTTGGCCCTTACGCTCAAGGTCATGCGTCGAAGGCCGAACCCCAGCGCCTTGTTTGCGTTAAGGTGGGCGGTTAGGTCCTTCAGGTTGGAGTTTCGTCTGCCCATCGCCATGTCCGGTTTCAAGGCCTGTGGTGCCATAGACCCGCGGCGGTTGCGCCAGGAAGCGAATACCTCGTCTGTTTTGTCTGACTTCACATCGGAGTTTGTGCGGATTAAGGGAATCTGAAATGGTTGAGATAAATTGAGTTTGTCTGTTTGGCGGAATATGTCAGTAAGAAGATGTAAGATGTGCGTTTACATTTTTGCAAACAATCGTTTGAAGAGTTTCATATAAATGCATTTATAAGGTGGGTACACTTTATGACAAAACATATATGCTGATAATAATAATAATAATAATAATACAATAATAATAATAATAATAATAATAATAATAATACTAGTAATAAATATAAAAAACAAACAAAACAAAAAACAAAATAATAATAATAATAATAATAATGTAATATTATAATAAAAATAAAAATAATAATAATAATAATAGAAAGAAGAAGAAGGAGAACAAGAAGAAGAAGGAGAAGAAAAAAAGAAGAAGAAGAAGAAATAAATGATGGAGAAGGAGAAGAAAAAGAAGAGGAAGAATAATAATAAGAAGACGAAGAAGAAGAAGAAAAAGAAGAAGACGAAGAAGAAAAAGGGAAACAAAAAGATAAAGAATTAAATGAATAAAGAAAGGGAAGAAGAAGCCAATGGATAAAAAGGGGAGAAACGAATTCTTAGATGATTCACATAATATTATCATGACATTGCATTATATAGAAAACTCAATACATTTATTTTTAAATTTCGATCATTGACTTACATTAAACTTGATTTCAGTGGTCATCTTTGGGTAGCCTGAAACAGCCACCGAAGACAACATTATTTACATGGAAACCATAATAAATATGCAACATACCTGTACAAACATGTAAATGCAATCTCCAATATTTAATACATTTGTATTAAGTAAGTGGTTTTGTAGAATTGGTTCGACACCTGAACTCTAGCTGCGGAGAAAATGCACAACGGATTGCAATCGATCGATAAGAACTACAATGTACTTAATAAGATTGTGTGGAGAGTAATCAGGATTATTAGTGCTTTAATCCGTGTGAATCGGAATTCTTAAAGAGGCATACAATGTATCGACACCCGAGAAATATTCAGAATACGGTAAAGGCACAAAAGGTGAAATGTACTCGTATGAAAGCGCCTTGGGTGGGAAAATGTTTTATGTCGTGACTTCGAACAAATAACTGGCAGAAACGTACTTCAGTTGAATTGCAACAGTGAAATGTTTGAAAGCGCCATGGTTTCACGTTGGAAAATGTATATATTGTAATTTCGAATAAATAGCTCGTAATAACCATTCCATAACTCGTCAAACCATTCAATAATTCGAAAATACGAGTCAATTAGTCGTTAATACGACTTAGATAATCTCGTAATTAAACGAGTTTTGTCGTAATTAGGAATTCATTGCCACCATGTTGGAAGTTTCGTTATTACAACTTAGAATATGACCTACATTTTGAGCCAATTAAAATAGCTGGATTGCACCCAATAAATATAACACTTTATCGTTAAAAGCATGTTCTAACCGTATGCTTTTTCGGGCTTGTGATTGGCTGATTGGCAATTTGGAACCTCTTCTTCTCAGAAATACATATGAGGCGTGTCGTTGGAAATAAAATTACGGCATTGCCTTTTAATCACACCCCAAACACAACATAATGAATGAATGAATGACTTAATGAATTAATGACTTAATGAATTAATGAATTAATGACTTAATGAATGAATTAATGAATGAATGAATTAATTAATTTCGACGATGATCAGCAGTAAGTAATTTAATGTGAAATGAATTCGTGGAGATCTATGTGATACCCACATGTGTATAATGGTTTGATGGATTCTCGACAGTTGATAAGAGTTAATATATATAGTTTAATTTATTTTTATTTTTTTTCACCAAAAGCAATGATTAACTACTATATTACTAATTCAAACATGATACTCGCTAATTTTTCTATAGACAAAGAAGAAAATTATCGTTGTTAGACTACCCTATCAACAATGCAAAAAGTAGTCCCGATTCGGAGCGGAGCATAGTAAAAAGTAGTTTGAAAATGTATGTCAAATCATGTTGAATCGAAATAATTTTCGAATAATCGTTGTGTATCGGCCAATAAACAACTCTTGTCGTTGTGATGCATGGCTATTAAACAACTCAGGCTAACACCCTCGTGGTTTAATTCCTACGCATCAGAACTCCAAATCGTTGTTTATTGGCATGAATTTATAAAAAAATATTTCTTATATGAACATAAAAATAGCTGCAAGTAGCTGCAGGTAGCACATACAAGGAGGACATGTTGAAGTCAGCCACATACAGTACAGTTCATTCCTGGGCTGGTATTCATAAGGCTCCTAAGTGAAATCTTAAATAAAGTCACGCGTAAGTGCAAATTTCAGATCAAGTTTTCAATGTGAACTGCAATAATTTACATAACCGGCGTATGTTTTCACTAGAATGTAACATTTTAATGCAAATCTAGCCATACATGACACAGTCAAAGACTTGAAGATCCTTCAATAAAAAGTTCTGACGAAATTCACTTGAGTTTTCCTTTAGGAGGTCACGGCCTGTAGTCACTGGAGCCACCTCTTTTTGGAGATGCATTGAAAAAAGAGCCAATTATACTTCCGAGGTGGCGCTAATGACGGGAAGTTAAGGAAAAAAGTAAACACTGATAGAAGATGTCTTTTGGCAATATTAGACAGTTTACGAAATCGGAGAATGTAGTGTAATTCGGAAACGATTAAAACTTCCAACATTGTGGACAAATATGAAGTCACAACGCACTCAGAAGCGTGAGGACTCAACCTTTTACGTGAAAATGCAAAACGATCTAATTGATCGACCACAAACCAATGTTGTTGATAATTATGCAACTAATACACATGTCAAAAGCAATAATTCTATGACATAAATGTTATTATTGTGTGTAAATTAGGTCTTAACAAACGCAAAGTAACTCATCAATAATGTGGTTCAACATTCACCATGTCACAACTTATAAAAGTCCTTTTGTTTCTAAATTTTGTAAAAACTGTCTAATATTGCCAAAATCATTATAAAATCAACTCACCTTATATCAGTGTTTACTTTTTCCCTTAGTTCCCGTCATTAGCGCCACATCGGAAGTATAATTGGCTCTTGTTTCAATGCATCTCCAACACGCCAGTGATTACAGGCCGTGTTAGGGGAATAGGCCTTGGTAGGGGTGTCACGATAAAAGAAAACATGTATACCAAACATAACAACAACAACAACAACAACAACAACATTTATTTCAGCAATAAAGCTTCAAAAAAGCTTCTAGCCTACAATAATGAATATACAAATGTTATATACCGCTGGTTAAGATTGCTGTAATTGTTAGCAAATTAAGGAGGAAGCAATATATTAATCGTGCGAATGTCTATAAATACTGTGAAATGTTAGTGTTTTCATTTTAAGTGTCTCTATTACTATGGTGATATGCCTTGATTGAATAGAAGCAATAACACTTAAATAAATGCGTATGTAATTAATATTAATAATTGTGATGTTTCTCAACTATTAAGAATATTGATAACGTTATAACAACAACAACAACAACAACAACATTTATTTCAGCGATAAAGCTTACAAAAATGCTTCTAGCCTACAATAGTAAATATATAAATACTTCTGGTTCAGAATACTGTAATTTATTATTTGATAAATGAGGAAGCAAACTATTTATCGTGTTGAAGTTTATTAATAGTGTGAAATCTGAAAATGTTAGTGTTACATTATTAATTGATTGAATGAAAACTTTAATATGGATATGTTTCTGATATATTAAAAATGTTAATAAGTTTTAATCAATTTAAATAATTTAAACCATTTAGTAGATAATGTGAAAAAAGTACCATAATACTATACAATGTGTGTATGTAACAGATAGTATATGTATGTACAGTTGCACAATAATATGGATATGTTTCTGATATATTAAAAATGTTAATTAGTTTTAATCAATTTAAACAATTTAAACCATTTAATAGATAATGTGAAAAAAGTACCATAATACTATACAATGTGTGTATGTAACAGATAGTATATGTATGTACAGTTGCACAATAATATGAATATGTTTCTGATGTATTAAAAATGTTATCAGATACTTGTATGAAAGACAAAACAAGTTACACAATAGGATGCAGCTATTTTTAATTAATTAAAAATACGAAATATACTCAAATGGAGTTAACATAATAAATGGAATAAAATACTTCATTAATGAGCAAACATGTTTTTTCAGACTTAACTCGCTATACGCTTATTGTAGGGTATTAATCCTTAGGGTAGCTCCTATTTACGAAAACAAAACAATAGGTGCCGTTAAGGAACATAGTAAGTAAGAGGACATTAATACATTAATACTTTAAAAAAGTGATCTCCCTTTATAACAGCGCCTATGACCAAAAACGAAACAATAGGGGCTATAAGGGGACACCAAAGGTATATAAAAATATACTTAAAACAGACAAAAATATACTAATAAACAAAATGTAGCATATATCAAGTTTTTATTTAATAATAAACAAGAGGAGTATTATGGTAAGTCTATACTTCTATGAAGAATAACTTAGTGATTTCGTGATGAGTAAAATCAATGAACGATTAATCACTAATAAGTTCTTCCCTTAAATTGTTTGCATAGTATATATATTTTGCTATGTTTTGTAGATCATTTTTATTTGTTGTGGACATGAGAATCTTACATTTTGTTATCGTTGGCCATCTGCAATAGTAAGGTTTGAAGTATTTCCTTCTTAGATGAGAATATAAAGGACACGTTAGCATAAAATGATATTCGTTTTCTATTAGATGTGAATTACATATTTTGCATTTTCTGTCTGCTCTATTTATACTATAATAACGTCCTTGTTCAATTTCTAGGTTGTGTGATGATAGTCTGAATTTACTTAACGCTATTTTATATTTATTTTGTTTTATTATGTGTAAGTATGGTTCGAATTCAAAACTACTTTTAAATGTGCAATACGTGCTTAGCCTACCAGATTGATTAATATTACTTTGCCATTCCTGCTTGAATTGATCTAATATCCTGAGTTTTATGTTATCTAATGATGGTGTAACAGTGCTTTGGTTTATCCATACCTCTGCAAGGCCCATTTGTTCCAACATTTCTTTTATTTGAGATGCCCAGTTATTTTTATTGTAATTTACTCCATTTTCTGCGTCTGTTTTTAGCATAAGATATACCTTTTTTATTATGCTGTTTTCATGCGAATTTATAATTTTTATCCAGTATCGAAACATAATAATTTTTCGGTGTTCATACAGTGGTATTCTGCCAAGTTCGCCATACAGGCCCATAAGGTTAGTTGATGTTTTTACGCATAGTAATTTTCTTAAAAATTTTGAATGGATTTGCTCAATGTCTTTTGTCTTATGTTGACCCCATACTTCAGCGGAATAGTTTAGAATTGGAGATATTAATACGTCAAATAATTTAAATTTTTCTCGTGTTTGAAATTCATACTGATTGAAAACGGAAAAAAGTTTATGCATGGTTCTTGATGCGTGTTCTGAGATGCACTATTGAGTTCTGTTCCAGCTTCCGTTTTTGAAAAAATAGACCCCTAAATATTTGAAGGATGAGACCACCTCGAGCTTTTCGTTATATAGGAAGATATCAATATTTGTGTATCTTGTACTTTTTTCAAATATCATTATTTTTGTTTTTGCTGTGTTTATTTTCATAAATGTATAATAAGAAGCCGCCCTTATGGTCTATTATTCTCCGGCTTTTAACCTTAATCATACACAACTAGCAACTATAATTACAAACGGTACAGGGTTTCAAATGCTTACCACTGACATTAAGCGTGTTTAAATTAATTTAACAGTTGTGAAATTAAACTATTAACACGAAAGAACACAAAAGACACAATTATTGCAAAACACACACACACACACACTAATCAAAAACAAACAGTATGGACATTCACATTGCGATGTTATATTGCAGAATTAAATACTGCAATATACCGATTTACTGGTATATCGCTACACCCTTAGGCACTGATAAATACAAATGTACACGTTTTGATCTATAACGCATCGTGTAGTTAGTACCAACGACAAAGTAAACCAACTTACCTTTATCATAAGTTTAAAGTCCACGAACGCGGAGAAACTAGTCAAACTCGCAGAGAAAAAGAGAAACCGATGATTTACTTCACACAGTCAGTGAGAGAGAGAGTGGTATCCTAACTAACAAACAGAAACTAAAACTCAATGGCCGTTTGTTTTCTGGATCAGAAGATTATGATCCTTAATGCCCACTAAACCCTCGCACATTGTTTTGTGTTTGCCAGCTTTAACCATGGACGTAAGGCGTGAAAAAAAAGTTGTTTGTTTCCGCTTTCAGGACCACCCTCTTATTTTTTACCGTTCAACCGACCCTAAAAGTTTTGTTTGACAATCAATCATTTGGTCAAAAGCGCAGTTTTCGCTTATATGCGGCTTTTCGGTGATTCATATTTTGAAAAAGTTACTATCCAACGTATATTGTAAAATGTCTTTTTCTTTGACCTTATTTATAGCCATATAAGGTACAGTTTCTTTGATGGGAGGCGTTTAAACTTTTTACATGCAGTCCAATATACCTGAACTGTGTGGTAAATATGACGCGAAGAAAAAAAAGTTAAAGTCCTCACCGCTAGATTTTGTTGGAGATGTAAGGGGAAACCAACAATTTTTTTGTCGGCCTAATACGAGGGTTAAGCGATTACCAATGGTCATATGCGACACTGCAGTTGATATGTTATGTTATGATCACGTGATATGGCGCGGAAAAGATGTGTTTCAAATCGGAGAAAATATTTGGATTAAATTTTTCGTTTTAAATAAGTGTAAAGTGTCTGGAATTATATTAAAACTAGTGGAAAAGCTTATTTTATGAATAAGTATTGTGCTTGTTATTCTACAAAATGATTAAGCATGACAAAGAAGCGAAAAGACAGAAATAGTAGTGGGAGTGCGAGTGAGAATGTAAACAAATGCAAAGTGTCCAAGCCAAGAGGCCCGTCGGAGGAAATTGATGCTAATCTTTCGGTCAGTGATATTATAGGTAGGGCTAGTGCTGTATTGTTCTCGGACTCTAATGTTTTAGAGGATAACGCTTTTGATGTGTTTAATGTGATCCCACACATTAACTCGCAACAACCAAATTGTTGCAATATGGCGGACGGAGGCCGCGAACCCACACATACAGACTCTTGATGGACTGTTTGAAAGCTTTGGGCGATAGAATGGGAGTCATGGAAACAAAACTAAGTGCTCTGGATAACCTCGAAAAGAAAGCTTTGGACTTTGACAAAGAATTGAAGAAATTTGGTTGGCGCTGGACGATCGCGCTAAGCGCACCGACGCGCGAGTGACTACGCTAGAGGAGCAGGTGGAGTCGGCGGACGTCGGGGCCGCGCTGATGGCGGACAAGGTGGCCATGCTTGAGAAACAGCGAGAGGAGCTCCGGGAGGATGTTGCGTACCTTAAGTCGCAATCCATGAGGAACAACTTAGTGTTCACGAACATTCCCGAAGACAATTCCACTGTCAACGAAGCGGCGGAAGTCACCGAAAACAAGCTGCGTAAACATATGCACGAGACCCTAAAAATTGCGAAAGAGATCGTCGACTCGATCCGCTTCGAGCGCGTCCATCGTTCCCCGGGACAACCAGTTTCCGGTAAGATACGCAACATCGTTGCCAAATTTACATTTTTCAAGGACCGGGAAATGGTGCGGCGGCAGTGGAAGCACTTGTCAGGGACCGGGTGCCAAATGTTTGAACAGTTCCCACCGGAAGTGCTGGAGAAGCGCCGGAAATTAGTGCCCAAAATGAAGGACGCCAGGAAAGAGGGCAAGCGGTCCTGGAACGTATATGACACCCTCTACGTGGACGGCAAGCCGGTGAAACCGTAGGAGCACGAGGGGGTGAATTATCGGTCCTTTCATGGAACGTTCATGGTCTAACAGGAGACCAAAAGGAAAGTTCAGACTTTTTAAATATTTTAGAAAAGTTTGATATTTGTTTTCTTTACGAATCATGGTGTGACTGTAACAGTAACATTAATTTAAACGGATACATTTCACATAATTTTTATCGTAAATTTCAGCATAGGAGAGCTAGAAGAAATAGTGGGGGAATTGTTTTGCATTATAGAGAGCATTTAAGTGATGGAATAGAAATAATTAAAAACCATTTTGATACAATTATTTGGCTTAAACTGGATCATTTATTTTTCAACACACCAACAGATATTTACTTATGTGGAGCTTATATTTGGGGTGAACACGCACCTGTGTATAACAGTATAAATGTTGATTTATTTGATATTTTAGAAAATGATTTGTTTTTGTATGATAGCCTAGGTAGTGTATTTATCTGTGGTAATTTAAACAGCAGAGTCGGTCAAAAAAGTGATTATGTAATATATGACAAATATAATGATAGTTCTGATAGTCATGATTATGTTGTAGATTGTACTCCTGTAAGGGCCTCCATTGATAGTTCACATAACAACCACGGGATAAAATTGTTAGATTTCTGTAAAGGTTCATGTTACCGCATTGTTAACGGTCGTATAGGTAATAGTGATCAATACACATTTTTGTCGAAATAATGGATGCTCAGTTATTGACTCTTTATTGACAAAAGAATGCAATTTTTCCCAGATTAAGGAATTTACAATTAACTCGTTCAATGAATGGAGTGATCACGCACCACTGCAGTTTTCAATAAATTGTAACAACATTGATCGTAGCAGTGCAAACTATTCAGAGATTAGGTATAAATGGGCTGTCACATTTCGAGAGCAGTTTCGCTCACAGATTATTTCACAATTACCTAGGTTTAACAATATTGTTAATACTACAGATTGTTTAAGTAGGGATTCTATTAATAACATGTTATTATCGTTTACAAACACTATTCGAGTAATAGCTGACCCATTATTTTCCAAAGAATGTATTTATAAAGATGATGTTTATTTTGAAACTTATCAAAGTAGAGATAAAGACTGGTTTAACCAGGATTGTAGAATCAGAATCAGAATAGTTTATTTTCGACTTAAGCATATAAAGCTCATCGTCATTAACACACATATACAATAACAACATGCGTTTGAAGTAAATACAAAACATACATCATTTCGAAGATAAATCAATTTAAACAGACACGAAATAAACATGTTTTCGTGAGAATGTCACATGGATGAGGTTAATACATAGTGACTACATAATGTCACACGTATTTTAACAATTTCAACAATATTACATTATTTGTACATGTTTTCTTTGTGAAAAAATATAAATATTTTATACTACATATATATGACATTTTCTCGTATTTTAAAGCATTTTATACAAAAAATAGCTAGTTTTCTTAACAATATTTTGTTTGAACTATTTATTAGTTCGATAAACTTGTACATATTTGGACGGGATCTATAATACTTTGGAATTAATGTATTCCTGACATCAGCATAATAAGGGCATTTAAGAACAAAGTGATATTCATCCTCGATGTCATTTAGGTTGCATAACACACATTTGCGTTGATCTCGTACAATGTTATGGTGTCTACCCGTTTCTATAAATAATTTGTGAGACGACAAACGTAATTTAGAAATAATATTCCTATGTTTGATATTTTCAACAATATCAAGATACGATGATCTTTCGAATACTGGTTTTAGTTCCTTATATAGAATCATTGAGCTAGATGATGTGACACTGACATTCCAGCTAGTGATGTACTGGTCTCGTAATCTGTTTTTAAGTAACGGGATAAATTGATCTGTGTTCACTGATTCAGGGAATAGCCATACATCGGCAAAACCGGTTTGGTTAAGAATGTCCCGTACTTTCGATGTCCAATTGTTTGTGTTATTTTTGCATTCAATTTCTAATCTCTGTAATAACGCAATTTGTTTAAGAATACAATTTCCCTGTTTTAAAGTGTATAATTTTAAAAAATATTTAACGATCCTGACATATCTGTCTATATACAGGGGGAATCGACCAACTTCGGCATATAACGATAATGAATTTGTTGACATTTTTACATTTAATAGTCTTTTACAAAATTTACGATGAACGCGTTCAATGTTTTCCGCTTTGATAAATCCCCAAACCTCGCAGTTATAGTTTAAAATTGATAATACATATGCGTTAAATAAATTGAACATGATATTTATAGGTACGCTCATGTCTTTTGTTAGGGTGAACAAAGAATGCATCGCTTTTATTGCTTTGCCATATAGAGTATTTGTTGCGGGCACAAATGATCCACCACTTGACATGACAATTCCAAGGTAATTAAAATTGTTCACAATTTCTAATTCTTGACCTTTATATGTCCATTTTAATGTTTTACTAATTGCCCCTCCCTTTCGGAATACCATGACCTTGGTTTTTTCAATGTTAACTGTTAAATTCCACTTATCACAGTAGGTTTCTAAATTGTTTAATGATTCTTGTAAGCCCTCCTGGGTTTCAGAAAATAAAACCGCGTCGTCAGCGAATAATAATAGGTAGATCGATATTTGATCTAGCGTAATGCCAGCGTTTATTCCATTTTGCAAATCGAATTCGATGTCATTAATAAACAGCGAGAACAATATGGGCGAGGTTATCTCCCCCTGAAATATACCAACGTTACTACTGAATATGTCTGATAAATTACCCATGTGTTTAACCTGTAATTTAACTTCTTCGTACATGGATCGAATAAGGGTTATGAGTTTTCCGTCGATGCCCACATTAATCATTTTACTCCATAATTGACCGCGATTGATGACGTCATATGCCTTCCGGTAGTCAATATAGCAACAATATAGTTTATCTTTATTCTGCAACTGCCTTTCTATCAGTGCATTAAGAATAAATATTGCATCGACTGTGCTACAGTTTGGTTTAAAGCCGAATTGTGCATCCGTTAGAATGTCATTTGTTTCTGCCCATTGTTTAAGACGTTCATTTAATATACTTGTAAACAGTTTTGCAAAACAACTTATTAATGTAATCCCTCGATAATTATTTGGGTCTGAAATGTCCCCACGTTTATGTATTGGTATGATAACTCCGGATGACCAGCTGCGTGGAAAACGCTTTTTATCAAGTATGTAATTAAATAATATTTCTAATGGCTTGGCGATGACATGTATTGTTTCTGTAAAGTATTCATATATAATATTGTCATGCGCATGCGCTTTATTGTTTTTCAACCGTTTTGTTGCCTTTATTATTTCTTCTGTGGATATAGGATTATCTAGTTCGGGGTATGAAGTTTCTGTGTTTTGCCTATTATCAAATTCATGTAAGAAAGTTTCGGCATCAAACGAATTTATATTAACGTCACCTTCATCCGCTAATCTACTGAAATAATCATGAAATTCATTTACCGGTATCGTATTTGAGTTTTGTGCTGTTGGTTTACGTTTGAATTTTTTCCAAAATTCACGGGGTGATTTCCGTCACATATTATTCATTTTCTTGCTTTGATCATTGTTGTATTTTAATTTCGTTTTCCTACATGTATATTTGTAATCCTTTTTCATAGCAATCATTTGTTCTCGTGTATGTCCATTTTTATTTAGATTATACTCATATAAAGCTCTTATAAATTGAGTTTGTTTGTTTTTACACTCTTCATTAAACCATCTCTGTTTATTTTTATCAGGAGCTATAAATCCTTTATTTTGCGGTTTTATAATATGCTTAAAATATTTTTCTCCTTTTGAATTTAAATAGTTTGAAAATTCTCCCACTAGGATATCAGGGTCACAGTGTGAATCAATTTGCGATAATAGCGTTTGTTCCAGATTATGTACATCGCATGATACATCATAAAATACAAAGTCGCATTAATTTTTTTTTTTTTTTGTTCTCAGGTTCCATTTAAAATAAACAATCGGATTACTTATACTTTTTGAAGTAGCGCTATTCGTGCGGAGATCAAATGTCAGCGGCGCATGATTGGAGAATTCCGTGAAATTGTTAACGGTAAAATCTGAAATATCCTTGAAATTGGTACGCGCAGTTAATAAATAATCCACTAAGCTTTCACCATTATGTGTATAGCACGTTATCTTGCCTATATTAAGATCGTTATGTAACCGTCCATTCACGATACGAATATTGGTAGCTTTGCATATATCTAACAAGTAGTCACCAAATCGATTCGTACCCGGGTCACAAGTTGAGCGTGGGATTGGGGTTTCAATATCTGAGTTAATATCAAAATCAGTATCGCTTATATACCTATCATTCTCGATGTAATCTGCTTTATGACCCGTTCGCGAGTTTGTGTCTCCAGTTACGAATACCTTTCCTTTGGTTTGATACAAATTTATATCATATTCAATAGTTTGAAAAATATCATAAGTATACAAAGAATGAGCAGGGGAATTTTCAGGTGCAATGTATGCAACACATAGATATACATCAGATTCAATATTAAAAAATAGCTTATCTAATTTAAGCCAAACAATGCAATCAATGTCATTTTTTACTAAAGTTACACCTTTACGGATAGAGTTTTTAATATAAATCACAATGCCACCACTCGAGCGCTTCGCTCTACGGTTTTGCAATCGTCTGTATGAATGAATAGGTTTGCTGTAACCTTTTAGGTCTATTGTGGAGTCTTTATTGGTCCAAGTTTCAGTTAAACATATTATATCGTGATTGCACAGAAAAGATATAAACTTACTATCGGAGCATTTAAGTGTAGTAAGTCCTTCCACATTCCATGTGACAACTTTAACGACACTCTCACGCACGTCCTATTCCACATACACTTGTTTGTTTATGTACAGTTTGTCAAGTTTAAGGAACGCATCCTTGCCTTCGGCTCTTGCCTTTTTCATGATTGGGATAAGTCTTCGCCGGACATCCGTCACTTCCTTGGGATACTGTTCGGATATTCCGAACGGGGTACCTTTCAGCTGCTTTGACTCCTTGCGGACCCTCTCCTTGTCTGGGAAATACGCGAACTTCACTACAATGGGACGCACTTTATTCGGCTGATATCGACCTACACGATGTGCCCTATGCAACTTTATCTCGGATTGAGCGTTTTGCACGTGAAGGTTGGTTTGAATGAATTCCAATATCTTTTGATCGCATTGTTCGTCTTTTTCCTCTGGTATTTGGAAAAATAACAAATTTTCCCGCATACTCCTGCACTTGTAAAGATGCCCGTGATTTGTACATGGATGCTCTTAGATTTTTTAATGCAGATAAATCGAACGTTAACAGATTATTGCTATGTGAAAGGAAAAAGTATTACAAAAAATATTGTCAGAAAAAAGAAATGTAGTGATTATAAACGAAAAATGGATAATATTACAAATTTAAGAAAAAGTAAACCTAGGGAGTTTGGAAATATTTTAAGTCAAAAACCAGTAGATCTAATAATATACCATTAACATAATTTACGGATTATTTCGAGTGGATTAGCTCGAACAATTTTGGTTCGATTAATTTTGAAGCGGAAGATTTTAATTGTTTCAATGATTTTAATCTACCTAATAATGTTTATCCTGAATTAGATGAAGTTATAACGGTACAAGAAATTATTAATGCTGTAAAATCGTTGAAACGATTTAAATCTTATGGAAGTGACAAACCTTTTAAACGAGTATCTTATAGAATCTGTTGACATTTTATCATCTCATTTATGTGATTTATTTAACAATATATTGAATTCAGGATATTTTCCGGATCAATGGACGGAAGGTATTATTATCCCTCTTCATAAGAAAGGTTCTAAATCTGACGTTAACACTTATAGGGGAATTACATTAGTTAGTTGCCTGTCAAATCTGTTCACTACTGTTTTAAATAAACGTGTTGAAAATATTTGTATAAAACATAACATTATTTCGGATGCCCAATTCGGATTTCAAAAAGGGCGGTCCACTTCTGATGCAATATTTATTCTTTATTCTTTAATAAATCATTATTTATATGAAAATAAGCGTTTATATGTTATTTTTGTCGATATGATGAAATGTTTTGATACCATTTACAGAAATGCTTTATGGTTGAAAATGTTTAAATGTGGAATTGAAGGGAAAATATTAAGAATTGTGCGTGATATGTACCAAAAAGTTAAATCTTGTGTTAAGTCATTATCTTCATTTTCAGATTACTTTAGCTATGCTGTTGGTTTACGACAAGGTGAAGTTATGTCCCCTTTGTTATTTTCTTTATTTGTAGAAGATCTTGAGTTGTACTTGCAAAATAATGTTGATTCAGGTTTGCAATTAGATGATATTGTTTTAATTTTATTACTGTTTGCAGATGATATGGCCATTGTAGGCAAATCACCAGATGAAATTCAAAACCAGTTAGATAACTTATTTACTTACTGTAATACTTGGGGATTAAAGGTTAATACGGATAAAACAAAAATTATGGTGTTCCGAAAAAGAGGCGGATTATTGCCCATTGAAAAGTGGACCTACAATGGCCATGATATACACGCTGTTAATGATTTTAACTATTTAGGTGTTGTATTTAATTATACCGGCAGTTTCAATTTAAACCAAGAACACTTAATAGGCAAAGCTCTTAAGGCAATGAACTCTTTATTTTGTAAATGTCAAGATTACGATTTAAAACCAAAAATCCAATGTCAGCTTTTTGATGCATTGTTGGGTCTATTTTAAGTTATTCAGCAGAGGTTTGGGGTTTTACCAAGTCTAAGGAATTAGAAAAAATACATTTCAAGTTTTGTAAGCGGCTTCTTAAAGTTAGACTGAATTCCTGTAATGCATGTGTTTATGGAGAATTAGGAAGATACCCACTATATATACAGAGATATATACGAATTGTGCAATATTGGTTTAAGTTAGCCACATCTGACAATATAATACTTAAAACTGTTTATAATATTGCAGTTTCAGACTGCATGAGAGGCTGTTGTAATTGGATATACAAAGTTAAGGAACTACTAGATGATTATGGATTCAGTTATGTCTTCAGCAGTGTTCATAATATTGATGCAATTTTTTTTATACCTATTCTGAAATCTAGAATTGTTGACTCATTTAAGCAAAACTGGTATCGTACATTAGAAAATAGCTCCATGTTAGATGTTTATAGAACCTTTAAGACAAACTTTGAATATGAGATTTATTTAGACTTAGTACCGAAAAGTTTAAGATTTTACTTATGCAGATTGATTATCTGTACACCCTCTTCGTATACAAACTGGTCGATATGATATAAATAATATTGCTAGAAATTAAAGATACTGTCTTTGTTGCAATTCCATGGATATTTAGGACGAATTTCACTTTGTTTGTATTTGTTCGTCTTTTAATGAAATACGAAAGAAATACATTAAAAAATATTACTTCAATAAACCATCTGTATTTAAGTATATTCAACTGCTACAATCGTGCAATAGATCAGAACTTATAAAATTATGTTTATTTGTTAAAGAATCGTTGAGTATTAGATCAAATATTATTAATCGTATAACATAACTTACCAATTGTTCATCCTCTGTACGTATATGTTTAACTGTAAATATCACTGTATTTTGATGCCCTGTTATTTTCTGTGTATATACACGTTGACATATTTCATTGTGAACCATATGTGATGTTGACGATGTACATTGTGCAAGTCAAATAAAGTGTCTGTCTGTCTGTCTTTGTGATATTTCAGTAGCTTAATTGACCGGCGATTAGTAGTATATTATTCGTAACGTAAAGTTTCATCTCAAAAGAAATCGTGATCTTTTATATATAAATATACAACGTGTTTAACATTCTTCATTGGGCGTGATAAGCCGACATTGTGACTGGATACAAATGCAGAAAACTGTGAAAGCTGCTTTCTGATCAAGCACAGTGTTTTATTATGCACACAATCCATGACACTCGTGTAACTAGGGATCATTACGATTACCGTACATTCTAGTATGACTGAATATTAGACTAACGACAACCTCCCATCACATTATATTAAGACTAACGACAACCTCCCATCACATTATATTAAGACTAACGACAACCTCCCATCACATTATATTAAGACTAACGACAACCTCCCATCACATTATATTAGACTAACGACAACCTCCCATCACATTATATTAAGACTAACGACAACCTCCCATCACATTATATTAAGACTAACGACAACCTCCCATCACATTATATTAAGACTAACGACAACCTCCCATCACATTATATTAAGACAAACGACAACCTCCCATCACATTATATTACCAATTCTAAGAATTTAACATGTACGTATTCCGGTACAACTTATGCCTATATAAATTATCAACTTGTACCAGTTCTAACAGTGAACAATGTCGCAAGATGAGCGTATTACACATAGATCTACCGGTCGCAAGATGAGCGCATTACACATAGATCTACCGGTCGCAAGATGAGCGCATTACACATAGATCTACCGGTCGCAAGATGAGCGTATTACACATAGATCTACCGGTCGCAAGATGAGCGTATTACACATAGATCTACCGGTCGCAAGATGAGCGTATTACACATAGATCTACCGGTCGCAAGATGAGCGTATTACACATAGATCTACCGGTCGCAAGATGAGCGTATTACACATAGATCTACCGGTCGCAAGATGAGCGTATTACACATAGATCTACCGGTCGCAAGATGAGCGTATTACACATAGATCTACCGGTCGCAAGATGAGCGCATTACACATAGATCTACCGGTCGCAAGATGAGCGTATTACACATAGATCTACCGGTCGCAAGATGAGCGTATTACACATAGATCTACCGGTCGCAAGATGAGCGTATTACACATAGATCTATCGGTCTACCAAATAGACTAAAGTGAGCGTATTACACATAGATCTACCGGTCTACCAAATAGACTAAAGTGAGCGTATTACAAATAGATCTACCTGTCTACCAAATAGACTAATGATGGAACCCACACAATGTTTCCAATCGTTTGACGTCTTTTCAGGTCGATTGTAATACATTTTTAAATAATTGTCTATTAGTGTTTTGTGTTTTGTTTTTCATATAAAGTTCACGAAATAATAATTTGCTTATAGCAAATGTTACTTCTTGTATATGCTTGCAAAGAGCCATAATTTGGAAAGTTTTAAAGGCACTAAATAGATAATCCTGGCAAATTAACAGATGGGTTTGAGAAATAACTACTGGCATTTTATGCAGTCATAGTATCACATGTATGGAATATAACATAACACAGTTGATTAACAGTTTAACTGAACTCCACTTTATACATAAAAGTCAAGCGATCAAATACACTGTTTAACTGTTATTTACAAAAATGATTCATGTGATAAGGGTAAAAAGACAATTAAACATAAACTTGCGTACCCCACTGTTTCCTTCTAAACTGAAGCCTGCATTATCTTCTGACCATGCATTATCAAGGTACAGACCGTGAGTATGCGCATACACTTTCATTCAAAATAGTGCAGTACATTTTTGTTTGTTCTGACGACTTTGTCGTCGTGAGTTCGATAACGGGCCACTCTGGGTTTTCTTTTGTAAAGTATATTTGGGTTTATTTGTTTTTATAAAAATTCCCATAATGTGGTAAATTAATTCCTACTCAGTCTTTTATCACATGCTATACCTTGTCTCCCGAGTAATACAACCATGTCGAATATTTCTATCTTACACATGTGTAAGATAACATTTTGAGCGTTTTTATTGGCTACATATTATTTGACTGACCAATCGCAAGACGTTATTTTGGTGAAATGAACAACATGAAATGACGTCATGTCAATACACAACTTTTAGGATTTATCAACATGTTTTGATAAAATTATACGTTTTTTTTTATAGTTTAAAAGCATAAGATAAAAAAGATCTGACACTCGTTGTCATTTCATACCATATTTTATTAAACTCGTCCAGGAAATTCGTTAGTAAGCTCGCCAAAGGCTCGCTTACTAACAAAATTCCTGAACTCGTTTAATAAAATATGGTATGAAATGACAACTCCTGTAAGATCCTACATATATTTTTTTTCACAAAGGGCAATAACTCCGGTGTTTCTGACCCGATTTTGTTTATATTCAACTTCACCTGTAATCTTATGGTCATAGACAAACTGTGCAAGATTGATGAATATTGGATGACAAAAAAAGTCTCTATCCTGAATAATGTCCATTTTTTCAATTTTTTTTTACAAACTAAGACAATAACTCACATGTTTCGGGTCGTATCTTGCTTATATTCGATTGCAACTGTAATGTCATGGTCAAAGACAAACTCTGCAAGACTGGTGATGATTGGATGAAAAATGAACTCTCTATCATGAATAATGTCCATTTTTGTATATTTGTTTCATAAACAAATGGCAATAATTCCGGTGTTTGAAAGACGATCTGGTCCATTTTTGGCGTCTGCTGAGATCTGATGGTTATACACAAACTGTGAAAGTTTGGTTAAGATTACATGGAAAATAAAGTATATATATTGGAAATTGGCATGTTTGCACTTTTTTTGCATAAAAAAAGGGGCAATAACTCTAGTGTTACTGGTGTGATCTGGCCCAATAACAATCCCATCCGAGATGTAATGGTCATACACAAACTGTGCAAGTTTGGTTAAGATTGGATAAAAAGTAAAGTCTCCAGCGTGAGAACGAAACAAATTGTCGACGGCACACGGACGACGGCCGATGGACGACGGACGACGCATAGAGGTCCCTATACAAATAGCTTCTTAAAGTCACATACATTTTTGCGGAAAACCATATGCTATCATTTGTACAAAGAATGTCACAGATGCAATGGAATGTCAGTACAAGTACACACCATGCACCATGGCTATTGCTAGTAGGGTCTCATCCTTGTAGATAAAGCACACAAACACACATTTTAGCATAATAACGTACATATTGTATTATCATTTGTTCAGAGGAATGTTAACAATGCAATGAATTGTCAGTCTAAGTACACCTAGTGGACAATAGCGATAGGCATCAGCGACTCGTTCTTGATAAAACACGTATACATGTATTTACATTTTAGCGGGAAAACATATGCTATCATTTGCACAAAAAATGTTAAAGATATAATGCAATGTCAGTCCAAGTATACCCCGTGGACCAAGGCAATCGCCAGCATCGTCTCGTTCTGATAGGAGACGCACGCGTAGTTATCGCTTCTGTCGTCCCAGAGGCAGCGGCTGGCCGCCTCCAGATCCTGTCCCCGGACTTCCGTTATCACCACCTGGCAGACCAACCGGTGTCGAGGCATGTTCAGGTTCTTCACATCGTTTTTTATGACGCTCGAGAGACGGCATGCGATACGACCGGCCGTGTTGGCGTCGTATTTCATAGTATTCAGCTCGCATGCCAACACTTCATAGGTCCTCCGCTCGACCTCAGCAGTTTTGAATTTCTTATCATGATCTGGACCGAGCTTGTGCGTGTTTTCGCAATTAATTGTAGGCTTTTCGGGAATTGTAGACTGTTTTCGAATGTGAAAGGAACCCGATAAGCTCTGAGACAGGCCTTTGATCGAACTCTTCCGCCGCAGAAGTTTAGACGGATCAGGTGTGCTGTCCACGGACTTTGCGAGAGATTCGGATTCCATTCTAATGGTCTTCCGCCGGAACATGAGCACATTCGCGACCGCGGTGGAGACGCTTGCGACGTCGGTAAATTGACTCGCTTCCGTTTCCTATTGAACGAAATACTGATAATAAGAGAAATTTGAGAACGCGCGTATGTTTAAAGGGACTGTATGTCTAATAAAAGGATCAATTGAATAATCAGAATAATCAGAATATGGGAAATTTGGGGACGTATGCTTAATGCCCTATGTCTTATAAAATGGATAAATGGCTAATGAGAATTTGTGAATGTTAATTGAATACAAATATATTGGTTAATATTTAAAATTTACCTACTTAGAAGTCATTTCCACGCACGTATGAATTAATATACATTATTTGTTAGTCCTAAATTATTAATGTGAGAAACTGATAAGGCGTAAAAAAATATGTTTGTTTCAGGTTACCCGACCTACCCTAAAAATGCCCCGACCCTAGAACATTTTATTGGGTTTGTCAGATAGATATATATTTTACCCTTTTCAATAATTAAATGCGTTTTTGGATCGATATGTGTTTTGTTTTGATAGCATCCACTTATAAACAATGTTTAACGATATTACTGATATGTTTTGAATATTTAGTCAGTTTTAGAATCTTTAAGTTGACCATTTACCAAAAAATAAAGTCCCGACCTACCTACCCTATTTGTTTTGAGCATGTAACCTGAAACAAACATATTTTTTTACGCCTAAGTGAGTGCATGCAAATTGTTCAATGGTTGCAAACATTCGAATATTTGTTATCAGTCAAATTCATAAAAAGGTTTTATTACCGTTAATGAAAGTGACCGACGGATGCCGGTTGAGGCCATGGTCTCTCTGGAAAACAAAATAAAACACAAGACAATGATAGAGATCTAATGCATATGATTATGCGAGAATTAAAGTGTGAATGTACGATCTTTCATATCAATTATTTTCAAAATAATAGATAGAAGTGACAATAATACTTGAAAGCAACCAGAAAAAAATATTATTTTCAAAATAAGCAGATGAAAGTGACAATAAAACTTGAAAGCAAACAGAAAAAAACAATATAAAAATGACGAAGGAAACACTTCAATATGAAATAAGACAACAAGTTCTACTGTCGACTTTTATATCGTTTATTAGTGTTGTGTAACCTTAACCAACGGCCAAGTCAACGTATATACATTTTGAATAGAAATATATGTTAATTAACTTTATTTTGTAACTTGTATTTATGCCACTATATCTGTTGTAAAATCGTACATACACACTTTAAGTTGACGAAGTCACTACATTTTGTCATGCACAATGTCCTTTTAATCAGCACCGCATCGTGGCATACTACTATCACATAATAATATAACCGCTGCGCACACCACACCGGCACACCGCACCGCACACAACACCGCACACGTTTTACCTATTATTGTCTTAGCAACGCGTAACATACCTGCGGTGTTGAACAATACTTTATAAAAATAAACAGCAATTTACTATGTTGTGTAATAAGGCACTTAAAAAAAAAATTTAGGACAATATGTAATGTTCAAATGTACGAATATTTAAAATAACGGAAAATATTCAAGTTTTAGCTACGTGTATAGTTATTTTCTTTTGAATTCTATCTACGTGTATAGTTATAGTCTTCTAAGTTCTAGCTACGTGTATAGTTCTAGCTACGTGTATAATTATATTCTTCTCAGTTCTAGCTACGTGTATAGTTATATTCTTCTACGTTTCAGCTTCGTGTCTTGTTAGTAAAAGCTTGTTCTGCTAGAACTTAGCAGAATCGCTTCAAATGAAAATTAGAAAGAAGGGAAGCATTTGTATATACGCATTTGTGTAGCATTTGTATATTAGCATTTGTATATAGCATTTGTATATTTGCATTTGTATATTAGCAAGCGAGACAATACATCGACAGTCTTAGTTAATTAAAAGTAAAACATTAAAATTGATTTGGAAGCATAGAAACAGATCTTTATTTCATTAATATAAATAATAATAATAATAATAATAATAATAATAATTACGTCACGTGATAATCGGGTTAAGTGACATTTCTGGCTGAAGCGATGCAAGGGAGATCACTGTGTCTGAGTTTGGCTGGCAATTTTTTTATTAACTCCCCTCGTAAAATAAATATCACGTTTAGCCAAATGAGCAAACTAATACATTGACTGCGAAATGTATGAGGTCCTTCTGTATTAAAGATGCCTTCTGTGTCAACTATGTGTGCTCCCTAATCCGTCCATACCTTGCTTTAATGCAAACCAAAATGAATAACTAACTTTTCTTTTTTTATTTATTTAATTTTTAATTAGGGCTACAATTTCTTTCAATTTAGTTATTCTTTAAAAATTCGGACATGGTCTTTTACTACGATGGTTTTAGGGGAATCCAAAGGAAAGCCATCCGTCCGGTATGTTGACCACTTACAAAACTTACATGCGCCTTGTAAAGAATAAAACCCACTTCCATCATATATTGTAAAATCGTTTTAATTCGCAGTGGTCTCATTTGCGCGTTTTTCGCAGTCCGAACAGAGCGCTAAATTTTATTTTTGTACGATTATTAAAAACGTATACACAAAAATGCGCGAATTTAAGACCGCACGAAAAAGCCGTTTTTTTAAAGAATGCGCGAAATTTACTCATCGCGAAATAAAATAAATTGCACACAAACCACAAACCGCTAGGCGTAAAAAGTTGTTTTGTTTCGCTTACCCGAGCCCCCCCCCCCCCCCCTAATTTTTCCGCCGACCCTTCAAGTTTTTTTGCCTATCAATTAATAACTGTTTCTGATTTTCGGGGAAAAAAGAGTACTTCTCACTTACATTATAAGTTTCTTTCCAGAAGTCTTTTTTATGACCTTATAGAAGTTTCTTTGAAGTGAGGCGTTTAAACATTTTACACGCAGTCCAATATACAGTAACTGTGTGGCGAATATAATGCGAAGAAAAAAAAATTAATGAAAAAAAGCTATATTTTACCTCCAATCCTAGATTTTATTGGAGATCATTAGATGTAAGCGGAAACCGACCATTTATTACTTTTTGGCCTTATGCGGATAATCTCCTGTTACAAAACAAAGCTTAGACACATTTTTGTGTTATTTTCATTTCGTATGTCTGTAATAAAACTGAACGACAAGTTATATTAAAACATTGTTACCTTTATAAAATTCAATGAAAATATTTGAATACCAATTTTCAAGCATTTCATTTGTCGAATAGAAAAAGCAATATGCTGAATTTGTTAACTGCATGAGAAGAAATGATCCGGGTTTCTAGTTTAAACTTCCGAGACACATATAAAAGAAGGTGTGAACACTTTAAATATAGAACAGAACAGAACAGAACAGAAAGTTTATTTGCGACTTAAGCATATACAGCTCATCGTCATATACAAACAAGCCAAAAAAACACAAACATATGCGTCATAATAATGGTAAAGATACATACATGAATATCGAGTGTAAATGCATATATCAATATTAATTATATGATTTCGCGTGAGAATGTCAGGATTGTATGAGAAGGCTCGTTTATATTATGGGATAATTAATAACAGTTTTAAATTACTGAAATTTAATGGAACAACAAAGTGTTCATTTTGCTGCACAATGTTATCACTCTTAGAACAAAATATTTATAAATCAATTCAGTAACATGCATTCATACGGTCATATAATATTATCTTTCGTGTACACGCATGTTAATACCGTGATTTACAAACAATTGCTAAAGAATACATTTTCCAAAGAAATAAATTAACTTTAAAAGCATTCCATACATTTCGTGTGCCATTCTCATCTAAATGCCTTTTTTTCTAAATGTGGAAATATTACCCCGTTTAAACTGGCAGTTTTAAAATAAATAAATATAAGTTCATAACAAATAAGAAAAGTGGCTGAAAAATCAGAAATTTAGCAAAAAGAAATTAAGAACACAATAAATAAATCAACATGGTTACCTTTAAGTGCACCTAATGTATCCAGTGGAAGAAATGAATCAAAATAATGAAAATACAAAATATTATATTGACAAGATTTTGTAACTGTTCGTTTCTGTTGTCACGGGATGGTTATAATAAAATCGTTAACAATAATACTGGTTTAAAAGTTATTAAGCTATTAAGAGCTAAATGTCGTAATGTCATATTATATTATATTTATGTATTGAAGGAAAACAAGGATCGATTCCAAACATTATAAAACATAATCCGCCCTTTTCTAATACAATCTGTCATGGTTATGCAATGTATTGATGCAATATTGTATAAATAAGATCCCTTTATGACCAAACTAATCTTCGTAATCCGTCAGTTACCGTATTACGTTCTTTTATAATGCTATTACAATACTTGTTTACAGTTTTCTTTCCGTATTGTGTTGAAAAATATCCCAATTTAATTATAATGTTTAAGCATTGTATATATATATATATTGTGTTTGGTTTTAATTATTAAACATTACACGATAAACATCTATTTTCAGAAAATGTCATTTTCGGTTTCTAAACTTAGTTACAATTTGCAATATTTATAAAATTAATTTGCCTGCTTTCGAGAAAGGTATTATATAGATGCTGCTGTTGTCCTTTGGCATTGAAATATAAAAGAGTGTTTTACATGTCTTGATCATTGAAAAAACAATGACCTGACACTGGCCCGCAGGATAAGGTTATAAGACGGTTACTATGACTATAGCGGGATCCACACACTTTCAATAAAATGGTCGATAATATGGCCAATGCATGAAATTGAACTATATTGAAGTCTGTGGGAAATATTGAAGATACTTGCAATATATTGAGAAAAATCAGAAATCGCAGATATTTATTGAGAGACTGTCAATAATATGGCTAAGTGTCATTATATATCAATAATATGGTGCAATATTTATTTTTCGGGATAAAAAAAAAACCTTGTGCGGCGGCTATAAACTGATTCATTGAAGTACTTTTCTTTTGCATTTAAGGTGTTATCATCTGCAGTCGTTGTTTTAAACTACCTCTGCTTCCTGTGAATAAGTTTTTAAAGGTACTTGGATTTTACATACCCTTTTTTTAACATATTGAATGGCATTTTAGCATTACCTTATTTCAACTGCCAATTCTCCATCCAGTATTTCTATTTCCATGTTAATACAGTCAATGCCAAGCACAGAAACATAAAACTAGAACAGCGTTCAAATCACAAATGAAACAAAATATTGAGTAAAATAATTGAACAGTTTGTGGCAAACAAATGCATGTCAATTTTATTGAATCCAAAAAATTGACCATAAAATTGTAAGTGTATGGGCTGCTGTCAATAATATGGAACAATATTTATTTTCTGCGATAAAATGACGATTAGAATGGGGCTATTACACTACAACATGATCAAACCCTTGCCAGAAACGGTCAAATAAAACAAAATATTGAGCAAAAATAAATTGTACCATTGGTGGCACGAAATAAAAGTACATAAAGTTGTAAAGTGTTTGGGCTGCTGAAGTTCCTTTTCCTTATAAGAACAGAGCGGAACAGAACGTTTATTAAGACACAAATTGTGAAAATACATATTCTATAAAAGAGTTGATGTAATTGCAGATTTAAATAATATTTATATGAATTTTAACATATTCTTGTGTAAATGCCAGGATTATATGAAAAGGTCCATTTTAAACATGAAATAAATGAAAAAATGCTACGCTGTATTGAACATTATTTATTATCAGTTCATAGTTTAAAGGCTTTTCTGCAGTAGTGTGCAGGACAAATTAATACATATTTTCTGGTTTAGTTCAACAGATGTATAAATTTCAGCATACACGTACGTGGTCGTCTGTTATAAAATATAATATAGGAATAAATGTAGCTATCGAATGATCACAAAAGGACATTTAAGCACAAACTTATATTCGTCTTCTATTTCATTTAATGTACACAGTTTGCATATTCTTTTCTTTCAAGGCTTAGGGTATCTTGATGTCTACCAGTTTCTATAAAAATAACATGGGAAGACCATCACAACAATTTTTAGCGTAAAAAAATTATGTTTGTTTCAGGTTACATGACGACCCCCCCCCCCCCGAAACTGAATGCATATTCAAAACATATCGGTAATATCCTTAAACATTGTTTTGAAGTGGATGCTATCAAAGCAAAAAACATCCACAACTGGTTTTATTTTATTCAGCTGCAACATTTCTCTTTGCGTGGCCATACTACTATATTGCTATGGTTTAAACGATCAAATCTGTATAACAACAACAACAACATTTATTTCAGCAATAAATCTTACAAAAAACTTCTAAACTACACTAAATAAATACATTTAGATCGAATACTATAAAACGTGTCTTGTCCTGTACTGTATTAAATCGGTGGCTTAAATAAGAATGTCTCCATTTCAATTGTAAACAATCGCCGACACGCAAGACGAACGATTTAGATAATATATACCGTAAATGTTGTCAACGCGTTATAAATAAATAGCTATGGCATGACGGCCTAGATAAATAAAACGACATTTTAGCAGACAGTTCGTGAAAAAACTTGACAGCAGATATCGTACAATATGCGTATTTTGTGGTGAAGATACTTGTTAATGAAATACACTTTCATTATAGTGACATATTCACAGTGGTGAAATTTGGTCCGGATTTATAAAGCTTTCACGTTTAGTTTATGCCATATTTAAGAGAGTTTTCTTTGTTTTGCGGTATTCAATAACTGTGATATCACTGGCGGGCGGAGCCTAACCGTGCAATAAGTAGCGTGCGTATAAATTACAACTAAATTTCAACAAACAGCACGCTCAATATGGTATAAAACACTTGTAGCATACTTTTACCTCAATATGTTAATTATTTAACCTCGCCTTGTGGGCTCGTTAAATAACTCGTTAAATAACTAACATATTTCGGTAAAAGTATGCTACAACTATTACTTTAACCAATTTATTTCAGCTCGATTGTGTCGAAAGCCATAAACTTATTGAGACACGTTTGAGTCCGTTTCCTGAGTAGAAAGTTCGTGGTGTCTTTTGAGAAAAATCAGTTGAATGCTCTGACGTGACGTACGGTGTTCGGCACGTAACGTAACGTTCACGTCGATTCCAAAATCGCAACGCTGTTTTATTGATCAGTAAAACACAACCGTTCAACACGAATACGAACTGGACGTTGATTCTATTACTTTCAAATATAAACTAAAATGTATTCTCAAGCACTGACATAATAATGATAAACGTTGAACATTCAAAGGGTCATTTATTTTTAGTTTTCTAGCACACATTGCTCTCGATTCGAGTATTTCTAAACGCTTTTCTTTTAAAAGTCGCTGTAAGTTTCTGCTGGTAAGTTTCATTTGAGCATTATTGTTTTGTTTATACGTTATACCATAGTAGCCGTTAGGCCTGTTACTGACTGAACGAGGCTTATTCGAATTCAATAGTAACATCTGGAATGATACGGATGCATCATAATATTGTTAAAATATGAAAGTTTTATTATGCTTGTATTTCATTGCTATAAATTACTATCAAGTAAAAACCTTTTTATGTAACATTACTATTATTATTATTATTATTATTATTATTGCTGCTGTTATTGTCAAATTTGTTATGTAACGCAAGCATATACTTTATAGCGTGACGTTAAATGCGTACAATGCGAACCCTGCAGGTATTTGTATCCATTAAAAAAAATTATAATTAAGTAAAGTCGAAACCAAAATCTATCCATTTAACATCATTTTGTAGGTAAACTCAAGCACATTTTTGCCGTAATCAATATTTATAACATGTAAAAGAAACATTCATACAATCAAAAAAAGACGCTAACCGGTAAAACATTTTTCACCAAAAAACGACATGTGCCTATTTGTGTATCCAAAAGCATATTCGGTGTTTAAGAATATGGCGCAAGTAAATGTTTTAACTATGTTTTCATCTTATTCTGCAATTGAAGTACATGTAAGTAGTATGGGATATACAGGATTTCTTCAGGAAGTGATTGATATAATTATGATAAAAACAAACACATACGCGGTGTTGAACTCGCGGAGATTTACATAATAACCGTCTTCCTTTCGTGGCCATTTTGTTTAGTGTTTGTCGGATATGGCATAAAATACAAATGCGACCGTATTTGTCAAGCATTAGTGACTGTCATAGTTTTAATTTGATAAAAATCGGATAATGATGACCAAAAATATCGCGGTTTTGCTACATTGACCCACCGATTTATGTTACGCTTTACACGTCATAAGTAGCGACATGGGGCTGTAAATACGCAGGCCTATTTTATTAAATTTTACACTTACAAAGAAACACATATATATATATCACTTTGTATCGCATATCACCGTCTTTCTAATGATATCACATGAAATGTAGTATTAAATTATACTCTTACCCATATCCGGTTTTTAAGATTACACAATACAGAAAATCTCGTCGGTGCTGAACATGCGACGTCTCTCCGAATAGGGATCGAGCTCATGATCTGCCGATCGCAAGGCGGACACCATATCTGTAAGCTTCTTTGCATACACCTAAGGCCAAAAAAATTAATGGTTGGTTTTCGCTTACATCTCCAAAAAATCTAGGAGAGGAGGTAAAATATAACCTTTTTTTCTTTATCTTTTTTTTCTTCACCACACTGTTTAAGTAGATTGCACTGCATATACATAGCTTAAACGCCCCCCTCCCCCCCCCCCTAAAAAAAACAACAAAAAATACAACAACAACTGTAGAGATTTCTGGCAATTAAAGCGAAAACTTCTATTTGTTTTTCCCCAAAACATAAAAAAATAATGATTAATGGGCAAAAAAACGTTAAGGGTCAGCGGAAAAAAATTGGGGGGGGGGCCTAATTAAATAAATACCTTAACACCATGTATATCATACTGTATGTCGTTTTGATAGTTGAATTTACATAACTATTATTACTTATTCTAATTAGACTGAACAAATGCTTCATAGTGCATTTTATAGGACTAAATTTTAATAATATTTTCACTTTATTAGGTGACTTTTAGTATCTGCTAAAGATAATATTTTAAAAATAATCATAAATGACAACAGATTTTTGATCTTGGTGTGTGTTTTTCAACAAATCAATACATTGTTTGATCTTTATTTAACAATGACCGTACTATTCTATACGCCTTGGTATGCAAAACCGTACCATGCATGTCCGTGGCGGCGTCAACTTTGACCTACTGACGGGTAGAATAAGTAACGTTACGTATCCATTATTATATAAGTATTCAAGAGGGTTTTTTACGTTGAATTTACATAGCCTTTCAAAACCTGAACCCAGTTTATCATACGTAAGTTAATTATCTACCAAAATATCTCATACATTAAGAATGAGAAAATAATACAATAAAAACAAATCAATAAAGTGTAATTAAGGCGCATCACTTTATTAACGAAGACTGCACATCCATGTGACTTTCACCGGTTTGCACTTTCCAACGATGAAAAGGGCGCATACATGCATTGTGGTCAAACAGAACCGAACAGACAGCTTATTCATATATCATTATGGTTTAAGATACACGCATTACATTGACGTGACAGTAGAACGTCGCTTTCGGCGAAGCGTAGAGCCGATCTTACATAATTTAATAGTCATTTCGCTTGTCAAAGAAAGTGGCTGTCGACGTAACGTAATTGAAACGTCGAAAACAAACGTCGAGCGGATAAAGACGATAGCGGCTAGTTAAGTAAAACAGAAGTGTTCACTGCCCGTCCAGGTCGCACGCAAGAAATACAGTGGAAAATGGCGCTTGTGCCAAAAACTTTTCTTTCGTCGGTGTGCTTTGTGGTAGCTTTAATTGCCCAATGTAAGTATACGAAATTTGCTACTAGTATGTGTGCGAATATTTATGTACAATATTTTAGTAACTAGAAAGTTGACTTTAAAAAATGGTGTTTTGATAAGTGATGATAAGGTATTAACATAATACTTTACTGAAAATGCTTGCGTTCATGTTTATGATGTTTACGTTCGTGAATTCATGTTTAATCGATAAAAAACAACAACAATACAAACACAGCAACTACAAAACAATAAAATAAGCGTTGCCTTGGTTTGTCAAATCATTCAATATAGGCATAGGCATAGTGAACCAAAATACGATAATAAAGGCAAAGTTTAGATTTTTATTGCTCTGAACATCTTCTTGATCTGTTTAACTAGCCAACGTTTTATGCGTTACATGCACAGACTATTCGTAAATACCCGTACTTTGCTTATCAAACGCTCGCGGCGAATAATCAGAAACAGATTTAATAATAGGTTTCTGCTCGTGTTATTTCATTTACTATGTAAATTAAGCTTATCGTATTATTTCTAACTACACTTACGATATTAACGATGAAAGATATGGATATGAATTGTATTATTTTGTCATCAATAATTATTTACTTATAACGTTTTAACTTGTAAAAGCCTTAATATAAAATCAATGTATCTACTTATACAATATGTTTATAAAGTAAATCTTGATATGATATGACATTCATATAATAATGCTTATGTTAACACATGGACTTGTTATGTTGCCCTTATTGTAGGCACTGAATTTTAATGTTGTTGCTAAATTTAGAAAAAATGGCAATAAAGTATCAGACACAGGGTGGATTGTCGTTCAAGATTTGCTCACGTGTACCAATAACTGACGTATTAATTACGGAATTCTGTCAATAAGCGACTGATGGTCAACCTAAATACTTCAAAAATGTGTCATCTTATGCCATAAGGAAGTCATTGTCTATCCCACTGATATTATGCTGACAACCGCTAACAGTTAATAAATGATTTATCTGTACATTATTTGAAAGGACTGTGGCTCAAGACACTGATCCCTTTGTTTTCAACACGTGTATGCCTAATAATAAAGCGCTTAGTGACAGATATGTGTATATTTCATGAACAGATAAATTATTGGAATGACACTTCTTATTAAATCATTTTCCAGCCGAAAATCTTAGAGCTCTATTTGACAGTAAATGTCTATGCATGACATTATAAACAGAGATAAATAACAGAACAAAACAAATGAAATACGTTTTTCTTTATACTACTAGTATCGTATCAATTATATTTTTTTATATATCTAGCTGTATTGATTTATAATCACTGTTTCTTTTATTATATTATATACCAAAACTACATACACACGGCAAACAAGTGATTAGTAAACAAGTGAACCGTAAATTTATATTAAAAAAATAAACATACGCAAATCTATGATACAACATAGATTTTTAGAAAGCATTTGATTTCATATATATACGTATACACGGACGGTAATATAATGATCTAATTAAAACCTCCTCACATAGTACGATGTTTGGACACATTTTGTCTAGTTTCAATGCTTGTCTTGTCAGTCGTAATTAAAAGTGTCATGTAATAAACTCATAGTGTAAACATGGCAATATATATAATGCAATTAGATACACTGTAATTGCAATGTGTATGTTTCTTCAAACGTGTGTATTAAAGTTTGTATTTCATAATATTATATTGTTAACGTTTCCTATAGGATACGGCAGGGTGATACGTCGAACCATTTCGTATATTCAATGTTTTGGTGTTCTTTGGGTGTTCTCAGTGATAACTGGGAAGTGAATATCTATTAAGATAAATAGTAAACTCGTTTTTAAATGATTTAAAACACGTTTTTGCAATTCATATTAGATGGGTACGTGTCTATAAAGGTATTTGTTAACAGCTATGCTTTACATATAAATTTTCTCTTTAAATAGAGGTTTGCTATAAAAATGGAGTGTAGTACAAAAGCCCCTAGGTCTAAAATGCACAAATGGACAACAGATAGCCTTCATATGAATGAATAAAAACATTTTATTTTTCAAGCACAACATTATAATCATCAAGGGGCTTTTGTCATATCTAGCAAGGGACTTATTTCCACCTTGTTAAATCTACAAAGGCGCTTATGTCCACTCCAAATATACAAAGGGGCATATGTCCATATGTGCATTTTTAGACCAAGGGGCTTTTGGGCAAGGGGCTTTTGTCCACCCTGTTGAATCTACCAAGGGGCTTAAGTCCATTCTGTCAAATATACCAAGGGGCATATGTCCATGTGTGCATTTTAGACCAAGGGCCTTCTGGGCAAGGGGCTTTTGTCCGGATACCATAAACATATGTAACACGATTACATTCTTACTAGTAATGAAGTGAGGAAAACACAAACAGTTTTTAATATATGTCCAATAAACGTTTGTTTAGAATATTAAAATACATGTGTAAAATATGATTGTAAAAAACGGTAATAATAATAAAACAAATCATTCATTAAAATTATAAATTCTTGGCGACTAAACGCGTTTGAATTAATTAAGAACGTTAAAATTACCAAGGTACGGCCTTTGTTTAATTTTCATTGGAAACATTCATACAATAAATACTTCCCAAAAATAACAAAAATGAACGTTACGTGTAATTTAATACACATTAAGCGTAACACCAATAATATGCGTTCAAATACAGCTGTATTTCTGTAACTATGCCGCTGGCGTAGATTGCGAACAAAATTAACGTAAAATATTCCATGTTCGTAAAAGAAAGTACAAGTTGTTTTATGATAATAACAATCCATCATGGGAGGAACACATGTCATGTTTATTAGAAATTCGTGTTGGGTTGCATGTGTATTACCTTGATATAGACTTGTCATGCAGTAGTAGGGCAATGAAGTTGTCTTTCCCAACAAGGAGAAAAAACTATAAAGAAACAATATAGTCATGTCAATTAGAGGTACAAAAATCTATGTTGTGCTTTTTTTTATCTTATACGTGCACATCTATGTGATATTTGTTCTCTACGATAAAAGTGTTAGCGATCCTTTTTTAAACCTATAATGATCAAAGTATCCCATTAGATTTTTAAATAGTTTAAGGGGATTTGTTTTTTTTTTATACTTCCCCACGGCTAATTAACGAGCTATTAACGACACAATTGTGTGCGAGCTCTTGTCACGAAATGGAAATTAAACTATTTGTATGGACCCTAACGTTGAAGGTGATGCAATGCACATTGAGGTGTTTCACCTTGCGAAAACGCAAAATTCTTGTATATAAGACCGCAACAACATCAATATTTTTTCAGAAAATGAAACTGAAAATGATGATTTATGTTTATTTCAACCAGTTCAAATAGGAACATTAGTAAGAGATTAGAACACACAGACATAAATCCACACTTCACGAAACCCCAAAATGTCGACTTAAAAACTCAAAATGTAAAAATATGAATAAAATGTTCTTTTATACTTTTTTATCCTACTGTGCAAATAAATATCACTTTCTTTCTATGGCTTAAATCTTTTACAAAAAGAAAGAAATAACAAGAGAGAAGGTTTATGTTAATCGTTCGTCTGAATAATCTGTTAAAAGTTTTAACTTAAAACAGGTTATAAAGGCTGAGTGGCACACACATTCTACTATCAAACTATCCAACAGAAATGCACACCGATTTTATTAATGTTCCAGGTTGCGGTCAGGGGATGTTCGACGTGGATCCCATGATGGCGCCATTACTCTTTGGTGGCAACCTTCTGGCCTCACCGGGCAGCCAGAGCCAGAGCGGCAACACTTTGTTCGCCTCAGGTTCCCTGGATACGAGCGCAACTATTAATTTCGACACTTCCTCCAACGTCCCAGATTTAAACAACACGGTGACGTACATCATCGGCCCGGAAGCGAGTCCCGACGACGGTCTGCGCCAGTACGCCGCGCAGAACGGTTGGCCTCCACAGAGCGATTTGTACATGATCAACTATATCCCACACTTCCAGAGAATCGCGCGGACCACATTCGCATCGCACCTCGCAAAAATAGCGCTGGAGACCGTGAAATCGGCCGAGAATCAGCGCAACGCTTCATTGACTTCTCAACTGAACCCCGCCGAGAAGGCCAACTCCGTTCAAGCCGCTGTGGCCGAAATGAAAGCGCTTACTGAAGAACTAAACTCCCTCGTTATGCAGAAATCAATGGAGTGGGCTGATCTACACCTTAAGGTACAGGCGACCGCGAACACCACCCCAAGTTCGAACATCGGAGGATTCGATTGGATGCCACTGGCTTTCATGGGAGGCTTTAAATAACCATTTCTACGGAGGCACGACATAAATAACTAGCTAAACTGCAAATTTCACGACTGTCATTATTGTTTATGTTAAAACAAAACCTGAAATTATTGAGATTATATTTTTACCGCATCACAGTTTTTACATAAAAATGATTAACTACCACTACAGTTTACGCACAACTTGTTACAATGCGGTTCTTAGTGTATTAATTTATATTGACCTCTGTGAAAACGTGTACGCTAATGGGATATGTCACGTTTGACATAAGTAATAGTGAAAAGTGGAAGCATGTGTTTACCTCTATGTCACATAAATAATGCATTAAAGGGACCTATGAACAGGTTGAAGAATAGACAATTTTCAACTTTTTTGTCACAGATTCCAAAAATGAAAGAATAGCTCATTCAAAGGAGCGCAATAACGCTACTGACATTTAAATTTATAGGGAATATTACATGACTGCGGTGTTGCGGTTGCTTGTATCGCTCGAGTTGATTGTGTAACGTTGATTCCACGAGCCCGCAGGGCGAGTGGAATACAAGTTTACACAATCAACGAGAGCGATACAACTCACCGGAACACCACAGTCATGTAGTATTCCATTTATTATATACTTCCATACGATCAAAACTCCGTCACAAATATGCTACGAAACACACAAAATAATAACAAAATAGTGCTGTTAAAGAACGCGCATGAACACATGTAATGTACATAAATGACGTCATTCAATTCAAGTCAGAATGTTGTAACGGCGTCGCAGTGTCTATAAATAGAATAGGGTGTTTCCCAGTGTCGTTCGGAACGTTACGGAAATATACGATACTTAACGAACGTAAAAGTAGTTCGTTTTTTCCTGCCGTTGAATACGGAAAATTATTTCACAGTGTGAAATACAGGAATTCTATCGGGCGTATTGTATTTTATACCGAAAATACACAAGTATTTGAGTCAGATTATCTATAGGTTATAATAAACTGTATATATCATTTCTTTAATGAAAAATCATCAGATTAATTTGATAAAATTTAAAGCGTTTGTGACGCTTAACGATGCAGTTATTTTGAGTGTTTCTATTAAAGGGACTATGTCAACGAAAATGTGGCTTCCTATTCCGCTATAAATTATGTTATTTGATGGAAATGCGCTTTACTAAGACATGTGCGTTAAATAAATAAAACATAATATAATACACAATAAGATATTTGATTAAAACAAATTAACAAGAATTAAAACCCTAAGCGGGTATCGAAATCACGACCTAGGAGCCATACGAAGAAATGACAGTAGACAACGCTTTAACCAACTGCGCTTTCATGCTTGGTAAGAAGTCGTGTGTAAACTATGGTTTTACAAAATGCTCACAATTCTAACGTCAAAAAATGTAAACAGAAAATGGGCAAAACAAACGTAACCCATATCATAATTTATTTTTTTTATATCTCAGAATGAGTACATATTTTCCCATTATATACCGTATGCCCTGTTTTAACCGTTATTATATACCAGTATATCGTTCAGATTTCTTGAAGAAATCGCCCCATTGAGGCCCTTTTCGATGACATAGTCCCTTTCACGTTGCTTTCGTTGAAACTGTTATCAGGTGAACATAATAAATCACTTCAAAAAGATACGTATGAACTTCAAGTTCTTGAACTGAACAAGTAGGCGCGTCGCGCGCTATTAAACATTGGGGCGGCGGACAGCTTGTGCATATAAGGGAGGATACGGTCATTTATTATATACCTGTTTAAAATCTTAACAAAATACATGCTTCATCAATCGGTGAAATACATGTCGACAGAAACAAATTCCGTATTATGCTTCTCGCTATTTTTGCCGATCCCGTATTACCATACTAGCCGGACTACTTTTTAATGACATCAACATAGCGTTATGTAAACAAATATAATCTATACATACAATGATTAGTCAATATTGTAGTTTTTAAACAAATCAAATAACGTAAATGCACATTTGAAGTTTCGTGGTATATAATAAAAGGAATATTACGCTATTCAATTGTTCCAAGAGTATGTATTAGTCTCGTGGCTTGCGCTATTTCGTATCACGTGTGATACGTCATCACACAAGCCACTCGACTAATACATACTCATGAAACAATTGACTAGCGTAATATTCCGTATGTATTTTTTGTAAGTACGAACATCAATGTCGCCATTTCTATGAGTTTAATACGTTATTATAAGGCATAATTGCACGATAAAATTCAGCAACAGGTAATTGTATGGGCTAATAACAACACAAAATAATGTAAACAAAGTGTCATGCATGTCGGTACGTCTGAAAACCTGGCTGGTCGAATAGATCGGTTTCTTTCGTCGTTTCTGGATACTGTGTGAGGGGGCTGCCTCTCTCGTACCTCTTCTTCGAACAAACTGTGAGACTACCAGTGCAGTGCTTGACACACACTCTTCTCACCTAAGCAACCCGTGTTCAAATCCCGCCACACCAAAATTAAAAAATATATATTTCAGTAAAACTTAAATAGCTGGAAAGTGCAGATATGATTCTAAACTGGAAACTAACGATGTTTTTCTAAAAGTAAATTAGGCAACGGTGAGGGGACAGACCATATTATAATGCGGCTTTGGTGCTAAATGTCCTCATACGCTGCACAATACACACATGCATATACGACTTCTTTCTTCGCACCGGATATATTAAATGCGTAGACACGTGTAACCAAAGTTGGTTCTTTCACTGTGCGTTGAACGAACGTGCTTCGTTTGACGTTATCCAAATGGACCTTGGAAATGTAAAGGCATATGATATTGAATAGGAATCTTCACATTGATGTGTTATCAAAGAAGTGGCTGACATTTCTGCTCTGTTTGTCCCATATACTAGTATTTCTAGTAGTAAACATGTTTTGTTTTAATGTAACACTGTCAACATTTAGTGGCTTTCATATACCAAGCTAATCGAACTCGTTGGTCACGTAAATGGTAGTTAATAGATAGTTGCGTGTGCCAATTAAGGATAGTGAGGCCATAGATTGCAGGACACAAATGTGGTCACCTTTGCTTTGGAAACGGAGTGTCATTATTATCCATTTGCCGCCCAATGCATTTGCGCGGAATCAATTCAAGTATGTCATTAAAAAATAATTTGATATTGGACAATTCCGTTGTCGCGAAGCCACTGTTGTTATACAGCTGTTTTAACACACTCGCATCGGTAACATGTAAGCAACTAAACCTGTTGAATTTTTAATGGTGTGTATCTGTCAATAAATGTTTCATGCGCAAAAGTAAAATCATATATTGTCATAAATATATGGTCACTGGTGTCTTATAATCCATTATTTAGGAATATGACTTGTAACGCCGCATATGCGCGTCGCCACAAAATAAAAACATGTGCACACGCGTTTATGCGGTGATTTTCAACGCATATACGAAACGATTTCGTTTTTTGTTGCGGCGACGCGCAACGCAAATGTTGCTTTTTTTCGGCATGACTGTGCCTTTTGAGCGCATGAAATACCTAACAATTATACTTCATTATACATTTGAAACAAAATATTCGGGAATATACAACGATGATGGTGATGACAGTAACGGTGCATTTAGGTTCTGTTTAAGAGAAGAACACGTAAAGAAAGTTGTGTCAGAAGACATAAATACAGACTGATGAACAGACAGACGAACAGAGAGACAGGCTGTTTCAAGTATTTTCCTTCACGAAAACTGTGCTGTTTATAATAACATTGACTTACTATCGTACGTATATTAGTTTTTTTTTAATGCGGGCCAAGCCTGCACTTGGCCACATAAACGTGGTAATGTCATTGCGTTGAAAATCGCCGCATAAACATGAAATCGGTCACACTTGTGCTTGCTCAGAAAGACGGCCGAGAGTCGCTATTGACCAAAAGTGAAATAAAACGTCTCTATGTTTAAAGAACAAACGTTACCCATTTTTGGCTTTCGCTTTAATACTGGTTTTAAATGCCTAAACTATCAATCTCATTAAGTCTCATTAAATCATCTCCAGTCTGACGCTACTATGCTTTCCGCTGACATCACAACGACAACTAATGGAGCGAACGTTTCGATTTTAATAAGTTTGAGATACTATCGACCTCCAAAGAAGATATTATCAGTTATGTTTTATATTATTTGTATATAGATCGTAGCTGATCCGTTGTCTTGCGGAAACACACCGGGCTTCACATCCCATGGGACGTAGGTTTGAGCCCCCGCTTCAAACTAGCCCGCGTACTCGTCTTTCGCGTGGGACGTTAAATAGCGGTACATGGGATTCAACACTGACATACTCAGGGTCGCCTCTGGAACAGAGCGCCTTCTGTATACTGCAATAACCTCTAAAAACAAGTTTACCTATGGTAGCAAATGTCATATGGGTTGAACCCCAGTGTATTTGAAAACAATTCAACGCAAACACATGCAATGTATTGACAAAATAACACTGCTATATATAGGCGATCGTGAATATGCGAATAATTGTTGTGCATCTAAAGGAACCGAGTTAAACATTGACATGTGGTCGCCAATCCACCCATGCGTGGTATTTGACGCCGACACAGGACATGTTGCCGTGTTTTATTCCGCACTATAAACAAATCACGACCGTCGACATTAGGATGATATTTCTGTCAACCTCTTTATTCAAACGCTTTGATATTATAAATGATTTACAACTGTGCTTTAGAAATAATTTAGGGTTGTTTATCGGCTATTAAACAATGATTTGAAGTTCTGATGCGTATGTATAATACATAGTGTTACTAAAAATAGTAACATTTTGACGTCGATTACGGGCCGTTACGCGGCTCCGCTGAGCCGATATAATTATAATTGGCCGCGGCCGATTTTTCGATAATCGAAGAGAATCCGATCGCGCGACGTCAACGACCACGAATGGCGTATTTAGTCAAAATTAAACGGTTATATCCGAAAATGCAAATACTGAATATTAACGAAAGTTTGTAGTTAAAGTGATTAAATATATATACGATCTATAGCCTATGCATCTTTTAGTTTGAGAAAAAGAATCACTGAACAAAATTGAACAGATCGGAAACTTTTACTGTACCTCAATTTCAATTCATTGCTTCCAACAATAAAAATCCAACAATACTGTAAGCACTTCAATTCCATTGTCTTGTATCCATAAGCCTTAATTTGTAACAATCATGATATTAATTTCATGTGAACCATTCTGACCAGAAACACGATTTACGAAATCGCAATGACTGGTCAGAACGTTTGATTTTATTCGATTCAAAGTCTCAGAATATATTATTTATCCAACTGACACATTCATCATTCAGAATTCGTCCATGAATGATTTATTAAACTAATAGTAATGTATTTTACTAAAAATAAAAGCAAACACGACATAACATTGTCACAACAAAACTGCGAGTCCAGCGAAAACTGGTTTGTTTCGTCACTGTTTTTCTGTTTATAAATTACGTCATTCGTTAGAGTTGCGTCACGTATTGCGTAATTAGTTGAATGTTAAATACAAGTACGGGAAGTTTGTTTGGTGTTTTTGTTAACATTTTGTGTACTAAAGAAAGTAACATGATTCTTTTCTTGTGACAGGATAATATGTATTATAAACGATAATATACGGCAGAGCTGGGCCGGGCGTCTATACTCGGCCCTAGCCGTATAACGGCTCTCGGGCCAAAGGCCCTCGGGCCGTTATATCGGCAGCGGGCCGATTATAGATGCCCGGCCCAGCTCTGCCGTATATTATTGTCTAATTAAACCACAAGGGAGTATACACGCATCGGAACGACAAATCGTTCATGTCAAAATTAATGCACATGTGTCTTAATATATAATCTCTATGCATGTAAAAGTTCAGCCAAAAATGTTTACAAATAACGGAGTTAGAGCCGAAATCACATGTACACATTCAACAAGATCCGGAGCACGTCAGAAAACGACGACGTCAATAACACATGTCATTGATCTTAATTTATAGATCTACGATTTTCTTTGATAAGCGTCTGCGTTATATTTTTCCGGCGTAGCTGTCTAAGATCACTTTTCACCAAGATTTCTTGCGATAATTATGCAGCGGGAAAATTGAATGCCAATAGAACTTGGCAAATTTTCTAATTTTAGGGAATGCAAACTTCAAACAATGGTTTAACGTATACCAATAACTGTTGCATACTTTGGAGGATTAAAAATTTACATAATTGTTTATATAAGCGGTTAAATTAAAGTTATAAACATATCTTCGATATACACTCTAGAAATGAACATAATTATGAACAATTTTACTCATTGTATGTCATGATCAGAATGTTATATTCATTCACATAATGAAATAACTATATTGTTTAGCCTACATAATCGGCGCGCTCTGTAAATAGCAATTACAATGTTACAATTCACGGGGACGACAGTCGGTCGCAACGTACAATGTTGCCTGTTGAGCTCGCAAGCACAAAATATAAAGTGGTAAATTTCTGATATTTTTCTGATAAATAATCAAAACAAATATGAGCAAATTTGATTGAGCTTATATTTCATATTACTTTATCATTGTGTAAAAATATAATTGTACGCTGTAACCTACTGTCGTCCCCGTGAATTAAGTTTAGCGAGTAAAACTCCAGCAGGAGAATCATTCTAACAATATAGCTGTGTTAATACACACGCATCAATTAGCGTCTGGCGAATCCTAAACCCGAGAATTGCAATAAATGGGGAATTCATAAACTTACTCCTCATTCATTCCCGCTATTATTTTCTGACAATGTTAATTTGACAAATTCATGTATCAATTATGTTTACGTAAATCACTAGTATTTAGCTTACTCGTGTATCACTGGTGAAAGCATTGGGCGGTATATGATCGGTTTATTCACGGTACAGATATTAATAATTATTGAGTTTATCTCAAATTAATTTTGGGGGCCGATACGTTTTCTTACAGTGTCCGAAAAATATAGTGTCCGAAAAGTCTCCTTAGTAGGGACCGACAAATCTAGGGTCCGAGAAGTCTCCTTAGTAGAGAACGAAAAATAAGGAATACGTGAAGTCACAGCTTGGTCCTCTTGTATTATATTTAGGGCAAAACATGACTTCTCAATATTCATTTCTTCGCCGATTGTCTTTTTTTTAAAGACATTTCTTATTTCTTGATAATCATCATATTTAAAATATAAAAGAATAAGAATGCATATAACCTTATAACCAGTCTCTCATACACACTTCTCATTCCCAGTGTACATTAAATTCTGCTTAGTGTTCACTAATTATCAACTTATTATTAACTACTATTTAGGCCTATTTAACTGCAATTGGAATCACTATTTTAATAAACTAGTAGTTTGAAAAATAGTTTAAAAACATATTACATGTACCTTACACAAATCGGAACTTAAATTAAAAATATTTAGGTAATCATAAGATGTTTCTGGACTATGCCCCAGATTAGACGTCAAATAAAAAAAAGTTATGGCTTGTTCTTTTGTTCCTCTTTCTTTCTGTAATGTCTCTTCTCCCGCCTATGATTGACATATTTCTCTGCCATTGTCTTGTAATCGTTCCACTCATCGTTCCAGATACAGACAGTGTCGTTGTCGGAATAAATCTCTGCACGACCATCATCAAACTCAGTATACGTTGTTTCATTACTTCTTGATTCTTCTTATGTTTAATACTCTTGTTGACAAGATGGTCAACGTTATTTCGATATATACTGTCGCCCACATAGTTTTCTTTTGCTCATTTATGTGTCTGTATTCCGTATCTGTTGTGAATTATTTTCCGTTCCTTGTGTTTCCTTTCAATAAGCTCCAATCTCTCTCTTACAAACTGTTCTCTTCAGATCTCCTCTTCGTCATTATCTTCCCGAATATCATAACCATTTTTAAACCCATTTTCATTCGACATCTGTTCATTATCTATGATTTTCTTATTTCTCTTTTGAACGTATTATTTCTTTTTTTACTAACGACCTCCGTTTCCATTATTGTTATAAGCAGGATCATCTGCTTTGTGATGGTCAAGATTATCACGAGTATCATTCACAACACGTTCATCAACATGTATTTCAATCAAACCTTCGTTACTAGCTTTCACCTTTTCTAAATGAAACTATCATGATCATGCTCTGCACTTGACATATCTACCATCAAATTATCTGCATCATTGAAAGAAGCATGTACATATTTGTTCTTCTCTTCATAAGCCAGGCCTTCTCCCACTGTTGAAGCCTGTCTAGATCCTTTTGGAATGCCTTGGAGTCCTCCGTCGACCCGATGCGCCTGTACATAAGTGCGTCTTCTGCAAAGAGGCGCGGAGCGGAAGTAACGGCGGAGGATTCTGATAAATTTTCTTCAACTAGGAATCGCTGGTATATTCCTGTCAGAAAACTGCGGATCCAGTCCAGGAAGTTTCCTCTAATTCTGTAGTATTCCAGCTTTGTGGCCAATCTGTGGTGAGGGACCTTGTCGATGGCGTCTGCTTGTTCACTGCCACCAAGACTTCGTGAAAGGTCTGCTAAGGCTAGTGTCAGTTTGCTTTCATTATACCTCCGTTTCCGGAACCCATGCTGCTGGTCACTGAGAATATTGTGCCCCTCTAGGTGAGACATAACTTTGTAAGATATGCTCAATGACCTTACTGCAAACTGACGTCAGTGATATCGGATGGTAGTTTGCAGGATCACTCTGGTGTCCTTTCTTAAAGATGGGTGTGACATTCGCCTGCTTCCAGTCTTCAGGTATCTTGCTTGGTTGATTGATTCCTGAAAATTGAGGCCAGGTGGCTCGCCAAGTTCATTTGCATTGTCCTTCAGGAAGCGGGATGAGATCTGGTGGTGGCCTGTTGCCTTGTGAGGGTCGAAAGCACGGAGACGTTTGGTCACTGCACTAGCGCTGATGGGAAACTGTTCATGTTTGGGTATGTACTATTCACGAGATTTGGTGTGTTGGCTTGGTCTTCACTGGTGAATACACTCGTAAATTGTTCGTTGAGAATGTTGGCCTTTGATGCTGCATCAATGATGGATATTTGAGAGGAGACACTCCACTACTGACGCATTTCTTTCCCTTTACCAGTGATTACATCTGCTTTGGGTTTTTGTCTGAGGTAACTATATCTTGGATGTACGTGTTATATGCCTTTCTACATTCAGGACGTGTTTTTGACTTGATTTTCTGGTAATAGTCTAGGTCTGATGTTGAACCAGATAATTTGACTTTTTTGAAAGCTCGCGTTTTCCTTCTTGAAAGGCGATTGACTTTATATGTATTCTAGGGCTAGTTGAAGCGGGTAGATGATAGTTTTGATGGCACATGGGACTGTATGGTTATTTTGTCAAAGTCTCTTAATGCGGGCCACAGTGTATCTGTGTCTGTGGTGATGTTAAATCTTGCCGTATAGTCATGGTCGCACTATCTAATTTGTGGATGCTTGGTGTGTCTGCAGTTTCCAACGATGTATCTTGTTCTGAGGAGGTTATGCTCTCTCGGCCATCGTCTGGACTTGAAGAAGGACTTGTAGTGGTCGCTGATTCCCGGAAATGACTTGCATCTTTCGATGAGACCAGGGCAGTTGGTGAGAAAGAGTGTTTCTTTCTCTTATGGGGAAATCAATTACTTGTTCTAGTCTGTTATCCTGCATAGTTGAAATTGACGGTTGATGCTTCGCAGGTAGTTAGTATGGAGCATGTGGATCACACTATACCTGGCAGATTTGGGTTGCCAACAATCAAGGTGTGGGAAGTGGGGTAGGTAAGCGATAGTTCATGCATATAGGCCAAGTCTCTGCAGGGTGGGCGGAATGCTAATTTGACAAGATTGGGGCCACTTCCATTGCAAACAATGGATGCTAGTTCAGTTGGTTGTTGTATTAAGCTGGATGTTGATGCCGGTGATGGTGTCTCTGGCTGCAATGACGACATCCACGTGTCTGTCTTGCAGGCGATCATTCCTAGATATAAGGTGCCAGGTAGTGTTTGACGGATTCCTTTGTATACCGCTGGTGGCATTAACATACATGTAAATTAAGTTGTTTCTTACAGAGGCGAAGCGGTTCAACGAAGACTTGAAGCTAATGTTTCGTTACGGCGCCCCGGTGGTGGTACGCCTGTGTTGGTGCCTTGTTTCCCTGCTTGCCATGATTTCCACGTTCATCATGATCCTGGCCGGGTATAAGTCGGTCACCTACGAGGGTTATGTGTATCCGTTTTTTTAGGAAAAAGGTCCCGCTTTATCCCGGTAAACCGGCTTTTCTTCACCGGTCGGTACCGGGACCAACGCCATGACAGTGAGAATGGGGCTTTAGGTTCACCGTTAGTCCACGTATAGTAGACATATTGTTGCGCCAAGCCAGAGATGACTTTAATGAGATTGCCTGTACTGTAGAAACCCTTATAACAAAATACGAAAACTTACATTTTATTTAAGTTTTTAGATAAGTTTAAAGTGTGTACTTACGTTTGTACAGAATACACGGCCAAGAAGAAACATGGCGGCGGTTACCATGGTTTTTCGTTTTGCAAGTTTCCTTGGAAACGTATTGACGATGCCGCTGGACAACGTTCATAAATTCCAAAAATCACTTGAATTCGCATGTAATATGATAACTCTTCTTTTTAAAATTATGAAGATACATTAGTACGGTGTCCATAATAGAAAAAAGCCTTAGTTATCTTTAATTGGTGACTTTCATACATTTCCCTATAATCAATTTACAATAAATGGGTTTTCAAATAAAAGATCATACAGTTCGTTAAAGTATTATTATTTATATGTTAATAAATCGTTGGACATCTCATAAAATATTTGAATTGAAAGTTTCACTGAAATGCATGCACATCCTCCTTAAACTGTCTTAAGATATAACTCACGGCATGTAATCACTGGCGCCACCTCTTTTTGGAGATGCATTGAAAAAAAGAGCCAAGTATACTTAAAATATACTTATTCTCGTACATTTGGGATCTTATAAGCAGTATCGTATTAAGAGCCTGTTGGTTTTATCAGGGAAACGAAATTGAAAATAAACATGTACAACATATTTCTCGTAAAGTGCGATATATGGAAGTTTTCGAAAGTAGATGCTGAATTGTACCCACCTAAATGTGCAACCGCACGGAAATCATCATGATGAAGAACAGCACTGTCAAGAGCTGAGGCAACGGCATACGGGATATGGCCTCCGGGTAGGCGATGAACATCATTTCTGTGCCTAAACAGAGGCACAAGAAATAACTATAAATAAACCTGACAGCTTCTTTCGGGATAGAGGCAAAATAAATAATAATAAATAAACCTGATAGTGTCGTTCGGGTGATAGCCTCCGGGTAGGAGATGAACAAAAGACCCGGGCCTAGACATAGGCGCCATAAATTATAATAAGCATGATAATATTATGCGGGAGATCGCCTCGGGGTAGGCACTGAACATCAGCCTGGGCTGAACTATAGGCACAATAAATAATTATAAATAAACCGGACAGAGGCTTGCAGAACATTGGCTCGGGGTAGGCGATTAAAATTAGGCCGGGCCTAAATATAGATATAAAATTATATGGCATAGCTGTCTAAGATCACTTTTGACTTAGTTTTATTGCGATAATTATGCAGCGGGAAAATTGAATGCCAATAGAGTTTGGCAAATTTTCAATTTTTAGGGAATGCAAACTTACAACAATGGTTTAATGTATACCAACAACTGTTGCATACTTTGGGGATTAAAAATGTACGGGATTGTTTACATAAGCGGTTAAAATAAAGTTATAATCATATCTTCGACACACACTCTAGAACTGAACATAATTATGAACATATTTTCTCTTTGTATGACAAAATCAGAATATTGTATTCGTTCTCATAATTAATCCACTGTTTTGTTTAGCCTAGCGGCACGCTCTATAAATAACAATTGATTCTTACAAGTTCAACACAGCGTATAGCTGTTATAATATACTTGCATCAATTAGCGTCCAGAGACTCGTAAGAGCAAATATTTCAATAAATGGAGAATTTTTATAGGATATTGACCGAGTAGGAGGTCTTTCTGCGTAGAAAAGACCTGTCCACGGGCAGCATGTGAAAACCGAGAGCGCGGAGCCATCATTATTTCAAATCTGCTGAATGTTCCCTGAATATTGCTTTTCATAAGGATCCACAGTATAAATGATTAACTGACTTAGAAATGTGCATGTATTATGCATAGATAACTTCAACGATGAAGGTAGGGTATATTACTTAAGAATAACTATACGCGTCTGATACAGAATAATTGTCATTAATTCCCGCAATTATTTTCTTTCATTGTTAATTTGTTAATTTGGCTGACAAATGTATATAATAATGATGTTAACGTAAATTATTTAGGTTATTCATGTAGAACTGGTGAAAACATAGGGCGGTATGATCGGTTTATTCACGGTACAAATATTAATAATTAATTACTCACACTTTAATTTTGGGGATGAGAAGTTTTCTTATGGTGCTCAAAAAATCTGGTGTCCGAGAAGTCGCCTTGTCTAGGTGGGGACCGAAAAATCTGGGGTCCGAGAAGCCACGTAACCGATCATCTCGGCCCTCTTATATTATGTATAGGGTAAAATGATATCTCCTTATTAATGTCAACGCCGATTGTCTTTTTACAAAGACATTTCTTGTTATAAGTAAGCTGATACTGTCATGCGGGACATGTCGATCAATAACTGGGGACAGTTCTGTCTTAAAATCTGCAAAAAACTGACCGACCACTGCTGCTGCCATCACATCTTCATCTGCGTTGTTCAGAGTCGCCGAAAAACCTAACTTTTCAGCGCGATTTTAATAAAATAGCGTTTTGTCAAGTTGACAATTTTATGCTGTATGAAACTGTATTTGATTAGTGCGAAATGAAAGAGACTCGAAATACAGGCAGAAATATCAGACAAATGCTCGCACATTGACCCCTTTAAGATACATTCCAATCAACGGCCCACGTGTCACAAAACTCATAAATCATGACATTGACAATGACTGGTGCAGATTAGTGACTCTATGTTTCTCGTAAATGCTACTTATTAAAGTAGACGGTAAGTGTTAAAAACAATATACAAAAACATCTTTGTCAGCAATTTTAAAAGAGAATTTAAAAAACACGCGAATGATATTAATAATTCTATATAATAGCTATAACTAAAATGTTAAATTCGAATTTCATGAAAACAGAATTCATGTCCCATTCTGTTACTGTCATTAAATATTAATTTACCAAATGAGCCAGCTTATTTCAACTTTTATAAATGTTCGTTCGGAAAGAAATATCCAGCACAACGTTCATTCAACCCTCAGTGGTTTGCAACTTACAAACATATGTTGATATTTTATAGACTAGTATTATAATTTTGTGGATATTTCATACTTTATCATATACTAATTTTATGTGCATCTGACAATTCTTGAGATTGTTTACCAGTTTATAAATACGCTTTTATGTATATACCGGTAATTGTTAAATTGCACAAAAATGTGATACTATAATATTTATGTTGTTATTGCGTCCAAATTAATTCCTAAATACAGCCCTTGAAATAGTCTAAAATACGATATTATACTCGTTGAAATGCTGAAAAAAAGCCTAAATATGGAAGCCCCCCCATCCTCGTCGCCCAAAATTTAAAAAGTTGCCGACGCCCATGACCGTCATCGTGGATGTCGTTTACATCTATAAGAATGCAGTTGGTACAAGCATATAAATTCTGTGTTGTGTATTCATTGGACAAACATATGTGCCAAATTACCAAATTACTACAGAAAACAACGAAAATATCAACACATCTGTACTGAGGTATTCCGCATCACACAAATGTTCTGCATTGTTGAAGTGGGACATCTTAAGACTTTTCTAATGTATGTTTTATGAACATGTAATTTCTTTGTGGGTTGGCTGGGTCAGTTGACTCATGCACAGTTTTTTTTACAAATGTGCATTGACCAATGTGTATACTGTGTTGTACAAATAAGTAGATATTATAGGTTTGCGTTTGATAGGTTTGATTTGCCCTTGTATAAGTTATATATAATATAATAGCTTTTCATGGTATTCCAGAATGAGGGCTGTGTACACTGGTGGGCAGCCATGGGGCGACGAAATAAGATTCTTCCATGCTTTAATGTGATTAGACAGTTTATCTTATTGTTTGTTGTACAGTTACAAATGTTATAGCAAGATATAATATAAATTATAAATATAAAATTTATTATTTCGCCCACCTTCACACACAATCTGGGTACACAGGCGATTCTAAAAAGTAGGGATGGGACCGAATACTGAAATTAATATTTGAATATTCGTTTTAGGTATTCGAATATATTCCAATATTCGTTTTGTAAATACTACTATGTACGGCACTCTGTCCGAATATTTACCTATCCAAATTATGTATACGACGTGTACGTAGTTGTTCTACCTTGTTTCCGTGGTAAATGAGCGATATAACTTAGTGAGCGTTAGACAAATATAAAGAAATGTAAGATATTGTTAAAGGTACTGTTAATTAATTTGTTAATCGTTCCGTACACACATTTCTCATTACATAGATTACACGTTGCCTGGGTTTTGTCTAATGACCGCGTAAAGTATTCGGTTCCATCCCTACTAAAAAGAAATCGCCTCTGGTACATCATGCGACATATTGGACTACTTTTAATCACATGATCATCGAAAATGACCGCGCCCAAAAGCAACAGTATTTGAATTCTGAGCAACAAGTGCACACGAACATGTTGACAATTATTGGGAATTATTTCAAATAAAGTGATTAGAGGTAATCATTACCCAAATAACAGTACAGTAAATAATATGAGATGCCATTCGGCTGTGGAATAATGTTATATTCAGCTCAATTTAAAGCCAAGACATGAACTGGAGTTTGGAAATATTCTGAGGTATCTTCAGCATCATTTATGTGGAACATTGAAACATACATACTAGTGTTTCATAGTTATGGTATATACTTTTGACACAATTCACTCACCGCCTTGATCGGAATGTAACGGAATATAACACAGGTAAAAATGTTTCAAGTTTATGCAGAATGTGTAATTGTTACCCTCAGAAACTTTGGACTACCAAAAACAGTTTGAGTCATATAACAAACACATTTTGAACGAACCTTGGGATAATAGTACTCCATTAAACATTCCATTCACACTTTCGGAACTTAAAAAATCAATTGGCATCAGGAAGGACTCCCGACTTTGACCCGACTCAATAAGCTATGCATTGTTTAAACATATGCCAGACATTGCACTAAACGTCTGGCTAAAATTGTTTAATATGGTTTACAGCACTGGGACCATACCACAGGAATGGAAGCAGGCCACCGTAATACCAATTCCAAAACCAAATAAGGACCAAAACAATCCAAATTCTTATCGTCCAATAAGTTTAACATCCCATGCAGGCAAATTACTAGAAGTAATGGTTAAAAACAGATTAGAACACTTATTTGAGTCAAAACATATTTTGAACCCCTTCCAGTCTGGCTTCAGGAAAGGGCGTTCCACTATAAATCAGCTAGCACGTCTTCAACATGACATTATTTTTGCCGAAAATCGAAGGAAATCAGTATTAGCAATATTTTTAGATTTGACCGCTGCCTTCGATTTAACCTGGAACTTTGGAATACTTAAAAAGCTAGCTGATTATGGTATCACAGGAAACTGTTTCCATTATATAAGGGCTTTTTCTGGAAGGTCGAAAGATACAGGTCAAGGTGGATGGAGAATTCTCTGATGAGGCCATAACTCAACGAGGCACCCCCAAGGGTCTGTTATCTCCCCCTGTTGTTCTCCATCATCGTAAATGACCTGCCGGATACTGTGAAAACCGGCATGGTCATATCTCAATTTGCAGATGACTCTGCCACATGGTTAACGGGGTCCAACCTGTCAAACCTGCAAAAGAAGGCGCAAGCGGGGCTGGACTCCATTTGGAAATGGGCGACCGAATGGGGGTTAATAATTTCACAGGCTAAAACTATAGGTGTACTGTTTGGCAACCAAAGGTATCACAGTTTGGACGTATATTTAGGCGGCACCAAAATTGTTTTCGAAAAAGTATTGAAATTCTTAGGTATGTGGTTAGATAAGAGACTTACCTTCGCTCACCACTTTCAATATTTGGCAGAAAGGTGCGAGAGGGACCTAAATTTAATGAGAATGCTAAGAGGCACAGGTTACGGGTCAGATAAAAACAGCCTCATGCTTCTCTATAAGTCCCTCATACGTCCAAAAATAGATTATGGCGCCGAAATCTATAACTGTGCCACGCCAAACGCCCTTAGGATCCTAGACACCATCCAGAATAAGGCCCTTAGAATAGCCCTGAGAGCCCTGCCCTGTACTCCAATTAGCATGCTCGAGGAGGAGGCAGGGATCCTGCCACTCAAGCTGCGCCGACAGCAGCAGACCATTCAGTACTGGGCCAGGGCACAGACCAAGCGCGGCTAAAACCAGTAAATAAGCTTATCGGGGCTGGCACCCACATCAAGTCCAAGATACTGGGCAATAAGCATTTTCAGTACCCATTTGGTGCTAGCACCAAGGACTTGCTTAGGAGTGCCGGCCTCGATAAGGTCTCAGTGGCAGATTTGAGGCCCTCTCTGACGCCCCCCTGGACCCTTCATCCGGTCAGTGTCGACACTTCATTATCTAACAAGCTAACGAAAGCTGACCCTCCGCACCTCGTCAGGGCAGAAACGGAATTTTTTATTGACACAAAGTTTGCTGAGCATCTAAAAATTTACACGGACGGCTCAAAAGACCCTAACTCTGGAAAAGTAGCCTCCGCATTTGTTATTCCTTCTAAAAACATCAAAAGAGTACATAGGCTCAGCAATAATTTATCAATCTATTCGGCCGAAGTTTTGGCAATTAAGTACTCTTTGTGCTGGATCTTGGTTAATAAACCAGCTAAAACTGCTATTATCTCCGACTCATTGTCACTTTAGCTTGGTGTCCAGCACACGTCTACATTGCCGGTAATGATATGGCGGACAGGGAGGCAAAGGGGGGCCTCAATAGACCGGTGTTGGATGTGGGAGTACCACTAGCACCCTCGGAGGTCTATTCACTGGCCAGAGCATTTGTACTTGGGGAGTGGCACAAGCTGACACCCAGTGTATCAGCGTATGGCCATACATTTGATAGATCCTCCAAGGTTCTCAGGTTTATTCCACCAGTATTGTACTGGATAGGTGCATAACACGCCTGAGCATGGGTGCAGCACTCTTGCCGGGTAATTTCGGCGTTTGTTTTGGGACTTGATCCCAATTGTACCCAGTGCGGGAAACCCTTCACTGCTGGTCACCTGCTGCTGGAATGTCCCCAGTTTGACAGTCCAAGAGCAACTTTTAAACATCACTTTACTGAAAATGCTGTTCCTTTTAACCTAAACACGATTTTGAACCCTGGTGGGCCAAACAGGGGTCTGTTTTACAGAGCCCTTGCCACCTATCTCTTGGACTGTCAGATCACTGACAAAATTTAATTCTCTATTGGCAGCCTATTGTGTTACCCCAATTTCTACTTTGTTTTGCATATATATTGACATTTTATTAACATTTTGGCAGTATTTTGCCCTATTTATTCCATCTGCACGTTTATTCAACATGCAATTAGTTAAACTGGGTAAATAACATCATTTTAACCCTAAACTACCTTTTTCCCCTGAAATTAGGGATAATATTCAGTTTACTACTAAATTTGCAGCTAAAGGGAAATAACCCTAAAAGGTTTAATTTACCTGCTTTTACTTAATACAACTCTTTCATAGTACAAGGGAGACCACTCCTGCCCTTGTACATTTTGTATGCATGCCAATATTCCATTTTACCCCCTATACCATCCAAGGGAGACTAGTACAGTAAACACCCCATGTCCCTATCTAGGACACATAGGCTGCCCATAGTCTACACCCACTGAGCCGCGATGGTGGGGGAGGGGGATGCCATCACTTCTATGTATTGCTCCTCTCCATAAATCCATACGGTGAAATGCCCCGGCCTTTTCGACCAAAGCCAACCTGGTTGACTTTGGTTACCTTATTTTAAGAACTTTTTTTTTCAATAAACACATAAGTGTACTTATACAACGTTCAGAGTTTTAATTAAACCCGGTCTTAAAGCAGTTTTTCAAGTATATGAAAGGATGGGCCAATTCACCGTTTTAACTATAATATAAACTGTTTGTGAGCAGAACAGTTTTAAATGTACAAATCTTGTTTCTTAATAGCTACATTCATATATTGTGTATTTGACACAATATTTTATTCTTAATTACTAATGTGCCTTGATTATAGTGCACTCAATTAGTGCGGACCTTATCCCATAGAACCACTACTACACCCAGACCTGGTTCTTTATTTTATTTCAATTTATACTGTTGTAATTACGTTGTTGTTTTCCATTCTCCCTCTTATCTCGATGGCATCCCCTCAAAACCCTGGTCCCTACAGCAGCCGTGTCAGCTTGCGTCCCTCCACACTCTTCAAATCCTACATACTCGCCTACCATCCTATATTCTTATCCGCCATTTAAGTTGTTTTACCCCACCCGGTGGCTAAGTACATCTTTTATTATGTCAGTATAAATACTTTGTACATATTTATAGTATAAATATGTTGTTTTGTTATTTTTTTACACTTTGGTACTTTTACTGTGGCTCTAACAAGGTGTCTGTAGCGCATAATACCTTTTAGTACTGTTATTTTTAACAGCCACCGAGGTGGGGAACCAGAAATCTTATAAATCAGTTTGGATATTGTTAGTAAAAGCTGCCTAGAACTTTCTTTTATGCATACTTCAACCGGCAGGGTCTCAAGTTGGAGCATTGAAGGCTATATTCCCTGTCGGCATGTGTGAATAAATGTCAAAATCTTTTAATTTTCTCCTGTTATTGCATAACACCAATATTGTGCAGTACACATGTACATATTAGTATTATTCATGTTGTGAATATTGCGACATATCTAAGTTTTAACTATTATTTGCTTTTTTTTTGTCGTTACATGCACTATTTCAATAAAAAGTACATCTACATCATGTAATATTGAAATTTGTTTCTTAGTGTACTGTAGCCTATCTCATAGGCATAAAATTACTTCTATAAGTTCCATATACACTACATGGAACAAAAATTTCACAATTCAAAGACATATTATTTCTGGACATTGTTCACCGCATAGGTATCAGAACCTTATTTTGTATATAAAACTATGGAAAGCCGGTTGGGACCCCCGCTAAATTACATTAAAATATATAGTAACTATCGGACTATCGGAGATTTTCATTTTGCGGAACTTTAATAAAAACAACGCTAATATAAGCATATAGCAGCCGTCGGAATTTCGGGAATCAACATTTTCCGACGGACAGAAAGATACTAATTACTTAACAATTTTCGGGACATTTGTTCCCACGGGAAGAATTCGGAATCTAAAAATCGCGGAGCTTGTAACTTTTTCCGACGGACAGAAAGATACTAACTTAAAAAGCATTTTTCGGGACATTGTTCCGACGGCTAGAAAGCATAATCTAAAAAGCGCGGAACTTTGCAATTCTTCCGACGGAAAAATTGCGCAATGAACGCTGCACAAAAAGCGGAATCTAAAAAGCGCGGAACTTTACAAAACTTCAGACGGAAAATATAACACATGAAATACTGCACAAAAAGCGGGTTGCCATGGGTTACCCGAGAAAATGATTTGATTGGTTCCGATACTTAGAACTGACCAATCAGTAATAGTGTCTCCAGCTTATATACTACAACAACAACAACAAGTAAGAAGAATAAACAAGTCACGAGGTTTTTACGTTAGTATATCTTATAAATAACTTAGTTATTATTTTGTTATTTGAAATATATTAATTTAAATATATGTGCGTTACACATGCTTTTATCTTTATGCCACTCCAACGTTTTATGCGAATATGAGGAGGAGTACCGAGGAGTATTTTTCGGACGCGAGTGTTTTCCGGACATTGTTTGCCTTAATTTAAACTTTAAAGGCATAATGATAACAAGCACTTAAGATTTAATTATATTTGATCATTATTCGACTTTTCAGTGATTCGGTTAAAAGGTGAGTGCCCCCTTGAATATATGTTATCTGAGTACGGCAACACTTCCCTCTTCTTTAAAGGGATTTTATATTGAAATTTGGAGATTTACTTTGTACAATCTGCGTTGTATCAGAGGCATTGGTATTGGCACTACCCCTTGTTGGGTAACAAATGTCACACTCACAGGGTGAGAAAATTGAACAGCCAGTCCAGGACTCAAACCCGAGACCCGGCAAGTGCTATTCCCACTGAGCTTACCGGGTCACTACACAATAAGTCCTTCATAGTTACCAAGTCCATACCATCACAGATTTATCTTCATGTCTGTTAAGTATTAAATGATTACAATTTATGCCTTCAATTTACAATAAAGCAGATTCTTACTAGTGATGAAATGTTATAGTGATTTTTTTTTGTATTTGGTAACAAGGATACCTTATGCAATTCGAAAAAAAAACGCTAACTTTTGGTTATGACAAATGAGATCACAAAATCCTCTAAAAAACACAGTTAACAACCACAACTGAATTATTTTTACCAGTAGAACTTGAGTATTCTTGTTAGGCGTAAAAATAATTGGTTTCAGGTTACCCAACCGACCCTAAAAATGCCCTGACCCTAGAACATGTTATTGAGTTTTTCAGATATTTTTTTAATATTGTTTTTTAATAACTAAATGTTTTTCTTTTGTGGTTTAATTAGTTTTTTTTTTTTGATAGCATCTACTTGTTAAACTATATTACTGCAGTGTTTTGAATATTCATTCAGTTTTAGAATCTTTAAGTTGATTAAATTAAAAAAAAAACCTACGTACTTACCTACCCTAGTTTATTTGATCATGTAACATGAAACAAAAATATATTTGACGCGGTACTAAAGTATTTTTAAATCATGAGGTATCAACCTGAGATACTTATTTCATCTTAAAGACATTATTTGTTCATATAAATCAACATTGTGCTTCTTTCAACAGAAACAGAACAGATAAAGCAACATTATCACAGTATTGGTCAACAGAAGATCATAAAACATGCTTGCTAAGAGAACACCACAACTACAGGTTTGATTTTTATGCTCTGAAAATGAGATATTACCATAATTTTCATTACATTTGTTTACTCATTTGCTATTGTAGGAATGTGCTGTTGATTTTTATAGTATTAAATTATCTTAAGTGAAAAACTATTATAATATCTAAATTGATGTATTATGATTTCATTCATATAGAGATGTACATGTATATAATTTAAACGCCTCATGTAAGAAACAATGCTGAAACAACAAATTGAAAGTTTAATTTGTGAACCCTTAGTAATACTGGCACATCTTTGTCGAGTAAATAAAGAATAAATGCACATTTTAAAATTACTTAGACTTTCATTTAGATAAATGTTGTACAAATAGAATAAACCTGATTGTGCAAGATTTTATAGTTATCAGATGTTTAAAATAGATATGTTTATTGCAGTGACACTATGAGCATACTGGATGTGGTGAAGTGATAAGAAGAGCAAAAAGATGTCAAAGAAGGAGGCAGTACATTTCCAAGGTCAATTATATTTCAGTCTTTATCGAATAGTCCGAGCTACACTTCTTACCCGTTCGTCAGTGTCGGCGTAATGTTCTAGTTAAGGTGCAACAAGTATATATCTGTAACTACTACAGATATTTAATTGAAACTTCACACATGTCTTCAGGGTCATTTTGTTAGGTCATAGACCAAGGTCTATAACTGTTACCTCAGTTTAGCAGAATTATGCCCCTTTGTGTACTTCAACAACTTCAGGTTTAAGTTTGCATGTACCAACTCCATATCTACTACAGATATTCAATTAAAACTTCACACACGTGTTCCGGGTCATTATATACGGTCACTGGCCAAGGCCCATAACTGTGACCAGCATTTTAGCAGAATAATACCCCAGTTGTACTTAGAAAAGTCAGGTTAAGGTTCGTGTGCAAGAGAAAATTGAGGTTAAGATTTGCGTGCAAGTAAATATCATTGTAACTACTACAGATATTCAGCAGAAACTTCACACGTGTCTTCAGGGTAATAATATAAGGTTACTGGCCAAGGCCTATAACTGTGGCCAGCATTTTAGCAGAATTATGCCTCTTTTTGTACTTAGAAATATTCATGTTAAGGTTTGCGTGCAAATATGTATCTCTGTTACTACTACAGATAATCAATTGATACTTCACAAAGGTCTTCGGGGTCATTATGTAAGGTCACTGACAGAATATATATATATAATCAAAGCGGAATGAATTGTTAAGCATGTTGTCCTAAGACAACTCCAGTTATTTGCAGACATTTGTTAACATTATTCAAGTGTACTGGTTAGTTCATTCATATAACTATGAAATGATTTTATTATGTGCTATAAAATCATTATATATGATGTTCATGGCTTGATTCAAGAGAGCTTTTTCCTGACTAGCTTCATTCATAGATTTGTTCTATTATTCCATGATGGCCACTGGAAAGTGTAAATTGTGAAAAATCTGAAAATTCAGGAAATTTGACCCTAGTCATAGGAAAAAATTCCAAAGACAGATGAAACGTGAAATATAAAATCTAAGACATAATTCAACACTGTTACAGATACGCACAAATTAGAATGGCAATTTGACAAAAAATATAAGGAAAAATCACATTCTGGTCAAAGAAAATCAGGAAGACAGGGTTTCCCTTCCGAATTTCAGTGGCCACCATGTGTACAATGAGTTTATTGCTAAAATAATTTCATGTCTGAAAGCATTGCATGAAACTTCTTAAATAGGAAGTAAACAAGATCTTACTGACATAAATCATATGATTCAGTAGTTATTTTCTTAATTATTTAAAGGTCCATTAAGCAGTGTTAAATCATTTTAATGAACATGAATTTGCTTGTCTTGATGACAACAAACATTCAGACACTTTAGTGACATAATGTTGATAAATATTTTTCCAACAAAGATGTATTGATTGTTGACAGAATGTACATCAGGCTAACGGATTATGATAAATTATTCATGTGGAGAAATTTTTATAGATTCAAGGTTGTCTTTTTGGAGTATGCATATTTATGTTATTACTGCATGAGAAAATTATGCCTGGTCCATGCTAAGGACTGTATTGTTTGTTAAACTGTATATTTAGCTTAGTCCCTGTTTACATTAAAAAATTCTTTCAAATACTTACCTAGTAAATGGAAAACATTGAAGATGTTCATTACTGTGGTGAGGCAACAAAAATCATGATTCAACTTAAATATTATTCCTAATACAAGTTAGTTAGTTATTTTCCTTCTTGATGATTATTTCAGCACAACAACTATGCTACAGTAACACCAGTGTCAGAGTATGCATTGGATGCTTCTACTTCAAAAGTACTGTGCAAACTTGAATGACTTCTGCACCTTAGATGGACATCTTCAACTGACTGGATCCATTATTCAAGACATGATTTGCCTTCCATACAGCATTTAACACATTTCAATTGGGGCCCCACAAGTTTTTGCTGGTACCCTATAGTAATCTACCCTGTCTGCCCGTCCTTCTGTCCACATGTTCATGTTTTTGCTTCATATCTTCAAAAGCATGTAAGCTGTTAACTTGATATTTTTTGTAAGTGCTGACTGGATTTCAAGGTAATTAATGTTCCATGCATGACCCTCTACAAAATTCCTTCAAACTTGAAAAGCTTCTTGTATTTCAAAATTATTCCACAAAACAGTTTGTTGGGTGACTGTCTACAAAATTATTTTCAAATAATTTGTATTGCTAAAACATGGTTTTCAGTGGTCCAACATTTTCCTTTAAACATGTATGAACATGCTTTTAAATTTTTAAAAGGTTTATCGAGTAATATTTATTAAACTCAGGTGAGCGACCGAGGTCCATTAGGCCCAGCCCTCTTGTATAGGTCCTTCTTAATATCAATAACCAATTTTTCCAGCCGTCAATAACTTGTGCAGCAGTAATAATGATAAACTTACAACAGGGTTCAATAAAGAAATTACTTTCACAATGATGAACTACCATTGTCAGAGCATGTTCTTAATATGAGAGCTTATGAAGAAGACATACTACGCAAGACAATTATGTATAGATGTGCACATGTAATACGAGAGAATATTGTAGAATGAAATTTACTGCATTATATGTGCGAAATGTACTTTTTCTAGTTGTAATCCAATCTATTTCTTATACGAGTTCTATTAAATAGAATTTACTTAATTTCTTTTGACGGTTTTTGTTACTTTTGTTTCATATGCAACCAATTTCACAGTGATATTAATAATACCAACTTGTAGTTTATTGTTTAATGTATTTAATACCTTCCATATTGTTTTTGACCAAATATATACAGTTGTCTATGTATTACATTGTTATTTTCATATTAATGAAATGTGTGCACTTCAACTTATGTACATGTATATATATATATCGACTATATCGACTGTACCATGTATATCAATGAGAATAATGTTGTTGTTGTTTTTATTTGTTTTTTATTTGTTTGTTTTGATTCGATTTCGATTTAAGACACATTACATTTACAAAAAATGTTAATAGAAGAAAAAGCAGCGATATAGATATATTGTTCTATGTAGTTCTAATCTAAGTTGTTAAAGAGACATGTTCTCAGATTGGTAATTAACATTTTTTTCAACTTTTTGTTACAGATTCCAAAAATAAAAGAACAGTGTATATAAGGGAGCGAAATTACACATTGGACATAAAAATATACTGTAAATAGTATTTTGCTTGAGTAATCATCAGTTCAAATTGATAAAATTATAAAGCGTTTGTAATGCTAAACGATGAATGATTTGGAGTGTTTGTGTTGTTTTCGTTAAAATTGTTGACAACACGTGGGGCACTTACATAAAGTAAATAATTTAGGGATAAATATAGAAATTGGACTGGCGACAGTCTTTTAATCCGGAGGACCCGGGTTCAAACACGGTGGGACCTTTTTTTCTTTTCTTAAAAAAAATCATTTTCTTGTTATTATACTTGAACTATTTAGTTACGATGCTTAAATCTGTGAAGTTAAGACATTTAATGGCCTACGTCAAAATATGCAAACATCTGTGAACAAGTCTCTTTAAAATCAGCATTACCTAGTTACCTCGGGCATATAGAATTGTGAAACTAACTGCTAGATATTAATGTTGATAAAAAATTAAGTTTATGCTTATTGACTTCGGGAATAGACATTTTGTGAATGGCATTTATGCAATTTTTTTCCAAAAAAAAGAACAGTTATTCAATATTTACGTTTATGATCAATTTTGTTCAAATGCTCATGGATTAATTGGCCAAAATCTATTAACCTGCACAGTTTTTTAGAAATTGGAAACAAAGAACTTTAAGTTTGTTAATGTACGAATTGTTTCTTCCACCGTTCAGTATCCATTTCAATACAGATCCTAAGAACAATTTTAACTGAAATTAGTAAAATTTTAAACGTATGTTTCAAAATCAGTATATTTAATTTGAAATTGGTACTTTCCTATATAATTTCCTAGTTCCTTACAAAAATAAATTTCATAGCAAAGTTTAATGAAACAGACATAAACTTATGGATTTTAATGCAGGTTTTAGGAATATAATTCAACTTTAAACTAAGGAGCTTTAGCGTTATGGGCCACGGCACAATTATTACATGTTAATACTCTGCACACACTTTTAAGTAAATGAACATTCTTATGACAGTTGTCTTTTGTCAATAAACATAAACATATCTATTAAGATGTCGTTATTATTAATTATGCTCCCCTTTGAAAAGCAGGGGTATATTATTTTGCAAATGTCGGTCCGTGTGTCCGTCTGTATGTCAGTAGACAAAACCTTGTCTGAGCGATAACTACAAAACACCTAGGCTAGGGTTCTTGAAACTTGGTTGCTAGGTTGGTTATGATTAGTCGAGGATCCCTATTTATTTTGGAGTCTGTGGGTCAAACTGACCAAAAGATTAACAAAGAATGCCCAATAATCAGGCAATAACTCCACAACCCTTTGGTCGAGGTTCTTAAAGCTTTGGATCCTTGGGTGAAAGGTCAATGTCAAACTGACTACTAGGCTTCCATTAAAGGAAGTTTGGGAGTAATTACTCCCAGTTTTTGTCACAGAACTTCCAAATTGCAGCCATGGAAGTCGCAGAACTTCCAAAATTGCAGCCAAGGAAGTTCCATCATGTAAGGATGAACAAGTTAGAAGAAAAATTAAGAAATTTTCCTAAATGTATACCTCTTTCACTGAATAAATTGGCATATAAGCACATGTTGAAAAAGAATTGGCCTTAAAAAACCTTACATTTATACATACTATACACATTTCTGAAATGCTCAGGACTTCTGTAGTGCAATACGGTCATACATTCCAAATATTATGAGCAAAAAGTCCAAAATTTGAGGCTGGGAAGTTCAAACTTACAGTTTTTAAAAGTTAATGAAAGCCCTGTGACTATAAAATATGATTGAAGAAAACGCCCAATAATTGAAGTTTATAAGTTCAATAAAAGCTTGTGCAGGCGATAACTATATAGCCCTTGGGCCTAGGCTCGTCAAACTTGGTAGTTAGGTTGGTCATGACTAGTAAATGATACCTTTTAATAATGGAGTCCTTGGGTCAAATGTCAAATTGACCAATAGTTGTAAAACATTGTCAATGGAACCCTTTGGCATGGGTTTGTCAAATTTAGTAGATAGGCGGGTTATGACTACAAGTAGATCCCTATTGATTGTTTTGTCATTTGGTCAAACTGACCAAAAGTTGAGAAAAAAATTGTTTCATTTTACTTTCATCCTTGCAATTTTCTACAGAGGCTGTTTTGGACCCAAAGAGGCATGCCTGTTTTACAAACAGCTCTTGTTTATTATTATCTTAGTTTACTGAGCAATTAGTAAAGTTCTCATAATTATATGATGTGCAAACACCAAGAAACAGTATTCTGAAATAATTTGCAGAGAAAACAATCTGTTACATTCAGCATCTTGACTGTGTAGCATGCACCATTAGTGAGATTTTTTCATGTAAAACAGGGTACGAAACTTTGTTCTCACGAAGCTTTTTTGTGTGGTTGGACACTTGTCATATTTAGGAATTAGTTCGCGTATATTGTGAAGCAACAGTCGATACTATCCTAATATTTATTCAAGCAATTTTAACCAGAATATTAATAACAATATGATTACAATATCACATTTTCACACAATTGTAAATACTCGAGTTCAAAATTATTTGCACATCAGACAAGTAAATAGTCTAAATGTAAAAAGACATTTAGGAATATTATGAGAAATATGGAGATTAAAACGGATCTACTAATAAGAAACATTACAGAATTGACTCTTAAAATGAATGAATCAAAATAAAATTAACAAAATTAGTTTAGAACAGGCTAAATGTGCTTGAGGGCACACATAAACTTTTTTTAATGAAATCCAGGCAATAACTTAATCACTTTTGTCATAAAGTGAGAGTAATTAAATATGCATGTTCATACACATGTGAGTTCACAACACCAACAAGCTGATTTTGCATGCAAAAGTAAAACACACAAGTATACATATAGTGTCTCTTTAAAGAAACTGCAAAACAATGCTCTTCAATGTTTAACAATGCTCACAGATGGCTAAGAAATCTTCAAAGATAATAATGTGTCCTTGCATGTTTAACCATTCAACAAGAAGATCCATCATCGTGGGTCTGAAAAACACAAAACAAAGTACACAATCAATACTGAACATTTTCATTACATCAGTTATTTTTTTTTTACTATTTACAACACATGACCTACATTGTATTTCTAGAAATCGCAACAACTGTGTCAGTAATCATAAGTCAATTATTTTTAAATGCTGTAGCATATAATTGTTGAAGCATGCTAAAATAAGGCTTAAAGCAAGCTTTGGACTATCAGACTGTTTGCATTTATTGAATACTTTAAATGCTTTAGGTAAAAAGATAACTAATATAAGTTATGATCAGTGTAATCACAGATAAAATAAAAAGCTATCAGCATGTACCGGTATATATTTACTTGTCACAGATAATCAAGTAAAATAGAACTGTTTACTAATTTTTTTACAACAGCAACTACTAATTTTTTTACAACAGCAACTACAAAAATATTTTATTGAAGTGACTAGTATTTAGTTTAAACCTATGTATTTTAGTCTGCATTCCTCGAACGCTCGAGACTTATTGCGACACTTGCAAATCTTTTTCTTGGAAGAACCAGAACTAATGTCTTTTTGAGAGTCCTAAGTAGAGATCAAACTCATGATCCCTCATCACAAGGTGGACACTAATACCATTACACTGTTGTGACTCAAGTTGCTAGTATTGAACAATAAACAAGTGTCATCCGTTTGTTAAAATGTGAACTTACCTCTTCATTAACCAATAACACGGGAGGAATGTCCATCATCCTCTTACTAATACTGGATCCAAGGTGATATTCTTCTTGCGCCAAGTGTCATACAGGGCACTTCAACACACAGTCATGCAGGTCCTACAATAAGAACACGCGATATTTATAAGTGCATAACATCAGAATGTAATGTTAACATATCAATTTAAATTTACATATAAATTACATTACAACAATCTTCCAAAAAGCCTTTCCAATTAAAGGAGTCCACCTTAGGATGATTTTTCTAATAAATTATTGACATACATTCCTGGCCATTTTTAAAATCTGAACACACCCCAGTACTTTTGGGCACTTTCAAAATGAATTGTGCACTGTATTTTAAATTACTGGTTAACTACTGTACTGTGTTTTCTTTTCTTAAGCAACATACAAGTTTGTCTCTTTAACTATGGTTTTGGTCAATAAAGAAATAAAACAAGAGCTGTCTCAGGACAGCGCGCTCGACTATTCAACCGCTGTGTCCGAGTTATTGGCCTTTATCACTACAAAAAGGGCATAATTCTGCTAAAATGCTGGTCACAGTTATGTGCATTGGCCAGTGACCTTATATTATGAACTTGAAAACATGTGTGCAGTTTTAATTTAATATCTGTAGGAAATACAGAGATATGAAGTTGTTGCACGCAAACTTCAACCTGAAATTTCCAAGTACAAAAAGGGGCATAAATCTGCTAAATAGCAAGCCAGAGTTATGGATGAGCCTTGGTCAGTGACCTTCTATAATGACCCTCAGAAGAGATGTGTGAAGTTTCAATTGAATATCTGTAGTAGTTATAGAGATATAGAGTTGTTGCTTGCAAACTCTAATCTGAAATTTCTAAGTAAAAAAGGGGCATAATTCTGCTAAATTGCAGGTCAGAGTTATGGGCCTTGGTTAGTGAACTTACATACTGACCCCGAAGACATGTGTGAAGTTTCAATTGAATATCTGTAGTAGTTAGAGAGATATGCACTTGTTGCACGCAAACTTTAACCAGAGCATTATGGCGACGCCGACGAATGTGTGAGTAGTATAGCTCGAACTATTCGGTGAATAGACGAGCTAAAAAGATTTCACTTTCTCATCAACCAAGTATAAAATGATTACAATAATTCCTTAACCTAGTAAACATACCATCGTTTTTGTAAATATTGCTGTCAGCGTCTTCTATCTTTGCGAAACATTATCTGAAAAGAATGAAAAATCAGGTTTTCTAGTTTTATTTTAGTGCCCAAAGTATCCAAGCCATGTGAAATAGCACTTATTTTAAAATCATTAGTTACCATACTAGATAATGAAAATAGACATTCCATTTACCATTTCAAATTGATTTTGTTTGTAGCTGTAATCAAATCATCATCATCTCTCAGACAATTGGCACACTTATTTTCATATGTGAAGAATATGAGTTTATTGCATATAAAATACCAGACTGTAGATCTTATCACAAAATGGACAGAAAATGTGAAGAATGAGACTGTGAATGTGATGTGTGACTGTGAAGAATCATTTCCACACATCATCACATGTGAAGAATGAGATCCTATTTTTGTGAAAAATTATGATTTGTACAAATATGGTCCCACATACACTGATCCATACATCTATAATGACATCATCTTATTCTGCGTAGATCTATGTATAAAAATTTGGATTAGTGGGTAGTTAATTTAGGCAGGTGCGAACCGTTATTAGGCGAAGCGTTACTCGTATTTAATTTCCCTCTGCCCATTTGGTTATAAGTGTTCATGTTTGCAAATAGAACTCCATTTGCCTCAATGAAACCCAACCAAATTCACACTAATGACACTATAATAAGTAATATATTTAAATCACATACCCTTTATTAATTCCACTCTGTGTACACAATCGACGTCTACCATGTTGAAATATAGCTTCTAGATGTATTTCTGTCAACATTTCTGATTGGTTGTTTCTAAGTATCGGAACCAATCAAATCAATTTCTCGGGTAATCCAATCAACCCGCTTTTTTGTTTGTAAATGTATGTGTATATACAATAAAATATGTTTAAACTAACCCGCTTTTTGTGCAGTGTTCAATGTGTTATAATTTTCGTCGGAAGATTGGCAAAGTTCCGCGCTTTTTAGATTCCGATTTATTGGGTAACCCATGGCAACCCGCTTTTTGTGCAGTACTCAATGTGTTATAATTTTCGTCGGAAGATTTGCAAAGTTCCGCGCTTTTTAGATTCCGCCTTCTAGCCGTCGGAACAAATGTCCGAGAATTGCTATATAAATAGTATCTTTCTGTCCGTCGGAAAATGTAAAAGTTCCGCGCTTTTTAGATTTTGAATTCTATCCGTCGGAACAAATGTCCCGAAAATAACTATGTAATTTGTATCTTTCTGCTCGTCGGAAAATGTTGATTCCCGAAATTCCGACGGCTACTATATGCCTATATTAGCGTTGAATTTCGCGGAATATGAAAGTTCCTCAATGAAAGTCTCCGAAAGTCCAATAGTTACTATATATTTTAATGTAATTTAGCGGGGGTCCCAACCGGCTTTCCATATTATACCACTATTTAAGGCATTGTTCCAGATACCGATGTCTAAAGACTCCAACAAACTCTATGAATTTTCAATAGATTCATAGGGTTTAATAACTTGGTGAAGAACCCGGCATACACTACCCTTATGCTGGCCACTTATTAAGTTATTTATTCCTCTTTGCAGCAAACAATCATTATAAATAATTGAAATACCTTAAAAATTTAATATTTCCATGTAAAAGTGTCTTTTTTTATGAATTTTTGGTGAACCACACCCATTTCTATAGTAAATAACACACTATACATGTGTTGTGACCTTCAGAAACATGCTTGTTTCTGATTTTCAACAGTCACTAACACCCAATTGAAGTAGGTCAATCCGTTTTTGGTAAATTTGTCGTATTTTTCGACTTTAAACTGCTATTTCCATCGTTTAGCATATTCCTAGTAATTTGAATCCTCCTAACTTAATTATTTTAGGTATTTACTACCTATACAAGGTGTTGGTTCACCAAAATATGCTATATTGTAATAATTATTAAAGCCCAAACTTGGACACTTCTTGTAAAACGTCACCGCGTGAGCGGTTTTCAAATCTCAATGACTTTACCACATAAAGTTAACGTCCTATCATTCTCCAAATCCATTTATGTTTTAATATGCTATAGTATGACCCCTGTGGCATATGATAATTACAATTCGAAGTAAAACAGTTATCTAATAACTTGTATTTTAACACCCAAACTCATTAAAGTTTTGATAAACGTTAACGCGATAGCAATACCTTGACTGATACGTCTCGCGCACACCCTTAATTTCGATTGGCCGACCGATTTTCCCTTGTCTCTCTAAATAGGTCAATCCGTTTTAACGTTTCTTTTGCACAGAAACTCAGCTGTTTTATTGCTACTTTGTATTTTTATATACATACTTGTTCAACACATAATATTTAGTAATCATAATAAATAGTGAATATTTTACAAAGTAACATACAAAATAATGTCAACATATATCGTTGTGTCATAAATATAACATAGAGTACTATTTAAATGGTGGGTTTTTAACACTGTTGTGTATTATATATACTGTGATTTTTATCCCCACATAGATTTTTAAAATTATGGCACCGTATCCACACTGTAATCTTTATATACGTTGTTAATTCCCATAGTGGAATAGTTATAATAACTGATACTATGTTAAGCAGTGTGCTCGGGCAATGGTTTAAAACCGATCGAAGTCCCGAGGGTAAACAACCTAACATCGTCGGTTTAAAATCACTTCCAACATGGAACTTATAACGCACAAACGCGGTCAGTCTGTCCTGTGCTTCGAAGGTCACTCCTACGCCAAGAAACTCACCTCCAAGTCAACAATACGCTGGCAATGCAGTAAAAGTCGCTCCGAATCCTGCAAGGGTTCTTTCAGTACAGACGTCAGTGTAAGTCAATTTATATAATGTTTCAATAAAAGACTATAGTAAAAGACAAAGGTTACAGTAGAAGACGAAAAAAAGTCTTTAATTTAAAAACGCAGTTATGGTATTATTATACATCAAAACTCTTGCACGATATTAATTTTACCAATAAAGCCTGCAATAAAAATAAGATAATGTCAAACAATTTTTCTATATAAAAATGTAAAAATGCGAATAGTACCAATTAATGATGGTTAGTTCCTTTAATATTTATTTGTAGTATCTTGGAATGTTAGCCTCCGTTGAACAAAAAAGCCGTTAAAAGCACACGGCGTTAATAATGGCTCGTATATTTGATGTGACGCCGATCTGAAAGCGTGAAACACGTTTAGCACGTGGTCGGTGTCAAAGCAACACGTTTAGCACGTGGTCGGTGTCAAAGCATGAACTGATACTTAGTCTAGTAATACTACTTAATAAAACTATTGAATAGTTGTAATATTAATTTTTCCCGAAACATTAAATGTTTTCATAGTTTATTTTCAATGCATCGTTAAAAAGTAAACATGTGTCAAAACGCTTTCTTTTATTTTATTTCTTGAGTTCAGATCACACATGTGAACAGCGCCAAGCCTCATTGCCTTGAAGCAGACCCCTTCATGATAGAGGCGAAGAAGCTCCGCTCCGAAATCATGGATGCTGCGCACGCGAACTGGGGTCAGCCCGAGCTATATATACATCATGCATGATTATCTTCGATACGATTATATGTAGATGTAAATTTGCTTGTTGGTGCGCGGGTATTCCTTCTGTGTGTGTTTATGCATGTTATATATAGATAACATTTATAATAACGATGCAATAAATACATATCGACTACCTACGCTGTTCTTATGTTTATTTTTATTCCAATATCTGCATAATGGCTTAATATCGGCGATAATTATATACAAATGACCGTCGTCTCATATTAATTATTATATAGGAACGAGTGTCCGGGGTGACAAAATAATGTATGAACGAATGTCCGGGCTGCCAAAATAGTGTAGGCACGATTGTCCGGGCTATCAAAATAATGTAGGAACGAGTGTCCGGGGTGTCTTAATCATGTAGGAACCAATGTCCGTATATATATATGTAAACAATGTGCATCAAAGATTCGGGTTTTTGCTTAATTTTAACCCAATAACTAAGGGCACGTTGCTTGCATATAATAGAGAGAGGAAATCTGCCTAATTCACCTAAGACAGCGGCATTAGAAGTCACATATGATGTCATGTACTTGTATAAATATAATTGCATTTTTTTTAATCGTATATCTTTGTTATGTAATGTCATAGTCTTATGAAATAAATGAAATTAAAAAAAGCTAATAGTCTGTTAATAAATAATTTTTAGCACATAAATGGTTCTTTAGCGTTTGTTCCTTTTAAATAATATTTTATGATAGAATAATAGAAATATTAGCATTTATTGTATATGTCATGTCATGTACTTGGACTAATATGATTGCCTTTCTTGCTAAATTTGATGTTATTGTTATGTTACTGGTATGTTAGATTTTATATTAAAGAAAGCTAATACCGGTAGTCTGTTAATAAAACATTTTGAGCACAGAAATTGTTCTACACTGTATTGCTTAGTAAATTTTCTAAATTATGACAAACACCTTTACAGTTAAAGCTAATTCCATAACCATCCAAAACGGAGAAAGGTAAACATACCCGAAATACTATTCCAAACACTAAAGTCACGATCCATTAATGAACAGCATTCCGCGCGTGCCTGCTGATCGTTCGAGAACTTGCTAGTAACCATTTTTAACTCTACAATGGCAGCTAGCAAAGCACTCGATGTGTTTAACAAACGAAAATATTTACGTCCATCTTGTCGTGTCCTCTGTGTTAAATTGTCTCCCTTTGCTAAAGGTAAAACGGTTTCGTCAAAACGGACACAAGTAAAATGGTTATGTTGGAAAGAGAACGATTAAATAATAAGCGAACTGGCATAATACCTTTAATAGTTTAAACAAACGTGATATGTAATATAAACGATAACATACGGCAGAGCCGGGCCGGATGTCTATAATCGGCCCTAGCCGAATAACGGCACTCGGGCCAAAGGCACTCGGGCCGTTATAGCGGCAGCGGGCCGATATATAGACGTCCGGCCAGGCCCTGCCGTATGTTATTGTCTAAATATAAAAAGCGCAGGAACCAATATCTGTAGGAACCGATGTCCGGGATTCTAACAACACGCTCCTGAAAATATTAAATATATTATAAGAAAGCCACTCACTTTAATACTATTATGGACACCTAGTCTTGGATAGGGATTTCAATTGATGCAGAATCCTGCTTCCTGATGCAAGCAAATTGCAATTTTCTCAATTTTGACTCAAGCAAATAATGTGCCTTGCATCATTTTGATCCACTTGTTTTCAATAAGCTAACTTCAAAAGCACTAGAAAATAATATTTTTGTAATACTCATATTTTTTAAGTTGAAAAACAAACAAACAAACAACATTATTGGAGCGCACGAAAATACTGAAAACATCTACCATAAGATCAATAATATCATTTATCCCCACTGACCATGTATTCAACTGACAGTAATTATGTCAATCCAGTTTGGGAATTAATTTAAACATTGTACCACAAACAAAAGAATCTCACTACTCCTTTTTGTTTATAAGCATTGCGCATATAAATGCATACAACAATATAGTTAAATTATATTAACTTAAATAAACCAGATGAGTACAGATTATTTTATTTCATATTTTGTGTAAATTTCACTTTCATGTTTGATTTCAGGAGAAAATTGATATTAAATGGTTATAATTAATATAAATAATTAAATGGTAACAATTACAACATACAAGGTGATTCACTTTATCACCAGTTCATAATGTACCTATCAATGTTTTCCCCCGGGGGGGGGGGGGGGGGGGGCAGCTGCGTGCATATACGGAACTTTAGACTGAAAGCGATTCGCGACAGGCGAGAATTTGACATACCGAATAATTCCTGGTCCCGGGGTAATAGACTTTGATCGGATTTTAGATCCCGGTGATACAGGTCCCGGGCCATTTGATAGACATATAGCATCTCCCACTGAGGGGATTTAGACAAATATGCTTGACTCTAGGGTGGGGAATTAGACCCCAAAAGATAAGATTTGTCAAATTCCCCTGGGTCTGCCCGCCGCTCCCACCCCTGGGGGAAAATATTGATAGGTGCATAACACTATGCACATGCATACTGCTTCCTTCAAAATTCATCATTGCAGATACATCACTAAATACATTATAATTGGTAATCTTGTTAATAACGGCCTATTTGATGTGTTTCTACTGGCTATATATAACTGAGTACTATGATATTAAGAAAATGTCCTGTCTGGGTTGTTTACTTGCTTGTAGAAATAATGCCTGGTTTCTGATTTCATTAATTCCAAATGTAGCTGCTGGATGTGCCTATACATTTTAACATTTTCATATTGTCACAGTTCAGGCACATACAAATATCTGTATTTCTTTCAAAACACTTCTCAATTTTGTAAGTGCTTATGTGTTTTGAAAATATTCCAATTTCCCTCTGTTGAATTTGTTATAATGACGGTTACATTAATATTATATCTTAATAGATCAAAATATTATATTAATATTATAATATACATTTTACATGGGAAATATATCAAAGCATTATTCAATGCTATATAAATGTATAACCAGTTAGAAAATATATTTGTTTCAAATACATCATTACGGTATTGCACGTTTAGGACACAGAAGCTGAAAACTGCTTAAAATTGTCACAGTTCATGATAGTAAATTCAACCTATGTTCTTTTCTTTTCAGTTAACACTTTATCATAGTATCATGGTCATATTTATATAAAACTGGCAGTTTTTCATTGGATAATATTTGGTTGGTCTGCCAGAGTTCAGTTTCTAAACTGATGTTTCTCACTGAGCTCTTGTAGGGATACCAGTCACAGCCAGGTTTGGTATTATTGGGGAGATGACCATATTAATCACAGACTTCCAAAATTCAGTTCACCTATAAAAAGCGACCTGTGACTACATTTCATGGAACATTTTGTAATTCAGCATGCGATGTAAAGGTAAACATTAACAAAAAGTATAGTGCTATTTAGACTTAAATAAGTTGTACTCGTTAACAAAAATTATGCCAACTATTCATAGCTTAAGTAATAATATTATTATTAATGCTGCAAAAACACTATAATCATATAAACTTATGATAAATTACTAATATTAATAAGAAACTATGGACATTAGATAAAAGTTAATGAATGCAATGAAACAAATGATATGATGATAATAATAATAATAATCATAATAATAATAATAATTATAAATAATAATAATAATCATCATCATCATCATCATAATCCTAATAATAATAACAACAGAAATACTATTGAATTGCATACATTAAATTATTGTATACAAAGTAACAAACTTGATATACTAAAGAATATCATAATACTTTAAGTTAATAACATTTACACCATAACATTTAGAAAATAAATAAATTAAATTACAAACCATACTCAATCAATTAATAAAACATGTTATTTTACCTTACAAATAAGGCCTTTTCCTAAGCCAGTAGTAAAACGCAACGGAAGTCCGTGCTCTGTAGATATTTTTATTGTCTGTATTTGATTCTTCCTCAAAACCTTGTTTAATCGGTATAATTTAACTTAAAATCTGTTTTATTTTTTAGTCCAGGTTAGCTTTCAGGGCCCAGTTGCTCAAAGCTCTGTTAAAATAACATTACCGTTAAGCTAATCCTCCGTTAAATATCCTAACGGAGCGTAATTTAATCATCCGTTAAAAAAATAAAACAGATTTTAAGTTAAATTATTTCCAGAGAGAAATGTATATCCTACCCCCCATCCCCTTAACATCCAGAGAGAAATTTATATCCTCCCCCCAACAGAGCACTTTAAACATCCAGATGTGAATTCATCTCCCGACCCACTTTTCTAACATCTGCACAAACAATTGTTTTTTCCATCCTCTTCTAGCATCTATACAGAAATTTTTTACCAGAGTGAGCACTTTCTACTGGCGCAGTGCCTAAATCCGCCACATTTAGGGGGTATTTTTACGATATTTTCAAAAGTTGTTTACCGATTGACATAACAATTCACATAAATCAAGTAAGGTTTAATGTGCATTTACTGGCGTGTTTTGATTACATTTCAAATACTTGTCAAACGAAAAATATTTATTGAAATAGAAGGCCAAAACAGATTAAAAAATGAGCGTCGGAGTGCTTAAATCCGCCACCCCTCTTTAAAATGTTCAAATTGCTCGAAAATAATATTCTTTTATGAATTTTGTTTTCAAAGCAACTTCTATTTACACAACTTCCACTTTTATTTCTTTAAGGCTCATTTTCTAGTGTTTAAAATAAACACGGTGATCCGAAGTTGCTTGGTGAAAATCGTAGATCAGGAACCGTGACCTGCTTATTTCACATTTGACTATTGTTCTTATTTAATTTTCCATATTAAGCAGCTAGTTTTGTGTTGTTAATACAATGTTTCAATTTCTTCAAATACTCATTTGTATTTCTAAAAATAGCTCTGAAACTGAGGCCCTGCGTGCACTTGGGACAAATAATTAGGGTTTTGAGTAGCGAGACATTTGCGCTCTTAATATGCAGTTCTTTCCGCATTTTATTGTATGTAACGCTAATGAATAATGGTTATTTTTATGCTGCACATGCCCTCATTAATATAATATTAAAACACGATAATTTAATTTTATCATGGACACCATGCGGGGCCTCAAAATTGCGCATGCGCAGTATGAAATTGATTCCCCGCATGCAGCTTGTTTGCATTTAGGGGTTATATACAAAATAATTGGATAAAATATTCATTTATGCACAAATCAAGATAAAAACTCGTAAGCGTTGTTAAGGGAAGTATCTGATTGATTGTGATCAACAAAATAGAAATCGTCGGTAAAAAATCGCTTATTCGGATGGGGTGGCGGATTTAGGTAAGTGACGGATGTTGGCACTGCGTCAGTATGGAAAACAGGAAAATATGGGAAAAGTGTGAAAACAATTACTTGCAGGAAAAAAAGTAATTTGAAAACTGTGAACACAATCAGGGAATTAGACAAAAAAAAAAATATTCCAAGGAGAAAAAGGGAAAAATAGTCTCCTACAAACAATTTGACTATTGTATCCACTGTGCCACCAGTGTTCACTAATGTTGATGTCCCCTTTACTTGTAGATCGACATCCCGACCCAGACAGAGGAGACGGAGTGGTTGAACTTCAGCCCTGTTGAGGAGCATTGCTACCGACGCCAGCACAAGGCCTGTGCTAACATGTCCATGAAGGTACGAGACTTTGTTTTCTGGAGTTTTGTCAGAATTTAATACATATATCTTCATATCATTGTGACCTTCAAATGGTTTTCTTATGGTCTGGGTCCCACCCCTGAGTTCTGAAAAAAGCACTGCATTATTCATTAAAACAAAGTCTTTTTTTAAGACTGCACAGGCTAATCCGGGATTACACTTTACGCACATGCATTAAGCCCGGGTTTCCCACGACTCGCCTCATTTATATTCTTAATAATTAAACTTTTTTCCTGGTGGTCTGTTGTAGATTTTGTCACGCTGGAATGACAGCAGTGTGCGACTCAGCAGTCGGGATAGATCCACTGTCTTTCAGGTAACCCCAACACAATAACCAGCTTTTATTACAAGTAAAATCATTTTTGACAATGGCAATTACCTGGGAAATTATTTTATCTTATTCTATACCTTGTTTTCCATGTAATACAGCCATTACGAATATTTTTATATTTGTTTTACATATGAGTAAGATAACATTTTGAGCGTTTGTATTGGCTAAATATTCTTTGACTGACCAATCGCTAGACATGTTGGTGAAATGACGTCGTCAACATGAAATGACGTCACGTCAGTACACAACTTTTAGGATTTATCAACATCTTTTGGTAAAAGTTTTTTTTTTCGTTTAAAAGCATGTTATAAAAAAGATCTAACACAAGTTATAATTTCATTCCATATTTTAATAAACGATTTCAGGAATTTGTAAGTAAGCGAGCCTTTCCTATATATCGATTTCCATGTCTGGAAACAGTGGTATCCTTGAGTAAGTCAGGTACTTGTGTACTAGTATGGGGTGTTTATGAGATTTGTTTCACGGCTTTGACTATTTTCAGGTCAAGTAAGCCAAGTATTTGCTTGGCTGTTTGAATTTGTTTGAACCGTACAAATTCTCTTTCGTCACAGCCCATAAATAAACATTTATGTAGATCCGTTTTGTCTAGTTTCTCTTTGACATTTGCAATTAGGATATTATGTGTAAGTACATGTAGGTAGTGGTGTAACACTTATTTCAACACAATCCACAGTTATTTGATGATGTAGTAAATATTTGGGGTTTCTGAAAGCTGTGAGTGTTTACCGATTGTATTATATAACACAACTTGTGCAAGTGTTAAAATGGCTCGTGTATCTGTTCAATAAGCTTATTTATTTGTTATCAGCATATCTAATGTATTCTATAAAGTGATTGATAACACTGCATTGCAGATGTTAAGTTCACTGGTACCATATTCCAGAAACATCTTAAGTTTATCTTAAAATATTTTCACTTAAGTTCTAAGTTTTGTAAGATAATATTTTAAAAACTACTTATAAATTAATAAATCCAATTAAAGTTCAGTAAATAGTAGTATGTAATAAGTTGATAATTAGTGAACATTTGGCAGAATTTCACGCATACATGAAATACAAAAGCTTAAGAAACTGACGATTTTAAGGCTAAGGATAATATTTCACTTAAAATATTTCTGGAATACGACCCCTGGTGCATCTGTTCTATAAGCTTATGTACTTTACGAATGTATTGGTCCTTTTATACACTTATGATTGATACCATTCCATTGCAGATGTAAAGACCCCAGGTGCATCTATTCTTAGTTGTTACCCAGATTCATTGTATTTACATGTAATGTTTTCTATATCATAATACATTTTTAGCGCTCTATTGCAGATGTTAAATCCCCTGGTGCGTCTACGCCAGTCATGCTGTCACCAACAAGTCGTCAGAGGAGAGTTTGTACCACTGAAAAAGGAGTATGCAGCGCATTTCATTTATCAGGATATAAAGAATATTACAGGGTTTTTTGTCACCTCTTGGGGATGGGGCCCTTTGCCCTCATTTTTGGGAAAAATAGTGTTATATTTGGCCATTTGGGGAAAATTTTACATAGCAGGGGAATCCTGGGGTAAGATCAGTTTTAGGGAAAAAATACATGATTTGAAATATTTTTTTCTGAGGGGACGACACGTTATAATGGCCCCTACCTTAGAAGGAAAAAAAAGCCCTGTATTAAGTTAGTTTTTGAATACTGGTAAAGAAAAGTTAGTAAGGCTTTGAAAATCTGAACCTCGAGGTTGGTCGAGTAGTTCACTTTTTCATGTCGAGCAGATAAACTTACATTATATTGAACTTATTCAACACTTACAAATGTACCTTGTGTCCTGTTGATACTATCATGGTCTTTCTTTTGAAAATAATAAAAAAATATACTAAATTACACGAAATTCGTAAAATGATGTCATGAAAATTGACATTAGTATGATGTCAATGTACTGCTCATGTGTGCTTTATCACGCAGTGATGAAACGTTAATGTTTATTATGGGATAGAAAAATCATCATAAGTTTAAGTTAGAATAAGGATTTAGAAAAAATGATTGAAATACAGTGTAAGATGTCATTGCTTGCACAGCATTGTGTCAATTGTGAAATTATTTCAATATAGCAGACTTGCAATCATTAGAGCCACAGTGATTCTTTCGATGCATTGATCAATCGATTGTGAATGGCCCAATTTGATTGTCGATACTAAACCAGCCAATTTTGGTTTGATTCTCTTTTATATATTTAATGATGATTTGTCATAAAACTATTAATTGCAATTATGGTTTTGTGCATATTACTCAGGTAAGTTGGTCATAGCATCATAGTTGTTGTTATACGGAACTAGTTATCTTAAACATTATCACCATTTTCCACTGTTCTCATTTATACTGATATACTTGTATAAGGCACATATGTTTACATTAACGAATACACTGACATTAATCATAATAAATATAAATCTTTCCTATATTGCATGTCATGACTCATAAACACACAAAAACAATCCTGTATAAAGAAAAAATGAATCAGATCAAAATAAACTTAATGATATTTGAAATCGAAATCGAATCGTATTGAGCAATTGCTAAATCGTTGTAGCTCTAGCAATCATAGCACTGCATAACAGTCAACTTTCCACCACATCACATACTCTTTATCAAACTGTGTTCAGTTTATCATGTTGTTGTTGGACAACCTTCAAGTCCTTGTATGGAACATGACTGTTTTTGTCACCATCCATTACTTATTTTCGCACCATTTCTTACGCATCAGTTCTGATTTGAAATGTTATTGAAATATGATGTTAATAACATTGCTTGTGCAACATTCTATCAAATTGAACTGTTCTGTGTTTCAGTAGTAACTAATTTGTATGTCATTCCTTGCGCAGCATGATGTCGATGGAGGACCTCCTGGACTCGCTGATCAAGAAAGCCAAACTGGAGGCAGAGGAGGCTCACAGACAACTTGTGGCAGCCATTAATGGCCAGGCAGGGCTACACATCATCCAGGAGGAGGTTACACATCACAATTTATTAGAATTTTATCATTTATGTCCATGAGGTTTTATTGTGTTGTTGTGTTTTGTTTTGTTTGTATGCAAGTTAGGTTTAAACTGGTTACTGCTATGTATAATATACATAAGTTGAGTGTGAAACCATTGTATCTGATTAAGAAATATAAAGCAGAAGCAATACTTACACACTCAACCCTTAATATCAAAATGTGTTCTAAAAATGAAGCATTGGCCTTAATTGGCCTCGTTGTACTGTTGTATGCCATGTTAGGTGCATAAAGTAAAAGCTTTGTGCAATTCCCATTGGAATGTCAATTTTTCGGTCAATCTCTTTTACAGCCATGAATTGTTTTTGATCACTCTCATTCCATTATTCTTCCTTCCGATGTGAAAAATGTATTTTAATCAAACAACAAACTTTACTCCTCTTTGATGTATGAGCGTTTCATGAGCTGTGAACTGCCACATTCTCAGTTTTCCGATGCAGTCGACAAGTACCGGGAGGTGTTGATGTCGGTGGAGGAACACAAGGACCAACTGAAGACCGACTCCCTGCAGCAGCTACACGCCATGTACAACCTCAACGAGATACTGACGTCTCGACCCACGGGAGTCGCACCCACACTGCGGGACGATCAGCTGCCAAAGCAGGTGAGTTGCGTGGAATGACATGGTCATTGATATGACTATGAGTGTTCCATATCCTAACTGAAAATATAATCTTCTGTGAAAATGAGTCACAGTTTCATAATGGTTTTAGTTATTCAGACACCTGAGTGCCACTTTCAGTGTTGTTGGCATGTAAAATAAAGCACATTTTCTTTCCATTGTGTAGCAATGTTTGTCATCAATGCTTCCAAACAATTACATAAATTTGGATAGCATGTTGTCTCGTGAAGGCCAGCATGGGCTATCAGTGTTTGCACATATGCTGAGTACCCCTTCCGGCGTTCAAGGTATGAATAATAAACAATACAGTTTAACATTTTAAGTGAATCAAGCAGGCTTTGTGATTGATTTAATAATGCCGCTAATAAATGCTTTTTACAACAAAACAAGGAAATTGAAACATTGGACAAGTGTTCTGTTGTCAATTTCACTACCTGGCATTTATTTGCACCTTTTATGGTTTTGAAACTGACAGATTGAAGAGTTAAAAGATCAATATCTGGCCAAGGCAGTAACATATGTAAAATCCACTAAAGAGGCCCTGGCACCAGCACAGATAAAAGTGGTGGAATTGCAGAGGGAGGTAAAAATCCTCATGGTATCCGTTCTTAAAGCATTACTGTTAACCTCTGTTTATTATTTATTTTATTGCATACAATCACTATTTATATACTCAGACAAATACACATAGATGGTTCCTAAAAGCTAGTTACCACTTAAATAGACACTAAATTTAATTATTAAATGGATTTAATAACATCTTTATAAGCCTTGTTACAAAATGTTTACAATAATATTCATATGCGAAAAACTTTGGTTTTAAAAGAAAAGGAATTTGAAACTAAACTTGTTCAAGTTTGTCAAGAATTCTGGATTTGAGGTCATTGCAGAGGTGTTAGTTAGTAATATTTGTATGCAATATGGGGTATATTAGTTTGCTAATGTCGAAAGGTCTGTTGGTCAGTCTGTCTGTCGGTAGACCACTTTTGTTTCCACTCGGTAAGTCTTCACCTGATCTTCACCAAACTTATGAAAATCAAGTATAATAATAAACCAAATCGCCCCAGGAACTGTGGAGTTATGGCCCTTGAATTATCTAAAATTAGCCTTTTTAGCAGTTTCTGCTCTCTATATCAACAGTTTTCATCTGATCTTTACCAAACTTGATGTTTTAAAGATTGAATTTACCTGGCGGAGGCATACCTGTTTTACAAACAGCTGTTGTTGTTTTTTTTGTAATTTTGTCCTTCATGGAAAGGTGAAGGATGTAGTGTTAGGCCAAAAATAAAAACTTTGTTTTGTGCAACCCGACCCTACCTAGCGAAAGCCCCCTGTCTCTAAAGTTTTTAGCAACGATTGTTTTCCAAGAAATTCATATTCGTCAGAATTTTGATAATTTTGTTATTTTTTTTACCAAAATGTGTCTTTAAAAAAAAGGTACAAAAATTCATCTCGACGTAACTTTTTTGAGACCGTTGCCAACACACATAATTAAATTTTGTTTGGCCTTACGGTTCCTGAAAGGTATATTTTGCTTCCCTAGGTGAAGGATGTAGAGTTATGGTTCCTGGACGTGATACAATGGGCTGACGACTACGAACACACGGAGACGCTGCTGTGGAAAGTTGCCGAGGACATCCGTAAAGATAAGTCCCACTTTGACCGAAACCAGCGAGAACGCCCCAGAAAATTCCTTGAGCGACAGTAAAACCCTTGGTGGTGTTTCATTTGATATCTTATGACAGAACTATTTTCGGACAATTTTTTTCTGCTTGATAGTAAAGATAAATTTGTTACTTTATAAGGTTGCAGTGGTGTAATGGATATGGTGTCTGCCTTGAGTTCGATCCCTACACTGGGAGTGTTCGAATTCTCAAAACTCTCTCAAGTACTGGTTCTTCCCTGGAAACGACTGGAAACTGTCTCAAGAAGCCTATGGCTTTTGACACAGTCATGCTAAAATAAATAGGTTAAAACTACATTGTTTAATTGTTTATTTTTATGCCCCCGGCATCTTGATGCAGGAGGCATATAGTGATCGTCCTGTCCGTCCGTCCTTCCGTCCGTGACAAGGTTAAGTAGATTTTACCGTTTCGTCTAGCACCAACACCGCCTACAACACTTTGATACTTACACAGTGGTTGCTTATGACCATTCCCTATCCGCCCATATCGTCCAACCTCACTTTGACTTTGACCTTGACCTACTTTGGACTTATAATTCAAAAGTGCCATTTCTTGGTTAACTAGATTTGACCGTTTCTTCTAGCACCAACACCACTTATTACAACACTTAGATATTTACACAGTTGTTACTTATGACCGTTCCCAATACACCCATATCATCCAACCTTAATTTGACCTTGACCTTGACCTTATTTGCACTTAGAATAATTCAAATGGGCTGTTTCTTGGTTAACTTGATTTTACCATTTCATCTAGCACCAACACCGCTTACTATAACACTTTGATATTTACACAGTTTTTACTTATGACCGTTCCCAATCCACTATCACCCAACCTCACTTTGATTTTGACCTTGACATAATTTGGACTAAAAAAAAGGCTACCCAGCACCAACCAGGGGCGTTTGTGTTAATCAAACACAGAATCTTGTTTACCATAATTGCTGTCTTTCTTACAGTGTAATCTCAGGTGGCTTAAGTGCATATATTGAATCTTAGTTTCAGCTTGAATTCCCCACTAACCCGGCAGTACGCCATGAACACGTCTCTGAACGAGATGAAGGCAGCACATAAGGTGCTCCTTAAGGCCATAAAGGGACTGCAGGGGAAGCCCTCTCAGGATCTCATCAACAAGACTGTCAAGTGCTGTCTTAGACCAGTAGCAGAGGTTTTAAACAGTATCAAACATTCCTTTTGTCTTAATTTTAATAGACGCTTTTCACTTTCCCGTTATCGAGTACTGTAGGAGTTGTCTCCCTTGATAAAGCGAATCGAGAACGAGGCTGACGATGTATTGGCTGTAATTGTCCGCAAAGGAAAAATGTTCAGTGGAGAAAATGTCGAATAAACTTATAAAATGTTTTGTTTTTTTCATTAAACTTGTCTCTGTTTTATTCTGAATTTCACGAAATTATGTATATGTGGATATGTTTCAAATATATTAATTATAATGCAAATAATGTAACAATCACAACATAGCCACATCTGCTATCGAAACTATGTTTGACATCATTATTATTTTACTTCATATTCAGATCGGAGTTCTTAACGATTGAAATAAGTATATAATTGATGAATTGATAAGCTAATTAACAAAATGGTCGAATGCTGTTAGGGCCTGTGGCAGAGGTGTTAAACAAATATAAACCTGGGGCCGTTGACAAAGAAATTTCTTGAATTCCGACAACTCTTAATTAGGGCCCCGCAATGTTTTTGCGGGTGCCCTATAGTAATCACCCTGTCTGTCTGTCCGTCCGTCCGTCCGTCCGTCCGTCCGTTCGTCTGTCCGTCCGTCCGTCCACATGTTTCATATTTTTCTTTCGTAACTTCAAAACCGTTTCAGCTATTAATTTGAAACTTCATGGGTGGATAGAACTCATAAAGCAGAAGTGCATTGCACAAGAACCATTACTCTGCACTTCATGGTTCTGGAGTTATTGCCCTTTATTATTCTTTCATACTTCGTTTTTGACTGGAGCATTACTCTTTGACTATAAGAGGTATTAACTTTAAACTTCATAGGTGGATAGATCTCATTGAGAAAAAGTGCAGTGCACAAGAACCGTTACTCTGCACTTAATAATTCTGGAGTTATTGTCCTTTGTTAATTTTTCATTTTCAGGCAGAGTCAACTTTTGGTTTCAGCTCTCTGACTTGAGAACGAATTGAAATATTTTAATGAAACTTCATCCATAGATACCTTATATCTAGACCTGGCTTGGGATTACATAGGGGGTGGATGGGGTCACTGTTAAGGTCACCGTTACAAAAAATAGAAAACGGTTACCGCTCAATTACTCGAGGACGAATTGAGCTATTGTAATTCAATTTCATACATAGATACCTTTTATCAAGACATCGCTTGGGATTGCACAGGTGGTGGGTGAGATCAAGTTCAAGATCACCGTTACTAAAAATAGAAAAACGGTTCCTCACCTTCAAACATGCTATCATTCGGGGCCCGCTGCCACTTCTGTGACATAGCTCTAGTTTTAAATGTAACTCAATCAACAGGACAGCCGAGCGCTGTCTTTAGACAAGTGGCAGAGGTGTTGAACAGGTATCCAACAGGCACCATGCCTTTAAAATTTCTTAAACTTTGTTGTAATTTTAAAGAGCGTATGATCAGAAAATTGACTGATTTTGAACATATAGTTATTGTCCAAATAAACCTGACATTTAAATTGGACTTTATCAATGATATGGCACAATTTGTAGGGGTTACAGTCAAAAGTTCTATGTAATTGTATAGTTTACATACATTACAAATGGACTAAATTAAGACTTTTTGTTGTGCCTTTCAAGGGCAGTTGACCAAAGATGTTCAACCAATTAGGAATGGAATAGATGACTTTTTAAAACAATTAACAATTTATATTGTATTGCTGTTGTGTTTCAGTTGCCCATTCTGTAAAACCAGGGAACTTTTTGAATGCCGTCAACAATTTGGACCATTATCGCGATAAGACTACATTGTTTATTCAATCTTGACCAAACTTGACAAAACTTGCACAGTTTGTATATGACCATAAAATCTTGGACGAGTTCGATAGTGAGCTCGATCGGACCAGGGACACCAGAGTTATTGTCCCTTTTTTGCCCCAAATACATCTATTCCCGAATAACTCACATGGTAAAGGGATATAAATGCAGTATCAGGAAGATAAGTGCCATAAATGTGTTATTTCCCTTTAGTTACAGATATAACCCAGATAGTGGAGTCGGCTTATCAGTAAAATCAATACATCACTCTGAGTCAACATGATACTTCTATTTTAGATCAGAATCATTACTCATACATGTAGTAATCCATGCCTGCTGCTGACCTATATTTTGGCTATGTGTGCAGCAGTAAATTTTTCAACTGTCTGTCTTGGCATCCAGTCAGGAAAAAGATGAAAACAACAATAAATAGCTAAAATTCATGTTGTAAGCAAGCAATCAGAATATAGGATGAATATCATGTGATCTAGTGCCCGAAAGGGTTAATTATTTTCTGTAGTTTTTGGACTGTTTAGTTAGTAACTTATTCTTTATCATTTAATCATGTAACTTTTGGACTGACTTATACATTTGAATCTGGATTCTGGAAACTCAAGTTATTATCTTACATGATTTTTAAAGCTGATTTATTATTTCTCCTTAATTGAAAAATACTTCTACACTGTTTTGACTCAAAATTGGTGTGATTATTAGTAATTTTTTACACAAATCAACTGAAAGGTTGTATAGTTATTTATAATTTAATCTGACAATGTTGATAGATGTATGGTTCTTAATGTTAACAATGAGTATTCCTATATAACATAGAAATTTCCCTTTTCCTAAGAGTACATTTGAAAAGTTTGGCTCTGTGGGTGTCATTGACTCAAAATTATTAGTAAGTTTTTACGCAAAATAACTAAACGGTTTTATATTTATTTATAATTTAATCTGACAATGCTCATAGTTGTGTGGTTGTTAATGTTAACAATAAGTATTCCTATGTAACCTAGAAATTTCCTTCTCCTAAAAATACGTTTGGAATGTGTGTTTGTTTGGAATTTTCACCTTATTCACCAGTAATTCAGTGATTTAATGGCGGTCAGTTAACCTACTCACACTCTTTCTGGGCAAACTAAGCCAATGTAAGTGGTTTACCAGTACCAAGTGCACATAATTATGCCAGTAAATGACAACTGCTCTACTTGAATCAGTGGTAGGGGGAGAATAGCCGTATAAATTATTTCACGACATATCCCCACACAAGTTATGTGGCCGGGCTGGGGCACGAACTAAAGAACCCTAGATTGAGAGTATAGCGCTCTACCAACTGAGCTAGACGGGCCCGCAAAGCCAGAATAATCTACTTGGTTTGATACATTTATATGGTGCCATTATGATGATATTTAGGAAGTTTTGGTAGAGTGTAGTAAGTATGGAGTGTCACTGTATGTACCAGTTTCAAACCCGTAAGGGTTTATCATTGCTTATGGACTTGGTTGCAAAAACTTTTACAACATTTTTGATAACAACAATACAGAACAATATGTCAATCACTGATACGCAAAGTTGAACTGACATCAAATCGGTCTGTGTACTGGTGTTAATAAATAATTTATTATTTTAATTCAAACATATACCGGTTTGTGAAAAACAGATGGTAGTATCCAATCATAAGCTATTTATGTATTTTTATAGCATTATTTCCAGTTTTTTTTTGTATTGCCCCTATATGTTAATGCCATGTGAAATGGGTTTTAATAGTACCGAGAATGCGGGTATTTACGGGTACCTGTTTCATCTGTAATGGTCGCCATTGTACTCAGACTCAGGTGAGCGCTTTGGGCCATCATGGCCCTCTTGTTAAACAGTTTATATCTTCTCTAAGGAGGTGATCCGGTTGGGTCCAGAGATGTGGGGTTGCAAGGCCAGCAGGAAGGGTATATTGTTCAACAGTTTATATCTTCTCTAGGGAGGTGATCCTGTTGGGTCCAGAAGTGGGGGTTACAAGGCCAGCAGGGAGGGAACCTGGGCAGACAGTGACCTGGAAAAGGCTCTCAAAAGTCTCCTGGGCTTTGCAAAGAATTACAAAAGTAAGTGAAGACCTACAAATGTACCAGTCAGTAATGACTTTAAAGTAAGTAAGAACTTATAAAAGTAAATAAAACTTACAAAAGTAAGTAAAGACTTAAAAATGTTAGTAAAAAGCTATAAAAGTAAAGTAATGACTTATAAAATCAAGTAAATACCTACAACAGTATGTAAAGAATTACAAAAAAGTAAAGCATTATACAAGTAAGTAAATCCGTATTAAATTAAGTTAAGACATACAAAAATAAGTAATGACTTACAGTAGCAAGTAAAGTTGTGTACAAATCAGTAAAGATTTATAAAAGTAAGTTAACACTTACCAAAGAAAGTAAGGACTTGTGAAAGTAATTAATGACTTACACATGTTAGTAAACATCCAAGTAAGTACAGATTTAATAGTAAAAGTAAAGACTTACAAAAGTAAGTAACGATAAATAAAGTTTGTAGACCTACAAGAGTTACTAGTAGTAAAGACTTAGAAAAGTAAGTAAAGACCTACACAAGTTAGAAAATACACAAGTAAATTTAAGAGCTACAAAAGTAAGTTAAGACTTATAAAAGTAAGAAAAGACTAACAAATGTAATTAAATGTAAATACTGATTTTTAGAAGATGCTAAAATTAACCAATGAACTTATCTATCTGTTAATACAAAATTTGTGCATTCAGTGTGTATATGAGGTTTCAGCGTATCTCGTGCTGCAGCTTTACATGCTCAACCAGAATGAGGTAGTCTGACAGTTTTTTGCTTTAGAGTCATTGTTGATTGATAATGAATAAAATTGCGACATGTCTGTGTAGCTTGTGCTGTAGCTAAACTGGAGTTAGGTAGTCTGACAGTTTGTTGCATTAGAATCATTGATGATTCATCATAAATTAAATTGTGATGTTTTTGCGTATCTTGTGTGGTAACTAAACATGCTCAACTGGAGTGAGGTAGTTTGACAGTTTGTTGCATTAGAATCATTGATGATTCACACTAAACAAAATTCTGATGTTTGAGTGTAGCTTGCGCTGATTCAGGTTTACAATAGGAATACTTAGAATGTTATATTTTTTCTTGGTAAAAAGCATTTTAAAATGTGTTATTTAAATGCAAAATCATAAATCGAGACTTTCGAACAGAATGAAATGCAACTGATTGTGTAAACATTATTTTTATGTGTATGAAACTATATTGTTTTATTTTTACTCCATAGCAGTTCTTCCTTTCTTCACAATTGACATTTCCAAAAATATCAGTCATATGCAGACTAATCTAGTGTATTGTCAAATCAGTGTACACAAATATTACATGTTTACCAGTAACTAGTCAAAATCACTGTGACCAGATTGTGGTTGACATAATCAAAATATTACCAGATAATGTTTGTAAACTGCTCGTGGTGTTGTATTTCTTTGTTTTGGTTGTTTCAGCTGTCGTAGCACAGTTTGAAACTGTCTTCTGACAGAATTGTGGCCAACGGCGAGCTCCGACGTAAACTTGGCCAACTCCTTTATCTTAGCAACCTAGCAAGGGTAATATGGCATTTCTGTAAATAAGCAACCTAGCAAAGATGACATGTTGTTTCTGTAAACTTGCAGTGTAGTAAAAAGCAAATCTTAAGTAAAAATAACAGACAAAAAGTTTCGATAGATTCTACAAATTCCTTTTTGAAAATTCCATTTTTAAAGATATGATTTTCGAACCCCAAACTTTGAAACTGTCCCTTTAACAGATTATTGATGGAATTATGGCCAAAACTTTATGTACTCAGATATGTGTAAGAACTAAATAACATTTGTTAACAGATTTTCAATGGAATTGCTGTTAGCAGCCTACAGTGACCTGTAGAATTCGGCACCAATTGAACTCTATGTGTGAACAGTTGCATAGTTTTGCTTGAACATATTTCAGAATCGAGTTAACACTGAGGACGGCCACAATCCGGAGCCCTGTCCCATTTGTCAGCAAGAACTTGGCAAGAATGTATGGCACTTTGAATTAGTGCATCCTTACAGCCTACAGCTATTTGAAACACTTGATGTTTAGTTTTCTGGGCTGGTATCCATAAAAATAGTACAAACTCTTAAAATAAGAAAATGTGTTTTGTCTATGGCTTTTTTATGTAAAGTTTATTTTGTACTACAAACAATTTTTTTCTGGTACAGAAATAAGTATATGCTTCTTCTATTACCACTTTTCGAATATATGTATAAAATACTGATTTTCTAGGTTTAGACTTAAGCCAATATATTCACTAAGGATACTAGGTTTTGACTTCAACAAATACATTCACTGTGGATACTAGGTTCTGACTTAAGCCAATACACTCACTGTGGATATTAGGTTCTGACTTAAGCCAATACATTCACTGTGGATATTAGGTTTTGACATAAGCCAATACACTCACTGTGGATATTAGGTTCTGACTTAAGCCAATACACTCCCTGTGGATATTAGGTTCTGACTTAAGCCAATACATTCACTGTGGATATTAGGTTTTGACATAAGCCAATACACTCACTGTGGATATTAGGTTCTGACTTAAGCCAATACACTCACTGTGGATATTAGGTTCTGACTTAAGCCAATACACTCACTGTGGATATTAGGTTTTGACATAAGCCAATACATTCATTGTGGATATTAGGTTCTGACTTAAGCCAATACATTCACTGTGGATATTAGGTTCTGACTTAAGCCAATACATTCACTGTGGATATTAGGTTTTGACATAAGCCAATACATTCACTGTGGATATTAGGTTCTGACTTAAGCCAATACATTCACTGTGGATATTAGGTTCTGACTTAAGCCAATACACTCACTGTGGATATTAGGTTTTGACATAAGCCAATACATTCATTGTGGATATTAAGTTTTAACTTAAGCCAATGCATTCACTGTGGATATTAGGTTTTGACTTAAGCCAATACATTCATTAAGGATATTAGGTTTTGACTTAAGCCAATACATTCATTAAAGATATTAGGTTTTGACTTAAGCCAATACATTTTACTGTGGATATTAAGTTTTGACTTAAGCCAATACATTCACTATGGATATTAGGTTTTGACTTAAGCAAATACATTCACTATGGATATTAGGTTTTAACTTAAGCAAATACATTGACTATGGATATAATGTTTTGACTTAATCAAAATCATTATATATCCTAAAATCTATATTCTACATTTATAGAAAAACATATGGAGACATGTTTCATTTACCCTGTGAGTTCGCTCTAGTACATCAATTATAAGAAAATATCTTCTTCCACCAGGGCAGCCATTCCACGAAGGTCGAGGCGGTGGTGCGGTGTCTGCTGGATACGGAAGCAGGACACCACCGCCAAGTCACTTGTGTTCTCAATAGTAAGCCCTCTAGCTTTTATGAAATGTTTAGACCTTTTCATCTCTTATTATATGACAAAAGTATATCTCTGCTTCAAATATCTCCGGAGATGTTAATATATGTTTGTAGTGTAGGTTTGCTAATTTTGTGTGAAAACCCTTGGTTGTATTTAAAGATTTATTTTCAAAGATTCTTTCATTCCCCGAGGATTCCAGCGGTAAATGTTACTGTAATTCGCATCCCTAAGATTATACTGGTTGTGTCTATTATATGTGTTGGACCACATTAATGAGTGCAATCTATGTACAACGTATTTGGCAATAACAAATCAATTTATCACTCCAGTATGCAAATTCATCTTCAAAGACATTATCTATTGGTAGGAAAGTACGGTTCGCTGTATTTTGATTAAATAAGCGATGATTGTTTTCCGTGAAATTCGTATTCGTCAGATTTAAGTTATACAAAACTCAATCCCGATCCTACCGACTTTTTTTAGACCGTTGCCCAATACACAGAATGTATTTTTTGGAGAAGGTTTAATTGACAACGTGTTTAGCCATTCAGAAGGCTAGGACAGAATTGTTTGATGGAGTCGTCTTGTTAAACCATTCAAACTAGTTCTGTAAACGGTGTTTGTGGGAGTTTGACATCAGTAGGCGTGGTTATACCTGGGCGCATATTTATAAAGATTCTTAAGCAATTCTTAACTTAAGTTGAACATAAGTCAAAATTAGAATTTGTGTTCAAAACGCTATGCTTTGGTATATTTGCATAACTAATGCTAGATATTAATACACTTTGAATCATAATGCAATTGTTTTGTCAAAATCTTCCAGAAATGCATTATTTTGTCGGAAAATCCAATAATTAAATTTGAGAATTTTAATTTTTTTTCTTAATAATCGACTAAGATTCTTTATAAATACCAGCCCAGTAAATCCCACAATTTTTCGCCAATTGCTTATTGCAGTGGGTCGATGTCTTGAGTATCATTGGCAAGGCCTTGACAGAGAACGATCTCAGGTTCAAGCCTTTGTATGCTTCGGGCAAGTTCCAGGTAGGAGGTCATGTCGTTTATTTTAAATTTAAACTAGATTGGTGCTAAGGAATAGAAACGAGTGGCAGTTTGGAATGTTTTGTGCTGAAAATGTGAAAATATGTTTTATTTTCAAATAGGTCTTATTTCAAAAATTTTAGTACTCATTTGCATTTTTTTGCTACTGGTATGATCTTGTTTTAATTGTTTTAAACACTAAATGATAGTTTTATATGTGTTAAAGTCAAGGAAATATATTGAGAGGTTGAGCGTTTGTTTTTTCAGATATCCCTGAAACCCAAATTCCAATGCTCATTAGTTACTTAATGATGAATTATCTGATGGCTTTCTGATTTCTAAGTATATTGCTTTTTATTTTGAATGAGTCTTGAAAAAACATTTTACATGTGAAAAGTCATACAGCATCAAAATGTTCTTGTCCAATCTTGCAATCTCCAACTACCTATCTTAAACATGTGGATACTTCCGTAGGTGGACATGGGTTTAATAAATAAAAATGTACCTTTTGTTTCTGTCAGCACAACCTATCAGCGTTAAAAGAGAACCCGGGCGAGACGATCCTCTTGCTGCCCATTCACTCCGGCGCCAATGGACTCGACCTGATCGAGGCGACGCACGTGCTGCTCGTAGAACCTGTGCTGAACCCCGCCCAGGAGCTGCAGGCCATCGGCCACGTGCACCGCATCGGACAGACCAAGTACGTGTCCGCTTAGTTCAAACCCTTGTACCCAGTGGCGGATATATATATTGGGTGGGCACCCCCAGTGAAATTGTCTACAGTTCGATTTTTTAACACAATAACGATGACATTCTTCTCAGCAACAAGTGTTCTGTTTTACAGAAGCTCAACTATGTTATCACGCAGGTTAACTGCCATTTTGCAAAACATATCATTTTAACTTGTATAGGTTGTAATCAAGGTACTGATGTTTCACTTTGACCATAAATTCTGACACCGCGCCTGGTCCCCTTGGATTTAGTTCGATTACTCTGCAAGCCCCGGTAGAAACCGATGAAGTCCGTTTCCCCGATTAGAAATGAGACGCGGCGTTTTGTCTATTGTTCTAACTGCATGCATTTATGTTTTAAAATACGTCTTCTTTGTTTCGTAGAGTTTTTACTTCTCCAATATATTAACCAGTTTTTAAAAATATATTATTCAAAATTGAACGTAAGTCGCATTATGAATATGATTGCGGTACATTTGTAATAATTATTTACATCTCCTTTCAGACCAACGTTTGTTCACAGATTCTTTGTGAAGAACACGATAGAGCAGAATATGCACTCGCTTCTGAAGCCCATCAACGTCTCACCAAACGTCACCAAGGGGTCAGACGAGTACTCGCTGACCATCGGCGACATTTCCGCCTTCTTCTCACAGCAGATGGAGACGCTGGACAGAGACGGCGTGCACAGTCCGGAAGTGGACGATTCCGATGACTCCGGTCCGGATGGAGCTAATGAGATTGGCGATTTTGACGTAGCGGGTCAGAGTGCTGGAAATGGTTTAGAACGTTTAGAAGTAGACCAACATGAAGAATCCGTGGGTCAGGGTGTACAACATTGTGGTGAGGGTGTTAGCGGTATCGGTCAGAATGTAAAAGATTTTGAGCAGGGTGTAAGTGGTGTTGGTCAGCGTGTAGTAGAATGCGGTCAGGGTGAAAGCAGTGTTGGTCAGCGTGTAGGAGATAATTCTCAGGGTGGTATCGGTATGGGTCAGGGTGTAGGAGGTTGTGGTCAGGGTGTTAGTGGCGTCGGTCAGAGTGTAGGAAATCGTGGCCTGGGTGTTAGCTGTAACGGTCAGGGTGAAGAGAATTACCTTCTGGTATGATCGGCGAGGATATAATGGATCTAAGAGAGTGATCAAAGCTCAAATCAAAGTGAAAAAACTCCCAGCGTCAACGCTTATTCAAATGCTAGTGCTTCTGGGTCCACTGCCGAGTATGAGGTAGGCGCAAGTGGTTTGCATGTTTGAGGTGCTGAACGCACTGTGCAGGACACTGCTCATGCGATGGATACTGATCAAAACGTAGACAACGAGAACAACATAAGTGATGAAAACTTGAACTAAGTGCGTGGTGCTGACACAATTGTGTGTGAACTTCTTTGCTTGACTTGCAGGATTTATCTGTGATAATAACATGATCGTACTGTACATATCAAGAGTACATTTTTAGCTTGACTTTTCGAAGAAAAGGCAAGCTATTCTACTCGCACCGGCGTCGGCGTCAGCGTCCGAGCTAGGTTTAAATTTTTCGGTAAGCTAGTTTCTCAAAAATGGCTTGAGGGATTTAATTCAAACTTAAAACATCTATTCCCCACAATGAAATAAACCTATAGGCCAAGTTTAGTAACTCTAGTTTGAAATTTGTCAAACTTATGGGCCTTTTTACAATTAGAAATTTTACATATAACTATATGGACAGATTAAAGTTTTTCGGTAAGCTGGTTTCTCAGGAATGGCTTGAGGGATTTAATTCAAACTTAGAACGCTTATTCCTTATATTAAATTGAATTCATAGGCCAATTTTGATAAATCTAGTTTGAAATTTGTTAAAATTATGGGCCTTTTTACACTTAAAAGTTTACATATAAGCTATATGGACAGGTTCAAGTTTTTCGGTAAGCTAGTTTCTCAACTTTTTGTTTCCACTCTCTAACTCAAGAACGGATTAAGCTATAGTAATGAAACTTCAAACATAGATACCTTATAGCGAGAACTCGCTTGGGATTGCATATGGGGTGGATGGGGTCAAGGTCAAGGTCACTGTTACTAAAAGTAGAGAACAATAACTTGAGAACATATTTAGATATATTAATAATTCGTAATATATAGGTACCTTATATTAAGACCTCACTTGGGATTGCATATGGGGTTGGTGGAGTCAAAATCAAGGTCACTGTTACTAAAAATATATAAATGGTTTCAGCTAAATAATTTGAACACGCATTGTGATATTTTAATGACACTTATTTTTCTTAATACATATATACCATATATCAAGACTTCCCTTGGGATTGCATATTGGGAGGGTGGGGTCAAGGTCACTGTTACTTAAAGTAGAAAAACGGTTTCCGCTCAATAACTTGAGAACTCATTGAGATATTTTTATGAAACTGTATACATACATACCTTATATCAACATCTCCTTTGGAATTGCATATGGGGCGGGTGGGGTCAAGGTCACTGTTACAAAAGATAGAAGAACAGTTTCCGCTTAATAACCTGAGAACGCATTGAGACATTTTAATGAAACTTAATACATACATACCTTATATCAAGACCTCACTTGCGATTGCGTATTGTTTCACGGTCAAGAAAAACGGTCAAGGAAAACGGTTTCCGCTCAATGACTTGAGAACGCATTGAGATATTTAAATGAAACTTTTTACATAGATTCCTTATATCGAGACCTCGCTTGCGATGGCATATGGGATGGGTGGGGTCAAGGTCACTGTTACTAAAAATAGAAAAATTATTTCCGCTCAATAACTTTAGAACACCTTGAGATATTGTAATGAAACTTAATACATAGATACCTTATATCGATACCTCGGGTGGGATTGTATATGGGGTGGGTGGGGTCAAGGTCCTGTTACTAAAAATAGAAAAATGGTTTCCGCTCAATAACTTTAGAACACATTCAGATATTTTAATGAAACTTAATACATAGATACCTTATATCGAGACCTGGCTTGGGATTGCATATGGGATGGATGGGGTCAAGGTCAATTTTACCATTACTTAAAATTTTATAGATGTGCTGATGTTAATGCATTTCGTTTGAAAATTTGGTTTTCGGTGGAATTTCCATGTTTCTTGTTTTAGAAAAAAAAATCCAGTAACTCTGACAAGCACAATAAAAGGCGAGCGCTCTGTCCTTCGACAGCTCGTGTTTAAATGTTATTATGTGTTTTGTTGCGTTTTCATAATTTCCTTGTTACTGTCACATAAGGAATTCCCTTGTGTATGTGTGGGGATCATATAGTCTTTTAAGCCAGTCGTGAATTATGGATGTTTCTACATGTACAAGAATTGTCGAACTAAGTGTACTTGTGTGTTATTGTATACTTGACAGCTAGTTCTGTCAATATCTGGTGTGATTTTTCTGCATTTATTAATGTAAAGTATTTTCTTTAGAAAGCTATTTTATGACTGTGTAAATTGTTTGTCTTCATACATCTGTACATAAATATTAGTTTTCTACTGCGGATTAATACTTCTCCATGAACCTTAATTCGAAATGAACACGGACAAACTGAAACATGAATGGGTAACATAGCAGTGTCTATGGGGATATTGTCCTCGCTTTACGGGGCTAAAATCACACTAATTGCACTAATGTCTGGGTTTATATTGTCCGCCTTGGAAAATTCAAGGAAGGGCTGATGTCCGCCTATTTATCATTTTACAAACGGATTATGTCCGAGGGACTTATTTCCGTGTAAACTCCTCACAGTGGTTACTTCCACCTTGGTACTCTTCAGTTACCACTGCCACCTGTGACCACGAGTTAAAAACTTACAGATTGGAAAATTTTCAGGGGAGATGATTATGAGGAGATTGAAGATTAATTTTTTAACAGAACTTAAATTTTTCATTATTTTATAACAATGACACAGACATGTTGCATTATTGGTCCAGGTATATATGTTCTGCGCAATAGTGGAATCGGGACGATTCCAGAATCGCCCTGCGTGTTTTTGGAATTACAGTACGGTCCGCTTTTATTGGAATTCCAAAAACACGCAGAGCAGTTCTAGAATAGTCCGTGCGCAAAGTTTGAATCGGGACAAAGTTGGAATTCATGAAATCGACCATGATTATTAATTGAGGTTAATGTGTCGTCACCGTAATACCAAAAATACCAATATTGAGTACATTGTGTATCACAAAATTCTTTGCACTTCATTAATGAACAATTATGATCGTAATTTTATTTAAAAAAATCCCCATTTCCTGACGTTGTGGGTCAGATTGATGAAGCGGAAAACTTTATTATACCTTTAATTTTGAAAACAGTTATTTTAAGCATTCTGGAAATTATGTTTTAAAGCAATAAAAGTGTGATTGTTCAAATGGTTTTCTTACAGTCGAATTAATCGATTAGTGTTGCATTACTAAAGGGGTATGCTTTATTATTTTCCACCATAAAACATACCATGCAGATTCAAAGGCTAGACTAAAGGTTTTATTTTTTTATTTGCACATAACAACAACACATAATACATAACATGGCAATAATAATTCAAAAATATAACCGTCATTTAACATGTAAAAATGGTTGACTGAGATTGTAGAGCAGATTTTAAAGCAGAAACATTAGCTGTATTCACGGTTATCTAAACAATAACTTACACCAATGTTCAGGAAAAATGAATATCGTACGGACTATAACTGCTTAAATTTCAATGCCATTAAATTAATATAAATTAATATGTTGGCAAAAACTAAACAAACAAACAATATCATAATTGTAAATAAAACGACCCAAGTAGATGTCAAAATACCTTTTTAACAAAATCGTTTATTTTTGTGTTAAGTATATTTATCATTTTATTGCCACCGCAGTTTTATGAATTCTTTGTATTAGTTTCAAAGAAACATTTTTTCTATGTAGTAGTATTCTTGTTTGTTAAAATAAAAAGGAATTGATTAATTGGTATTCAGTCAATTAATGAGGAAATCACGTTTAATATTTCAACATTAACATTCTAAAATAAACAAGAAATGTCTGTAAAAAAGACAATCGGCGTAGAAATTTATATTGAGATGTCATTTGTTTGCCCTAAATATAATACAAGAGGACCAAGCTGTGACTTCACGGACCAGATATGTTTCGTTCCCTACTAAGAAGACTTCTCGGGCCCCAGATTTTTCGGTCTGTACTAAGGAGACTTCTCGGACACTAGATTTTTCGGACACGATAAGAAAAAGTATCGGCCCCCAAAATTAATTTGAAATAAACTCAATAATTATTAAAAATATCTGTACCGTGAATAACCCGATCATATACCGCCCCATGTTTTCACTAGTGATACATGAATAAGCTAAATACTAGTAATTTACGTAAACATAATTGATATATTAATTTGTCGGGCAAATTTAACAAATTAATATTGTCAGAAAATAATAGCGGGAATGAATGAGCAGTAAGTTTATGAATTCCCATTTATTGCAATTCTCGGGTTTAGGATTCTCCAGACGCTAACAAACGAGTTGCACATTCCCATTTTCAGTGATTATCACGACACAATAATTTATCGGCGAATCGAAAACGAGGCCCGCGATGTATTGGTGTATTGATGGTGGTTAATACAGGTTGTGTAGCTTCAAATGCCCTCTCATCGTTATCCTAGAAATTGCTATTTATTACTTAAATCTCTTGATGAATCTGGTCGGACATGTTGGGCAACGAAAATTCGACATTTATTATTTATATATGGGTTGGATATGTTTGGATTAGCCAGGATGTTGGAGATAAAAACATATTTCTATCAAATTTTAAACAACGTGTAATTGATTGCTGTACACAAAAATGGCACGATGATGTATCAAACTCAAGTCGATGTCATTATTATAAACATTATAAAAGCTTACTTAATACAGAAAAATATCTAACAATTGATACACCAAGAAAATATAAAATTGCTATGTCAAAATTTCGATCTTCAAACCACAAGTTATCAATCGAATTGGGCAGACATAATAATATACTAAAAGAAAATAGAATATGCAACCTCTGTTCAACCGATGAAAATCATGTTTTGGATTGCGAATATCATGCCTTTTTTCATTGCAATAAATATAATGAAATAAGATTAAGATATTTATCTTCATGGTATAGAGCTGGTAATTCGATACATGATTTTTTTAATATAATGGGTTCTAATGACGAAGCAAAAATAAAACAAGTATCATGTTATATATATCATCTCCTACAAATTGTTAACTCTCAAAATACTTAATATTTTGTTACTATTTTTCCTATTCAACTGAAACTGTTTATTACATTTTGATTGTATTGCATTATACATGAACGTGACACAACTCTCCTACTTATCGTATTATGTTATTATATTGACATGTATTTTGGGCCGGAGGCCTTTGTTTACGAATGGAAATAAACTTGTAAACTTGTACTTGTAAACTTGTAGCGGTAATTTACAGTTAATTACTTTTAAGATGTTATAAATATTCACTTAGTTTATTTCTTAATAAACAGAAATGGCATACCAATTAGTGAAGTAATACACGGGTCATTGTCTCGGCAGCTATGCCACTGACTTCCTGAATCTACTTGATAACAAGTGAAATAACTATCATTTTAAATAAAAAAATAACTTTATTTAAGACGACATTTAATTTAATTGGCAATTATCCTGATCATTTGCTCGAACTCATGATCGTTTATAAATGGAATGTACGTGCAATGGCGTAGCTAGAGGCAAATTAAAGCCGAGGCAGTGTTGGGGTCCGGGTTTTTTTTTTACCTAGAATGTCTCTGGTGCGTTTTGGAGGCTACTTAAACTATGCTTTAACACAAAATAACCCGACTCATTGGCGATATAAATAGTAGTTCAGTAACAATAAAGTTATAATTTTACCATACACGTATGTAGGCCTACATTAATTCTTTGCTGAAATCTACAATTTAACAGCGAGCGATCGAAAAGCAATAGTATCGAGAAACATGATGCTCCGAGTATATTAACAAAGGGTTATATACATTTTAGTGCGTTCTATTCGTTACAGCGCATGTTTGTTTGATAAAGTGAGTTTCAATGAATTTTTAAAAAATAGCTATCATCAGCAAACTGTGATAGTAGTATTTTGTTTTCCTCATTATCATTTTTTATTCCCTTTATTTTCCTACATTTCCTAATGTTGATGACTAATATTTTTGCACAAAGTATAAATATAATTATATGGTAAAATAGAATCACTTCCACGGCCTTTTGTTAATAATTCGGACAACAAATTTCCGTTCAATTGGACGGAATTTTTCATTTTATTACAAAAAAGTGTTATCCAGTTTTTAAGCAAAATTTAAACAAGAAATGTGGAAATTCCACGAAAACCAATTTTTTTTTAATGAACTGCATAAAAGTCAGCACACTAATACAAGAAAGTTCTGGATGCACTTGGTGAAAGTCATGGCTTGGAATTGCACTAAAGTACAACTTAAGTTAAGAAATTGCTTTTTTAGTTATTCATTAGAACATTATTGGTAGATCTATACGGTCACGGATACGGACAAATGTAAGCGTTCCTGCGTATTTCATTTGGAGCGATAGTATACAATTATTGACTAGATGGTCATTGGACTTGGTCTGATGTTCAATGGGTAAAACTCATGTTAAGCGAGGCGTTACCCGAGTTGAACATGACTTTCACCCAGTTAACATCAGACCGTGTCCATTGGCCATCTAGTCAACACATGTTTTGTTATATAATATATAAATAGTTTACTAGCAAAATTACCGAGCAGATAAACTTATAATAATCCAAGACCGATCTGTTATTCTATTTATCTCAACATATTCTGATAAATTCGAAAAATAACCTACTAAATCAAACGAAACACATAAAATTTCGTCACGAAAATCAACAAAATGACGTCATGGTTGTATGTAAACAGAAAAGAACGATGTGCTGGTTTCACTGGTTCTTGTACAGTTGTCAATGCACATGTCGGGAACCAAAAGACGACTTCCACAAATCTATTTTTATCCCATATATCATAGATTTAGGTAAGAGTTCTGGTTCCCGTTGCTGTGCGTGAATTTCTATGTTCAAGCCGGGTAAACATTTTGGGAAATCCACAGATCTAGTTTTAGCCCATAAGACATGAGTTAAGGCCATGCGACATCACTTTTATATTAAGTCATCGATGGCTGTTCGGACCAATGGGAGAGCGTCTATTTGTAGATTATATAACAATTTATGTTACGGACACGGATGTAGAAAACAGACAGGGATGACGGATCACACGTACATGGCAAAGCGGCCTAATTCAAACAGCCAAAATATATTTAAATGAACATATGCAATGTAATTGTTTGGAAATAAAATAACATAGTGTCATTTAATTCCGTGGTAATTGTAACTGTATTATAACTTTTTATAAGTTTGATTCTATAATATAAGTGGACTATTTTGTACACTTTCAGGCCTAGGTTGCCCTTGTCCGCAAAATTCCCGGCAGAACTTTTGGGTAATTATGTGCATTATTCTTTACAAAACTTCCAACACCACAAATTTATCAGTTTTAAACATGTCCATATTTACAACTTATACATTTGTAGAGTTCAGTTGGTAGTTTAGCGCCCATAATACATGACATTGTGTCATGTAGTTTGGGCGCTCAATCTACATTCTTGTTTAACAATGACCACAGGTGCTGAACATCATTTAAAACATATTTTTGGTATCGTTTTTACCTATCAGTCAATTGACAAAGACAAGGAATTTAACTATGTATTGTTTAGCACCTTACAGAATGTTTTATATGACGTTACCTTAACAATGTCTTAACAAACTCCCATACAGGGAAGTTATCTTAACGTTGATAATGATTTAAGTAACACCCTTACAGGGAAGTTACCTTTACCTTGATAATGATATAACAACCACCCAATAAGAGAAGTTATCTTGTGTTTATTGGTAAACTTCACACGATTGAGATCTAAACATGCAATCTTAACAATTCATTTTACTACATTCCATATCAAACATTTTTTGACTAAACCTGCCTAACCCTGCATCCACATCTTTTGTAAAATGTAATTTGAAGCATACAGAAGTAAATACAAATTCCTTAAGTGAAAATTGTGTGACCTAACACATTTAAATGTAAGCTTACGACACCAGCTTGGGAAAAACCAACTGAAACCACGGCAGCAGCAAATAAATGATGATAACAGTGCCCCATAAACTAAAACAAACAATACATGTGAAAATTCTACGAAAACCAAAGTTTTCGAATGAACTGCATAAAAGTCAGCACAATAATAAAAGAAAGTTCTGGATGCACTTTGTGTAGGTCATGGCTTGGAATTGCACTAAAGTACAACTTAAGTTAAGAAATTGCTTTTTAGTTATTCATTAGAACATTAAAAATACTGACCCTGAACAAAAGTATGTTTATGTAAGGGAACAGGTTTTATCGGTTTATCAATAGCTCAATCAACTATTGGGTTATTTAGCAGAAAGCATTTTATCTATTTTAAGTAATAGTCACATGCATTCTAAACCTATTTATTTAAGATCGATTGCATCGAAAGCTTAATTTTTATTGAGAAACTCTCGAGTCCGTTTCCTGGGTAGAACCAGTACATAGTGTCTTTGGGGGAGATCTTGAAAACGCTCCCAGAGTGGCCATCGAACCCGGGACCTCCCGATCGCTAGGCGGACACCATATCCACTACGCCACCGCGTTTTCTAATGGTGACATTGACCAAAGCGGCGTCTCTTGATCTTGACCCAAAATAAACAATATGCAATCCCATGCAAGGTCTTGCTATAATGTATCTATATATGAAGTTTTATTACAATAGCTCAATTTGTTTTTGCATTAATGAGCTGATACCGTTTTTCTATTCTAAGTAACAGTAACCTTGACCCCCACCTATCTCATATGCAAATTCAAGCGAGGCCTCAATATAAGGTATCTATATATGAAATCTATCTTTATTATTTTATTCTCGAGTTACTGAGAGGAAACCGTTTTTTTATTTTTAGTAGCAGCGACCTTGACCCCCCCCCCCTTTATATGTGATCCCAAGTGAGGTCTCGTTATAGCGTATCTACAAATTAAGTTTCATTAAAATATCAAAATTCGTTGCGTAGTCATTGAATGGAAACCATTTTTTCTAATTTTACTAACGCTGACATTGACCTTAACCCCACTTACCCCATATGCAATCCCAAGTGAGGCCTTGATATAAAGTATTTATGTATTAAGTTTCATTAACAATGTATTATCAAGTTATTGAGCGGAAACTGTTTTTCTATATCTATTAAAGGTGACTTTGACCTTGACCCACCCACCCCGTATCTAACCCCAGGTGAGTTCTCGCTTTTAGGTATCTAGGGATGAAGTTTCATATCAATAGCTCAATCTGCTCACGAGTTAGAGAGCGGAAACTAAATGCAATGTCTTAGTAAAGCGCATTTCTATCAAATAATATAATTTATAGTGCAAAACGAAGCCAATTTTTCGTTGACATAGTCCCTTTAAACGCCTCTAATCAAAGAAACTGTACCTTAGGGTATGTCATTACCAAAAGCGTCTTTCTCATACAGAATAATTCGAAATATTTGCTAATTACCGAAAAGCCGCATATTAGGGAATACTGCTCTTTTTAACGAAAGTCAGAATATTTTACTGGTCGATAGGCAAAACACGTTTAGGGTCGACAGACACAAATAGGGGGAGGGTTCAACCTTTTTAAGCCTAACCGAAATTTTATTCAAAAAATTTGGTTAAAAAAACACTTGTTTATAAAACTCAACGATCAAGTATCAACAATCTTTTTTTCGAAATCAACTAGCATAAGCCGGCCAGGAATTAGTTTGCATTCAGTATAGTTTATTGTAGTGTTTCTATTGTAAGAACACACTGTTAATAACACCATTTAAGGTACTAGTGAAAGGCTGAACACCATTGAAGGTAAATCTCTTTTTTTCACATCCGTACTCCACGAGCATACAATTCTAACTCCCTGCTATCGCAGAGGCATTCACGCGATGGGCGTGTCATGCCTGTGGGCGTGGCCAGTGCACGCTACACCACAATCCCTCCTTTTTTTTAAGCCATTAATAATACAAACACACGATTAAACAAACATATACAATGCATTCACATTTGATAAAACAAGGTAACACAATGCTGCTAGCAAGTCTAATGTTCTAATACATTTCGCATTAAACCTCGACTGACATTAACGTGCAAACCATCTGACCGTTTATCAATTTCATTTTATAGCCCATTTGATACCCTAACGCTGATGCAAATGTCAGTCTAAATGAAATTTACTGGCACCAGCTGCAAATGTGTATACAAGCACAGCGCAGTCTCTGATTTACAGCATTAAATTATCACGCTAATTAACCAGAACGTTTAAGTCATGGCGTAGTCGTTGAATTTCTCAGGCATTTTTCGAATCCTATTCGGCCTATCTTTTCCAAAATTTATTACTGAAAGCTCGCTATTTTGATCATTTTCATTAATTGAAACATTTGATTCTGAGTCTGTCTGAGGCGCGTTTCGTTCATTCAGTTTTCTCATGTGAGTCACATTCCGCCGGTATTCGGTACCGTCGGCGTCGGCTCGAACAACAACACTATTTCCGCTCTTACTAACTACCGTATATTTATCAGAACTGAGCGGCGTATCAAGTTTATTGTTTCAATTTTGCTTTAGAAGCACTCTGTCTCCTGACACAATTTCACTGTTTTTCGCATTTCGGTGCGCATCGGAATATACTTTCCCTTTTCCCTTTTGTTCGGAATCCCGGTCATGGATTTCACTATCTTCCCGCCTAAATGTATTAATTTCAGGAACACGCGTTCTGATTTTACGACCGAACAGCATCTCAGCAGGCGACATGCCAGTCACTGCGTGGGGTGTGCTTCGATACATTATCAGGTAATCATTGAGATCTAATTTCCAATTACGATTCTGACTTTGAGAGATGCGTAGACCCTTGAGAATTGACCGGTTTTGACGTTCAACCTCTCCGTTTGCTTCAGGCCACAAAGGGGTATTTCGCCGGTGTTCAATGCCTTGTGATTTCAAGAAATTTTCGAAGTACTCGCATACAAAACTACTTGCATTGTCTGTTCGCAGAGACAATGGCAAGCCATGAGTCAAAAACCATTTGCTCAAAATTAACGCCAATTTCTTGCTCGTAATAGTTTTGGTCACCTCAAGCTCAACATATCGACTGTAATAGTCAACGCATATAAATATGTAATCACCCGATGGTAACGGCCCTAACACATACGCCGCTAAGTCTTGCCACGGGGCATTTGGGAGTTCTGTTCTTGTCATTGGTTCGGGAGACGATGGCTGGCTTGCCAACTGACAACCATAACACGTCTTACAATAATTTTCGATTTCTTTATCAATACCTGACCACCATACTCTTGTCCTCAAATTGCTTTTCATACACACGATTCCTGGATGACCTATGTGACCTAAGTCTAACACGCGCTTGCGTAATTCTCGCGGGACAACGATTCGCGTACCCCTCAGTACTAAGTAACCAATTACGCACAGTTCATCCTTGATATGTATGAACTGGTTTTGCTCATTTTTTTCCCATGTCCCATACGTCACGCTATCTCGTAATTTGCTTATCTCAACATCACGACATGATACCTCCTCAATTTCTCGGGTGGTCATTGCGCTGGGCGTTGCTTCGCGCGCAACAAATTTAACATATTCATGGTCATCTACACTGTCAATCGTCTTTGAACGGAAGTTTGTAACAGTAAAATCAGTTTCGATAGCGGATTATAATATCTTGTAATTATAGTAAGCCTTTTGGATAATTGGCCAAGATGCCTATAAATATGCATCTAATTTTCTTTTCTTTTATCATCGTTTCGACATGACATGTGGTGCTATTTCAACGCGCGTCGTGTATAGCCCTATAACACAGGCGGATCACGCATTGGGTGTATCAAGCCAAGTTGTCTTCATGATAGACACGAAATCTATCTTACGGGGCATTCCGGAGATTGTCGATGTATCATGATTGCTTCACACAAAGTACATAATGCCTTTTAACGGTTACAATAGAATTTGTTTATTTGGGACCACTGATCAAGTTGACCAGATGTGTCTGGATTTTGAAAATGTCAAAAGTCGGCTTAAGGCAGCTATCTGAAGAAATTGCGCTACACGGGTTTATACTCAGTGAAAAAACGTTAACCTGCCAATTATCTTGTTATATTCATAACGCGTCAAATACACAAAACAATTGAATCATGCGCAACAATTTATCTTTTTTTTCCAGTTTAAAATGATTGGATTTTATTTAACAGATATAGTTTAGCTCCGTTTATTGCATTAAGTTAGGCTTAATTGAACAATGCAAACGGTGATTGTACGGTTGAGATAGTTTTACTATTATACATAACAAGAAGATTATGTTACAAAAGGTCGTCCAAACAGTTCAGTAAAACGACTCTATATTTCAATGGACAAGTACATGACTTAAAATTCTCGTACATGTTATGCAAAATTATAGCGCGGTGTAATCTTGATAAGATATTGGCCTTGTAAATTACCTCAGATTGGTTTTATAATCGTGTCTTAATAATATCAGGGTATTGATTGTATGATTGAGTATTTTAAAAGCTCAGCCTAGTTAACACTGATTATATGTACGTAATTTTAATACAGGTGTGCATTTTTTTTCTTTTTCTTTCCAGTTGTAGGATTTATATAAATGGACGTTACAGACCATGTTAGTGGTTTCTCGCCAATTCTGACAATCGAAACAAACACGAATGACCTAATTCTACCACTCCTCCCCCCACACTTCTAATGCTGGATCCAGTTATGCATATCGTGTATTTTTCGACACTTTTTCTGATGCGAGGTTTGTTGTTCTACTACTAATTATAATTGCTTTCCAAAACTAACTGCGCTCTTGTTTCTACGGAATATTTTAATACACTCTTGTTTCTTATATACATGTACCAGGTGCGGCCAAGTGCGTCAAACTATTCAGGATCTAGTAATTCGTAACAAATAGATCGACTGATGCAACAATTATGAATACGATACAATATGATATAAGAAACTGAATCTGGAGCGAGTTGTCCTCCTACTTGTCCAAATAAGAAAAGGTGTGACAACACTATGAAGCGTTGGCTGGGCTGACTGGCACGTTAAAGGTCTGGAATTAGCCACGCTCTGCTACCAAATTTTGTGCTATAGGGGAGCTAAAAACAAGTATAATTCTCTCCACTCCACTTTTTAATTTCAAAACCGGATGTACTGCTTTCGTTACAAACCACTTTATCTTTTTTATGATTGGGTTACAACAATACATATCTACCTTCTGAAAACACATCTACTGTTGCAAAAAATATGAATACGATATAAGATTATGCAAAACATATGAATACGATATAAGATGATGTAAAACATATTAATACGATATAAGAAAGTATTAGTTCTTCATTCATTTGTTACATTCATGCAAATGGCATTTGTCAAAATCACATGGCAATTAGTGAAGAAATTTAATAAAAGGCGCATTTTATGTTTTTATTATCTAAAAACAAATGAAGTAAATATATTATTACCAACAACCCTATTCGATACTACATATACAGGAAATATCAAAACCCAATACATTCTGAATAATATTTTAAACATATAAAAAACACTCGACTTTTAGAGTACATATATAATACGTATAAATATTTAACGAGAAAACAATGTTTGTTACAAACTGTATGTATTAGTTATATATCGTGCAAATACATAAAAGCATAAATGTCAAAAATTCTAATTCATAAAAAACATCACGAAACAAATTTGACAATTTCATCATCAACGTAAAATATTTCTCCTTGTCCTGCAAGCTCGAGGAACACATCCCTAGCAACTTCGCCCCTGTTGACAGCAAAGCATTTGGAACACCAATAAATCATGCCCTCACGCTCAATTCTGAAGTATTTAAATAGCCTCGTTCCCGCTTCAAATCTAAAGTCAGAACCTCCTTTAATACTAGCGCCTTTCACTCCTTTTGATATTTGGCCCTTAACTGTCAATGTGGTAGGTTTGTAGACCGGTGTCCAAAAGCAGTATGTCATGTCTTCTTCGTATTGCAAAGCCTTAACAAAATCGAAGGCTGGATTCGCAGGAGGCAATCTAATATGGCAACCAGAACATTTTCCGGCTCCTTTCGCTTCTGAACTTTGCTTCATATTAAACAGGTAACGCGCTAATTCTTCGGCACGTTTGTAGAGATCCATTTCTCTATAATAAATAAATAAGGTAAATAAATAACTAAATAAATTAATAAATTAATAAATTTCTCGTTGATAACCAGCTATAAGAAATACCAGTTACAGATTAACACGTCTGTTATTCGAAGTCTATTTACAGGTCCTTCCGTTCCGAAACAGCATTAAGTCTAGACCAATTAAAAAGTCTAATGTTTTTTCCGTGCTTTTATAGGCTACGAATATCATAATACAGTTTAAAGCGAGCGTTCCATAACTACTGTAGACAGTATAGATAATTCTTACATAATACAGTTTAAAGCGAGCGTTCCATAACTACTGTAGACAGTATTGATAATTCGTACAAGAAGCAAACTGGCCTAAACGAGCCACATTACACTGAACTAATGCTATAACTGCATTTACAATACAGTGTAACGAGCCAGATTACACTGAACTAATGCTATAACTGCATTTACAATACAGTGTAACGAGCCAGATTACACTGAACTAATGCTATAACTGCATTTACAAAACAGTGTAACGAGCCAGATTACACTGAACTAATGCTATAACTGCATTTACAATACAGTGTAACGAGCCAGATTACACTGAACTAATGCTATAACTGCAATTACAATACAGTGTAACGAGCAAGTTATTAATAACTGGTATATCCGCTACGTAATCATATGCCATAAAATAAATATGTTGAAATATCCCTTGATATATAATTATGTTTCATTGTAATTAAATAAAAAAAACTACATTGCATACTACTGTTTACAATCTGTTCCGGTTTATTTTGTAGAAGCGTCGTTATTGACCATGAGAACGCAAAACAGTTAATTTCACATCACTTAATAAATCACTCATTTGGCCTTGCATATTGTGCGTGTTATAGTTTTTAGACTGTCAGTGACGGAAGCCAACGGTCTTTTGAGCGGGCAATTTCCAGAACATGTGTTACGGGAACTACTTATTTCCTTTGCAGGCAACGAGCCAGTAAATCGAAACCAGAAGGGGTCCTTCTTTAAAACAGCAATATTTCACGCCTGTCTTCTTACCATTTAATTATTAAAGATAAAAAAAAAAAAAGTATGTCATGCGTATTATAATGTGTATATCATATGATTTATAACAATAATAGTTTTTGAAAAAGTCAATTTATTAAATTGTTACTTCAAACAGTAAACCCATTCCTAATTTCGCTAATTACTGTTATGTAACTACTGTAACCGGAATAAGACTACCAAATAAATGCGCACCATTGGGGGTGTTTTACTCGTTGCGAAAGTGTTATTTCTTTTAAATATAGATTATTATTCTGAATAGTTGACAACAAATTATTACTGCTATGTGCTTGGTGGTTAAATCGAAACAATTGTATGGAAAATAGAGAGTATGCATGCTATGGCCTAGTTTTGACTGTAGGCTTAAAAACACTAATACTATATTCTCTTAACTACTGCGCTTCATACGTTATTCTGGCCCATTACAGATTGCCTTGTTTTCGGGTATGCATATAATTTCATTTGCATTAAGTTTGCTCGAATAAATATTTGTTCGCAACTTACATTTTTAGTGTGAAGTCATATACATTTAATGGAATAATATGACACGTTATCAAGCTCGAAGTTGCAAAATATCTCACAAGCTGGCGACCTGTATCTCCACATCATAAACGAGGTCTACTAGCACCTAATACCAATTTCTCAAAAGTATAATGTGTATAACTATGGGTTAGGGATTTCTTTAGTAAAACAAAACGACATTTCAGGGTGAGACATGGAACTTCATTCAAACAAATGTTTCCTTACTAGTACTAAAATGCACTCATAATTCACTTGCTTTTAGTTTCTTTTCTCGCCAACAGTCTTTCAACGCTCTCAGCGTTTTGATATATTTGAGAAAGCTGCATGAGGATTTGCAATATCCGTAGAAGAGGACCAATTCGACCGCAATGCCATTTTACAAAATAAATGGTTTTGGTGCAACTTTAAATAAGGCATTGAATAACATTCCTGTTAATCACGATAATATGCTGGTTAGTGGAAAGAATGTTTATTTTTAGTTTTGACTTTCAAGTGCTTTGTCTACAGATCCGATAAAAATGTTTCATTGATTTCTTTCGTGGAAATCCAGTCATATTTGGCAACAAGGATACGAAACTGAAAGTAAACATTCTGTCAGCTAAACAGGTTATTATTATACAATGCATTCTTGTAAGTTGTACCCATAGCTAGTATTGGGTGTTTAAAAGCCTTCAGTTTGTTGGATCGATACCAAAAACGATGATATGCACAATTGCAAAACAGAATACAAATGAGGCGTGTCGTAGGAATACCTGGTTTAATGCATGTGCTGAGGCGTGTCGTAGGAATACCTGGTTTAATGCATGTGCTGAGGCGTGTCGTAGGAATACCTGGTTTAATGCATGTGCTGAGGCGTGTCGTAGGAATACCTGGTTTAATGCATGTGCTGAGGCGTGTCGTAGGAATACCTGGTTTAATGCATGTGCTGAGGCGTGTCGTAGGAATACCTGGTTTAATGCATGTGCTGAGGCGTGTCGTAGGAATACCTGGTTTAATGCATGTGCTGAAAACCATAACAAGAACAATATGCACGACCAGATGAGCGGTTCATTAGATATAAAATAGTGCAATTAACTTGTTTGAGTTTTCACGGCCAACAACGACGCTAATTCAACTTAATCGGAACAAATGGTTAACAGCAGTGTGCTATTAAGTGTTTTTTTTCTGTATTTATATTGAAACATGATGATACATCACGGGATATGTAAACACGATTGTAATAAAGATCGTGAAATCGTTAAGTGTGAATAAATGAAGTTTTTGTACTTCAGAGTTCACACTTTACAACTGTCATACAAATCGTGAAATGTGAATAAATGAAATTTTGTACTTCGCATGTCACAATGCAAAATTGTCGTAACAATCTGGAAATCGTAATGTGTGAATAAATGAATTTTTGTATTTTACAGTTCACACTTTAAGATGTTCATGACAATAGTGAGAAAGTGACGTGTGAGTTAATGCATTTCTGTACAGCATAATTCATAATTGATAACTATGAAATATGAACAAGGAATTCACTGTCGGTCTTACGCAGCACGATTACTAAAAAAAACACCGACTAGTTATTTTATTGAAATGCTTTGTTTCACAAGTCTTTGGTCTGAATAGGTTAAATATAGTTATGTCAATATATATGCTGACGAAGAATGAACACCTCGGATGTGTCCTTGAATAGGCAAACTGTACAGAACCAAAGCAGGTGTACAATTAAAATACATACAGAGAGACTTAAACGTTTTTAATTATGGCTTGAAACAAGATATGAACAATAAGAACAAACTATATACACTAAATTATGTATACAATATAAGGCATTTGCAAGTTGGCTGCGCCTTCACCTTATTAACTTTCAGTACTTGGCAAAGGAGTTTTATCAGGGCAAAGCTGGCAGTTGCAGTTAATCGTAAAAAATATGTTTTTTCAGGTTACCAGACCTACTCTTAAAAAGAATGCCCCGACCCTAGAACATTTAATTGAGTGTATGAGATATCTTTTTGGTAGTTTTACTTTCTTACAATAATTAAATGATTAATCGTTCCTCTTCCGAAAATTGCAATAAAAAGATATGACATGTTACTTCTAAGAAAATGCGTTTCATCTGAATGCAGACACCGGTAGAAACTAGGGCGGCACTATACAGTTTCAGGCAAAAATTCGAATTGGCACGGGAGAAAATTCTAATAAATAGGGATACAGTGAAACTGGGCAGCATTTTGAGTGTTTTAGAAATTGTAAGTATCAGATTTAAGGGCTGGAGTTTTTAATTGCGTGCTTAGTGAATTCGAAAATATGACCTATGTAAAGCCAGTGTATGTGTTGAGCCACTTTGCACATTTTGGCAGGATATTTAAAAGGGCGAACATACATTGGAATTTATTGGATAATCTGACTGGTTGACCCCCAGTTTGCTCAGTTGAATTTCAAGTACCTGGTAAGTTACGCAGACAGGCATGAGGTGCTCGCATATGCAGGAAAGTTTCAAATTGATGTTGAAAATCACCGAAATGGTCGCGAAAACTGGTGACATTTGAATCTCAAAATTGGCTATCATGCATGCTAAAATTATAGTGGAACTGTGTGTATAACTCTTTTCCCTACATTTTTGTGAAGCCACAGCCTCAACAATATTGAAATGATGTTTGGTTTGTTTTCAGGCGTTGACATTATCAGTGGGTGCAAGACGGCTCGAACCCAGACCCCACCAGGCCGAGTCCGAAGCCCGAGAAACTGTATAGTGCCCTCAAGGGTTTTGGCAGTCCTATTTCGACAAAAGCCCCATGCAACAGTAAACACCCCCCAATAGCTCATCTTTCAAGTTAGCCTCCAAAGAAATGCACAAAAATGTTCCAAACACACTAAGGATATTAAAGATAACCACAAAAGGCATGTCTGACATTTCTGAATGCTTTTCATAGCAGCAGAAAAAAAGAACTCTAGTAAAAAGCAATATTTCGAATGTAAAACGTATGGAAACACATTGATTAACTGGTTTACTGGTATCTAACTTCAATGCGATGTTAAATCAACCATTGCGAGCTATGCTGGAAAGTAGCGCATACCCATAATGCTTAGAGCGTGAGTACACAGGTCTGTCAGACCGGTGTAGACACAACGAGTAGGCTACGAACAAATATCTATAAATATAAAACATGTTTATTTATAGGTCTTTGGCTACAAAGCACTAACAATCGGTGCGCCTAACTACTACGCTTCATCGGATAGTCTTGTCCGTTGCAGGTTAACTTGTTAACTGGCAATTATTTTATTCCGTTTGCATAAGATAATTAGCTCGAAAACAAATTTGTTCGTTACTTACAAATTAGTTTTTATGATGATGTCGTATACTATTAAATAAGAATCCACATTATAAAGTTAAATGGTGGGAAATTGAACTTCATTCAAACAAATGTTTCCTTTTTAGCAAAAATGCACTCATGATTCACATGCTTTTTAGTTTCTTTTGTCGCCAACAGTCTTTCTTCGCTATCAGCGTTTTGATAATTTTCTCTTGTAGTGATTACTGGCCTACATTACGCCTTCGTGGTACTTTCATATTCCTGTTATGACCTTCGGAGTATGTTTATTGTTCGCGAATAACACACGATAACGCATGCATTTTAAGCTCCACTGGCCATAGGCCAGCGAGCTTATGCCATGGTTGTTTTTCAGTTCTTCCTTTAAGCGTGCGTCCGTGAGAAAAACTTTTTTTTAAAACGACATCTCCTCTTTTACCGTTGGGTCGACTTTACAGAAACTTCACAGAAATGTTCATTGAGTGGTCCTCTTTCATAGTTGTTCGAATGGTTCTGGTCCACCGCTCCAGATGGCCGCCAGAGCTATAAATAGAAACATCTTCAAACGACATCTCCTTCTAAACCCCTATGTAGATTTTCACATAATTTCTCTGAAAAGTTCTCGAACAGTTCTGTCCATAAACATAGCCGCCAGGATGTGAAGCCATATTTCCTAATATATGTATGGATATATTGAAGACTTTAAAAATCTTATTGTTAGAAACCACTGGTTGAATTTCAAAATAATTAATTCCACATAAAGGTTCCTTGGGTAGTTCTCTACCAAAGTTGCTAAAATGGTTCTGGACCGTGAAAAACATGGCCGCCTGGGGACGGGGCCATTTTTCCTTAAATAGCTGTTTTGACAACTTGAAAATCTTGAAGTCAGAAACCATTGCTTGGATTTCAAAATAATTTCGCAGACATGTTCTACGGTAGTTCTCCACCAGACTACTAATAACTGATGTTTTCATTCGTTACAAAAACATGGCAACCAGAAGGCGGGCCATTTTTGCTTATATAGCATATCGGGGTCAGTTTGTTTATCACACTCATTACGCCAGTGGAGCGATACAGGTACTCGTGTGCATCTTGTTTAATACAATAGAACCATACACAGTGTGTTAAAATAAACGGTTATTTATGGTTAATCAAGTACCAACTGAGATGAACGCCTGCGTTTAGATTATCTATGCGCGGGCAAGACTTCCCGTGTTCATGTTTTGGACATTTCGTTGATACGTCTTTGCTTATCTACTTTTAAACCGATATACTTTGTAACAGAGGCAAATAGCTGGTTATGTACACGACAACGCAACGAACATACACACTTTCCACCATCTAGTTTGAGACAGAACACGTGTAAAAATGTTATATGTTTACTCGTGATAAATAGTTAGATGATAAGATTTTGTTCTATCTAGTGATGTGTAGTTCAGAGGGTTGTTTGAAGATCTATATGATTTTACATACATTTAAACAAGAAATGTGCATAGTTAATATATCGTTGATCTGTATAACCATCGACAATGCCAAAAACATGTGTACTTAAGACTGAAAGATTTATGTCCCTTTACCAAAGGAATAACACAGTAAATTCAAACATATAATTATAGCTTTATAAAATTACAATAATATGACATAATTTGTGTTATGCAATTAAAAGCATACTTTGCCATATCTTCGACAAAGTCTATATAAGTTAGCTCAAATCCAATAGATCTACTTTCAAGGTAGGTTAAATTCCAATGGTTTTCAGGGGCGTAACCGGGGTTCAGAAAATGTATAGGCACAATAGACGGAATCTACACAATGACGCTGTAAGCGATAATTTGGGCCAGGAGTGTTTATACTCGTATGTGGCTACAACCAACCAACTTCAGCTAAACCCCGATTCTACAAAATACTTGTAAAATTAGCGTGTATATTTATGAAATTTATTTCAACACAGCCAAGAAAGATCCCCTCATCCCCATCCACCCTTTTGCTTTTATTGCATTTTGGCATACTGAAATTTTCTTCTCTTGAAAAAATGTATAGGCACGTGCCTATAGTGCCTAAAGGAAGCTACGCCATTGGTTTTGTTTCTAACATTTGGCAAACATGCATTATTTTATGATATTAGCAGTAGTCATCGGTGACACTGTCGAATGCGCACGATAAATCTGTAGAATTAGTGAAATCGATATGAATGAAATGCACATGAGGTACCATTGAAGAGCGTGAATTTGTAGGCGTGAATTCGAATCCTGCTTCAGCAATGTCTCGCTGAATTGTTGTTTGTCTTTGACTCTTTGTATATAAATTTATTTTATGATTCCATCATTATATTGTAAACAATTGAAAAACTATATCCGACAAAACTGGAAATTATCCTGTTTTAATATATGCTTATATGCATGCAAAATACGCCTATATGCCACTTGAACTGTAAGATTTGATTTACTTAAATGTACTTTTATTTTGTCAATATGACACTATTATTTTTTATAATACAATATTTAAAATGGAACCGTTTGTATAATGTAGGTTGGCAGTTTATCAGATGATATTCTGCTGGTGTTTTTCTGCTATTATGCTGGAGTTGTTCTGCTTTTCTGCTGGAGTTTTTCTGCTATTCTGCTGGAGTTTTTCTGCTTTTCTGCTGGAGTGGTTTTTCTATTATGTCTGCTGTTCTGGTGGAGGTGTTCTTTCAACAGACTTAAATGATTAACAAGCAGTCATTCAAGCAATAATGGGGACATGTGTGTCGATTCTTAGACTAATTTCTATTTTCATACAAGTGCAAGGTAAAATGAAAAAAAAAACACAAAAAAAACCATTTAGCTTTTTTTGCTTTTTAATATTGTTCTGCTATGCTGCTTTTCCGATGGAGTTATTCTGCTACTATGCTATTGTGTTGGGAGTATATAGGCCTCAATTAATAATACAATGGACATATACAAATGAAAACGTCACAAAATAACATAAAAATATACCAGTGTTTAAACATTGGTTCTGGTTCGGGTATCTTTTTAAAACTCATTACTCAAAACAGATCTAAATATTCACTTGCAATTTCATCGTTAATAAGATTTCAAGTTTAAGGATTTTAAACGGAAATCATTAAGTAGTCACCATTACAATCGCATATGGGAATGATGTAATATGAGTTATATGTGATTAAACGCAATTTATCTTGTAATCCACAGAAAGAAACCAAGAAACAACGGTGTTCTTTTTATTAGATTTTGTGCAGAAAAGATACTGGAAGTACACACAAGTTTTCGTTATTGTCAAAAATAGAACATATTATTTCAAACCTCAGTTTTAAATTTAATGTGTCTGTTATTCAATTTTATGTCTGCAACTAAATTATTGTTATTAAGCTAGTATTGAAAATAAAAAATACCAAAATGCAAGGGACAATTTTACTACGAACTCAACTGTAAACAAGACACTGTTTGATAAAGACACATACCTTCGGTTAGTGCTGGTAAGCCCATTTGAATTAGTCTAAGTCCAAATTAGGTCAAGGTCAAAGTGAGGTTGGATGATGTGGATGGATTGGGGATGGTCATAAGCAACAGCTGTGTAAGTATCCAAGTGTTGTAGCAAGCGGTGTTGGTACTAGACAAAACGGTAAATTCTAGTTCACCAATAAACAGCCCATTTAAATTATTCTAAGTGCAAATTAGGTCATGGTCAAAGTGAAGTTGGGTGATATATGTCGATAGGAAACGGTCATAAGCAACATCTCTGTAAGTATCCAAGTATTTTAGTAATAGGTGTTGGTGCCTGACGAAACGGTAAAATCTACTTAACCTTGTCACGTGCGGACGGACGGAAGGGCGGACAGTACAGTCACTATATGCCTCCAGCATCAAGATGCAGGGGGGGGGGGCATAAAAACAATAATTATAATAACTTTTGTATAAGTAACTTACACATTTCAATATTTTTGTTCAAAGAAGACCATGTGGATAAAAACCTAGAGTTAACGTAAGATAGCACAACACATTATTGTTTGGTCATTTATGTTATAAAAAATAATAAAACTAGAATTTGCGGAAAAAATGCGTTTAATGAAGACGTTTATTTCAACTGAAAAGCTTAATTAACACGTAAACAAGTAAAACAACAATCTTAAGTGCAATACAAACAAGACATTTAGGAAATTGATATATTTTATCGTAAACAGTTGGCAATGAATTTCGTTTGATACATTATATAACAGAGCGATAAAATTCAAAACTGCACGATGCATTAGGTGCTATAATACAACATTATATCTGTATTTCATAACCAATTTCCTATTTTTAAAAATTCAACTATTGACAATTTCAAGTAACATCCATGTACATCAGAGGGTTACTATTGAACAGTTTGAGGTTGCAGCTTGTTTTTAGCCATTTTTAATATGAATCCTGTACTTGAATTGCATGACAGAGTCAATACAACTTTCGCCACTATTTTTAAGCTAGTATCTGATAGTCTGGCAGAACCTGCAGTGGAGCGTGCAATTACTTCCATACAAAATGTCTGTGGTTTTTCTTGTAGCCAGGACGCTACCATAACAGAATCTTGATGATGACACTTTGTAATCCTTGAGGAACTCTCACAATCCAAGGTGGCGTCCAATATAGCCGCCAAAGTTATAGGTGGTCTAAAAATGTGTTATTGATTTAGTCAATGATTTTCTTGTTGAAAACGATTATTTGTTCTTATTCTCTCAATATAACAACAAATAAATCAAAAGTAAACACATGATATTACTATTAGAAGTTTAGTTATTTTGCAAAAATATAGGTACGCAGAAGTTCACAACAATAATACATTTGTATAAAAAAGTCCTTATGTTATCTCTTTCAAACAATTTTTGAAACTTAAAAATGTAAATGCGGTGAGCTTTTGGTAAGGAGGGACCGCAGAGTTATTGCCCCTTTTTCCAAGAAAAACTGCAAAAAGGACAGTAAAGAGTTCATTTTTTTCTCTTATCTTGACCAAACTTACACAGCGTGTGTATAAGCAGAAGTCTTCAAAAAAAGGCATAGAGGCATAGATTGGGATACAAACACCAGAGTAATTGCCCCTTTTTTGAAAAAAATATGACAATGTAGGAGACTTAATCTTTTTGTTTGAGACTTCGTGCTTGGTTAACTATTGGTACAGGGGTACTGTCCTGCAATATTGTGTGCCAGTATGCAACAGAGACTTCACTTTTCATTCAATCTTAACAAACTTGCAGTTTGTGCATGATCATAACTTCTTGTTCGATAATGGGCCAGATCGGACCAGGAACACTAGAGTTATTGTCCCATTTTATGAGAAAAACTGCAAAATGTATTACTGCAACAAACATACTTAATTTTTCATCAGAACTTGACCAAATTTGCACAATCTGTGTTTGACCAGAGGATTTCAAATTAATCCAGAAATGACCGAGATGTGGGTACAAACATTAGTTATTGCCCTCGATTGTGAAAAAAAATTCTTTTGTTGTCTAATCTAGATCAAATTACACTGTTCGTGTAATACCATAAAGTCTCAGTCGTCCAATATGGGCCTGATCGGACCAGAGTTATCGCCCCTTATGTGTGAAAACATAGAATGTCAATAATTGGCTTTCAGTCTCCATAGAGAATTAATTTTGAATTCCTTGTTCACTTCTTACACCGTTTGTGTATGACCATAAGATCTCACGTGGGTGCAATGATGGGCGTTATTTACCGTTTGATACGAAAACATTTGAAAAAATGGACTTTGTGCAAATTAGAAACTTCATTTTCCATCTAATCTTGATAAAACTTGCTTGCGCATGGCCATAAGATGTCATAATAAACCAAATAATTTCCCTGATTGGGCTCTAAATAACGGAGTTGATGGCACTTGTTTGTGAATAAAGCAACAAAATGGACTATGTTCAGTATAGATACTTCATTTTTCACTAGTGATCGCAACAAAGAGTATTTCAGTAACCGGTCATTGGTTTTGGTATTTGAGCTGCTAACTGGTAAGCTAAATGTCATTTATAAGACCTTAAAAACGATTGACATGCAACTACTTCCAGTACGATTATTTGTTTGGTTGACTAGTCCTTATCGATGATAAACGTAACACTGACAGGTGCCTTTATTGCTGTCACTTGCGACTGTTTAATTTTTGCGTAAAATAAGGAACAAAACGCCGTAAATAGAAATAAGTTAGATATTAGAACCTCATTTGATTGTAGGCATAGAATAAACCTCTGTGTTATGTAAGTGTGTTTGGGCATGGTAAGTAAGCTTAAGCCCTGTTCCCTACGGTTTCGACCCATAAATTCATCTGACAGAAGTAGGCTGGACAGACATCTGTATATCGCCTGTCGACTGCCAGGTTAACTACATTAGAAGGCATGACAGGCATCTGTATTAAACCAGTCTATTGCCAGGTCAACAACAGTAAGATACCTGTCTGATGTGGGTAAGTTTGTTGGCGATGACATTGAGATGTCAGAGCTGGTCTCTGTCATGACCTGGACTAAGGTGAGTGCTTTGGGCCATCATGACGCTCTTGTTTAATCTTGACCAAATTTGCACTGTTTGTGTATGACCAAAAGGTCTTAGTCAATGTTTAGTATGGACCAGAACGACCAGCGTTATTGAACCGTGTTTTATAACAAATATACTATGTTCTTGATAGAAACTTCATTTTTTACTTGGGATGGGAACAGATAGTATTTCAGTAAACGGTTTATTGTTTTTGGTAGTTGATCTGTTAACCAGTGAGCAATGAATGTCATTTATAAGACGTAACATGAGTGATTGTGATAAAGATACAGCCGTCAAAGAAGCTTTTATGAGAAAAAAATATTCAATTACTAAAGAGAAACAATTCAAAAATTAGTAACTATCAATGGTATTATACATCTAATTCATCTCCGTAGCCTCCCTCTATGTGGTGAGTTGAGGTATCAAAACTAGTCCATGTATATACTTAAATCTATATCAGGTCAACAAAATAATCAAGGTGGGTAACGAAACTTTGATAATTATGAGTTATAGCTCTTGTATGCTTCACTTCCGCATCTCATGATGGCGATTATTTCTTCAATCTTATTTAAAAATCCCTGTATGCATGACACTATTATGCTCTGGGCATTTGGCCTTTAAATAAGACGTTGACCTTGGACCTAGGGACCTGGTGGTTGGATATTACTTACCATATCATGATGGTGATCACTTATAACAACTTACATTGTATTTGGAAATCCCTCCGAGGGTGACAAACTTATGCTCTTGACAAACATTTGACCTTGAATTATGCCATTGACCATGACCCTAGGGATGTGTTTCTTGCATGTGGCATACCATCTCATGATTTGGAAAGATACACAATAACAACATGATATCGCTACTGGCAAGTTTTAAAAAAATCCGTTTATTCTTGACAAAATTATACTCAGGACAAAGTTTATGGATTTATTTATTCTATTTGACCTCAAAGTGTGACCCTGACCTTTGATCTAGGGACCCAACTTCTCATGGTAGTAAATCTACGCATGAAACTATTAGGTTCTAAATGTATTTGTTACCTTTAACATTTAATATAACCTTGACCTTGGACAAAATGATCTGGTTCGTGTGACACAATGTCTCATAAAGCTTATCACTTCTGGATTATTTTTTTTTTAAATCCTTCCAGAACAAAGATATGCTCCAGTTCAAAGTGTTCAGGATTGATTTCTTATATTTGATCTTTGACCTACGAATTTAAGAACCTTGTTCTTACGCGCGACACTTTATCTCACCATGCTTTTCAATTCTGCCAAATTATTTGAAAATCCATCCATGCTAGACAAAGTTATGCCCAAGATAAAATGTTAAGGGTTGATTTCGTATATTTTACCTTTGTTCTTAAATTGTAACCTTGGAATTAGAATGATGTAGACTAGTTTTTTCATGATAGCAAAATTTTGAGTTTTCTTTAAGAAAACCAGGATCAGGCCCTTTACGGTCCACTTTTACATAAAATCACCATGCTACTGTGTTATTTATTGGTTTTATTACTTTTCACGGGAACATATGTGATCAATATCTTAACTGGCCTGGTTTTTACGATTTAAAAAAACAAATGAAAAAAAAGTACGGAAACTCGCGTTTTGCATCTCACAGCACATCGAATCATGTTATAAATAAACTAGTGTACGTTTCATACATTATTGATGTCCATTGCATTAAAATACGTCTAAGTGAACTGGTAATTTGACTGGTTTATATGATTGAGGTACGGGTTTTAGCAATCCAAGTACTGAAAACGCAAGCCAGATGGTTTATCATGTTTTATACTAAAATTTGTTTTGAAGCATTTCAACTATGCGGATCGACCTGAAATATCGCATGTGTGGTACATGTAGGTTAATAATGATGTAGACGAGTTTTTTTTCATGATAGCAAAATTTTGAGTTTTCTTTAAGGTCTTGTCCACCATCTTGTTTCTAGGAAATGCTCAATGATGACAGGTGTCGTGAATAACAATGTCTTAGCTACACAAATACAAAAACATTTCTATGGCTGGAAGGAATTCACTATATTATATTATCTGTTTCCTAGAAATAGTGAAAACTGTTGTTAACTTGGTTGGCGTTTGCCATTTTCCGCGTTATTTTCCATTGTTATTCCCTTTGTTTCATTAAAACATTACATTTCTGGAGTTTGGTTTAACCTTACCTGATACACCAAGGTGTGCTTGTTTTTATTAACGAACAACTGGTGTAAATATCATTATTTTTAGCAGCGGTCAGAATTGGAAGGTTCATGTAAGCTCTACGTATTGGTGTCTCTGTTTTACTCATTTTATATTGTTTTAATGTATTAAAGACATTCTCGGAAATCTGTACTTAAAAAAATATCGACCGACAATACACTCAACAGGCATTGGTAGAACACAACTTACACATTGAAGTACTTATTTCAGATGTAAATTATGTGTGTTTTAAGACTGTCTGAAATTGTTTTCTTTCATTTTAGCTCACGTTTGCATTTATTAAAAAATCTACCATGCCGTTACATACCTGAAACATGCTAATGTTCCGTGCATAATGTATTTTCAATCAAATTTAACTAATAATTGCCATATTCGCATACTTGCATAAACCAAAAACGTCTTGATTTAACGGAGAGGGTGCATTTTTTGGCAATTTTTAAGGGACAGGTTACCGATTCGTTTTAACACCGTGTAGTCTGTATTTGTTCGTTGAAAAGTTGCACGCAATAACGAAAGATTGTTTGGTGAAGATGCGATAGTTTAGGTTAAAAGTAGTTCTTTTGTAAAGGGTGAGTGTCATACAGCGGTAAGTCGTTGAGTGGTGCTCCAGTGTACTAACCTGAGTGTTCAGGCCTACGGAAATCATCATGATGAAGAACAACACTGCCCAGAGCTGAGGTAGAGGCATTCGGGAGATGACCTCAGGGTAGGCGATGAACATCAGACCAGGGCGTAAATAATAGACATAAAATATATGTTTTTACAGTTAAATCTGATAGAGGGTCACATTATAACATGAGGGAGAGGCAGGCGGGCAAAAAAGGCTGACCGACCGACCTGACCTGACTTGACTGACTGACTTGACTGATTGACTTTACCGACTGACTGACAATCAAACTTTGATTTAACGATATTTGCGTTTGTTTTAACAATTGGCAATACATGCAATGTTTCTCTCAAAACTGGGACAAAACGACGCAGTTCAGAGCTATATATACACTAGTTTGGTGCTAACATGATGACTACATCACTGTGTTGAGTCATGGTTGCATTTAAGTTGCATTTGTATTATTTTTTTCTGTGTAAAACATTGCCCGCTGTTGCCACGTTCTCAACTGGCTGGTTCAGCTCGTGTGCCCGTCGGCGAGGAAGGTAATGATGGAGTCCCTCAAATACGAAACACGTGTTATACGGGTACAAGACAGGACGAATTGGGAAACACACTGGTTAGAATGAACGGGTATTCGTGTTATTTATGTTATGTCTTATGATTAAATTGATAAATGAATCAAATGAAACAAATTATTATTTTCCAGTTGTTAAAGCAAGTCAGGACTTCTTTAAGAGCAATGATATGTTAGTTTATTGGAAATATGGTGAAGCAAAACAATGTTATTACCAATGTTGATAAGGTTTGCATTTAAGAACGTCTATTTTGAAAACGCGAAACGTTAGTTATGGATGGATTTCTGATTTCTGATGGCTATTTTGCTAGAATATTAATTGCTATGAAATGGGTTTACGTGTGCAATACATAATATAAACGTTAGGTGTAATGAAATAGATATACAACGTGTATAATAAAACAAGCATTCCGCGAGTCGGATGTGTCGCCTGACGGGGGATAACTCAAGTACGATAGGAGCAATTATGCCGAAAACCAAACTTAACCTTCTTTCTGTGTCTACTAACACTTCCCTAAAGTTTCATAATGATTGCACAAACACTTCTCAAGTTATTGTCTGCACACGCCTTATTTGAACAATTTTTGAAAGGGGGCTTAACTCAAGAACGCTAAGAGCGATAATGCCAAAAACCAAACTTGACCTGTCAAGGTTTCATAATGATTGCACACAAACTTTTGTCTGCAAAAACTGAAGAAGACGCCACTGCCAACAGCGCCACCGCTGCCGTGAACACCGCCGCCGATGCCGCCAAAAGTAACCCCTATATGTGGCCTTTTTAGGCGACACAAAAACGTTCATGAAAACGTCCATGTTCACAGGAGCAACTTATTTAGGAACAACATAAATAGCACGTAAGTAAACGTCAATGTCAGTATCAGGTGAAGGGTACAAGAACTATAGAATCAGATTGCGACAATATGTGTGTTTAGGTCATTATCTTTCTGAATATACTGAACACAATTACGGTTGAATGGAAAGTATAATGATAGTTGTTTATTTGGTCAAGATATGAAATGTGTGCAAACAATCTCTAGACGGTCGGACGAACACGTCTTAACAACGACAGACATACCGGTAATCGTATCTGTCAAACTCGAGGCATGAAATACCTAGACCACGCATGTATACGTATACACACGGACGCACACACACGCGCACACTCACGCATGAACCCTAAGTTTCACACGGAGGCACTGGCTAAAGTTTCACACGGAGGCACTGGCTAATTGCAGGTGGAATTTTCGTTTCATGGATTTTGGTATTAAACTTTTGAGCTTGGTGAGCTTTTGCATGCTGTAATAGGCTGATCTGGTATGTGCCTCAACGCTGTGTGCGAGGCATCAATCGAACGTGGTGCGCACTTCTCTGTCGATAGTGTAATGTCTTTAACTCTATATCAAACGTGAAATATATGGGGACTGTCGTGGGAAAACCGGGCTTCATGCATGTGCGTACAGTGTCGTCCCGGATCAGTCTGTGCAGTCCGCACAGGCTAATCCAGGACGGCACTTTGCGCCTACAGTGGATTTATGTTAAGAAGGGACTTCCTTGAAGCAGAAAATACCATAAAAGCGAAAAGTGCCGTCCTGGATTAGCCTGTGCTGACTGCACAGGGTAATCCGGGACGACACTTTACGCACATGCATTAATTCCGGGTTTTTGCACGACACGCCTCATATGTAAGTCGTATATGGGTATAAAAGTTAGGTATTGAAAGTAATTTACTTGTGCAGAAGTCATGCGTTTGACTGGTCGTCAACAGTTATGTTCAGAGAATAATGCTCTCAAAATCAAACATCCTTTATATTGTCTCCTTATTACAATAGCGAAGGTTAAAGCACAATGTACAGATTTCAACACAATCAAAACCAACATCTGGCAGTTAAAATATAATTATGTGTTTATATCTCCTCTGTGTATTCAACCAAGTAACATTATTATTGGGATTTACATTCGACCAGTGTAATGCTCTATCTAGAACGGTCTCGTATTCCATACTCAATATCGGTCCCGTTTTCAGCAACAGTCTATACAGACACCCCACCTCCAAAACAATGCTGATTTTTTTGGACCCCCCCCCCCCCACAAAAACAACAACAGCGTAGTCACGTGGTTTCCAAAGCTCCATGGTCATGTTTCCGAGTCACGCTGCAAATGCAACTGGTTTTCAAAAAGGAGGTCAATTAGCGACGAGTTTCAAGTATTTCTTGCATCTAACATACCTTTCAAAGCTAACTTACGAAATAATTTTTGAGTTATCGTTGTTTATCGGCCAATAAACAACGATTTGCAGTTCTGATGCGCAGGAATTAAACAACGAGAGCGTTAGCCCAACTTGTTTTATAGCCACGTATCAGAACGACAAAGAGTTGTATATTGGCCGATAAACAACGATAAGGCGAAAATTATTTCGATTTTAACATGATTTGACATATATTTTTGCAATTGTAATTGGAACTACTTTTTACTATGCGCCGCTCAGAATCGGAACTTCTTTTTGCGTTGTTTATTGGGTAGTTTAACAACGATAATTGTGTTATTTTTCTATAGAAAAGTTAGCGAGTATCATGTTAGAATGTTTCTTATATAATTCTCGTGTAATGCAATGTACAAAATGAGATTCCGATCTCATTCAGACGGGTTCCGACTACGAGTTCATTCATCGTAACAGGAAGACGTAAAATACCAAAATAAACTGCAACTGGACAAGGAAAATTATACTTGAAACTCGTTATATATTTTTATTCATCACATGACTCGTCAGAATAAACTCATGAAGTTTTGGAACTAACTGTTAGCAATAAAAATCCTGTTCAGCATGCGCAATAAAATATCAGCACGTGGACGCACATGGGGACTTTCCAATATTAAAGTTGCCAATGGAATAACTACGTGTAGTATGATTGTATGGTAATGCGAATATGATGCGTGTCGTGGAAAACCGGGCGTAATGCAATCCGCACAGGCTAATCCGCAACGACTCATTCCGCCTACAGTGGATTTATGTTTGTAGAGACTTTCCTGAAACAGAAAATACCATAAAAGGAAATGTGCCGTACACTTTACGAACATTCATTAAGAACGGTTTTTCCACTACACGCCTCATATCTTTTCATTGCTGTTTCATCTTTCTCAAGTATTTTACTTAATATTGATTTATATATTGAGGAAAACGACAAACTCTAAAAACTTAAACTCACAAACGTCCGTTTTATAACAAACTCCGACCAGTGCCGGAAATGCACGAAAATTACCGAGGTGTGACGAATGCAAACGAGTCATGTGACGATACTTCACCGTGTTTTTTTCTTGCCTTAGGTAATTGTTTCGAAACTTCTTGTAGCTGAACATCGTGACAACTCTGCCCCACGTTGCTCCCAGGGAATAAAAACCCAGAACGGCGGCCTCCAACCAAACCTGCCGTATTTAGGACCTTGGTTGTAATGGTGACAAGAGCATTTTAAGGCGTATCAGGCATATCGCTGTGCCGTCCGAGCTTAACGTGCTTGCCGCATGTCGGTCAAGAACTGAGGGAAGTTGTTCAAGTTGAACTTTTCTGCGTTAAATCTGCAAAGAACTGATCGGGTGTGCGTTAAGCATGGCGCCCCCTGCTGCTGCTGCCACCACATCGTCGTATGCTGCTGCATGCGTTGTTCAGAGTCGCCAAAATAGTTGCCTGGGCAAAGTGCCTTACATTTCAACGCGATATTAATTACTCTTTTTTTTCTAAAAAGGGCCGATTTCAAGTAAACGGTCGTTATTATTTATTCGTCCACAAAAATTATGCAAATATGCCAACTACTTTTTATGAAAAACCTATAACTGTAGGGACACTATTATGTTTGCTTTCAAAATTGTACGTCCCTTCATTCTGTTTCAGGCAAACACAAACACGTTTGCAGAGACAGGTATAAACAACCTACAGCAATGCAAAGGCCAAAATCCAGCATTATTGTGTTACGAAAATGGTTTATCGTGACACAGAGAATGCAAAATCTTATTTAAAAAAATAAAATGTAAAAAATAAATAAATGAAAGAAACACAACGAGGAGGCCAGTTTACATGGAAAATGAATCGGTGGGTTGCTGGAGAAGAGACTGTTGCAAAAAGGAGGTCAAATATCACAAAGAAAAACATAAGCATCTGAAATACAATTACATGTTGACAGATGATATATGACACAAATGATCCAACATTAATAACACTGGTATAACAAATTTAAATACTGTAAAATAAACACGCATTGGCATTATTAAATGTATAATGAATAAATTTATGACATTAAACAAATGGTCATTCAGAAAAAAAGATACATATGCACGTACAAACAACGGTCAAAGAGAGGAAGATATTGAACAAGACCAAATGATATTCAAATAAATAGTCAAACTCATTTACAGCCACAGGTCAACGATTTTTCAAGTTATTTAACAAAATCAAATTTTCTTGACCAGTCCGTTGCTAGACAATAGTATACAGTATCTGAGAGTCTGTTCAAAATCTGGGGAGACGAAGAAGAGAATTCCCTTCATAGATCCAGACAGGGTGAGGCCACGGATGAGGAAAACCCCCAGTAGGACATAGGGCAGCAGTGACGTCACGAACACAACCTGTATCACATACCTGTACAAAACACATGGTAGCCATGGTAACCAGGGAGTCAGACAGGGTGAGACCCCGGGTAAGGAACACCACCAGTAGGACATACGGTAGCAGTGCCGCCACAATCTGTATCACATACAAAACACACGGTTACCATGGGGAGTCAGGCAGAGTGAGACCCCGGATAAGGAAAACCACCAGTATGACATAGGGCAGCAGTGACGTCACGTACACAACGTGTATCACATACAAAACACACGGTTACCATGGTAACCAGGGAGTCAGACAGAGTGAGGACTTGTATAAGAAACACCACCAGTAAGACATAAAGTAGCAGTGACGTCACGTACACAACCTGTATCGCATACAAAACATGCAGTAACCATGGTAACCAGGGAGACAGCTAGGGTGAGGTGCCGGATAAGGAACATCACCAGAAGGACAAAGGGCAGCAGTGCTGTCACGTACACAACCTGTATCACACACAAAACACATGGTAACCATGGTAACCAGGGAGTCAAGCAGGGAGAGACCCCGGATAAGGAACATCACCAGTAGGACAAAGGGCAGCTGTGCCGTCACGTACACAACCTGTATCACATACACAACACACAGTTACCATGGTAGCCAGGGAGTCAGGCAGGGGAGGCCCCGGATCAGGAACACCAGCAGTAGGACATAGGGCAGCAGTGACGTCACGTACACAACCTGTGTCACAAACAAAACACACGGTTACCATGGTAACCAGGGAGTCAGGCAGAGTAAGACCATGGGAACATCACCAGTAGGACATAGTTTAGCAGTGAAGTCACGAACACAACCTGTACCACATTCAAAACACACAGTAACCATGATAACCAGAGAGTCAGGCATTGTGAGGCCCCGGATAAGGAACACAACCAGAAGGACATAGGCCAGCACGTACACAAAACGCACGATTACCATGGTAACCAGGGAGCCAGACAGGGTGATGCCCCGGGTAAAAAACAGCAGCTGTATGACATAGGGCAGTAGTGCAGTATTATACGTTGCATGGACTCTGTTTGTTAAGTCCATTTCACTTTTAAAGTTGTCACTGACATTGGCAATCCAAGACAAAATTGACAATGACAATTCAAATAACGCGAACATGGATGTGTATGAATTTACAGTCAGCATTTGTGTCGATTCAGTAAACATTCAAAAACACCAGTCCTGGGAAAATAACATGTAAGCCAGCTCTGAAATCATCATTCGGAAATGCTAATGGCGTAATCACTGATGACCAAACTGTGTCGATAAAGGGCTTCATCTTATGCATGTGTCGTTAGATTGAACCCGTCTTTGCTATCTCCACGCAGAGATTCGACTGACAAAATCAAATCCCTGCCATCGCTATGAAGAGTACGTCATATTTCAGATAGCTATAATTACATCATTTATTAAATATTATCACATCCGTGTACACCGCACTCACCTTGCCGACGGATTTCACTCCTTTGATGGGACACAGAAACACGAGTACCCAGGCCGCCAGCAGTGAGAGAGTCAGGTGCCACTGGATATGGCGTCCGTCCTCCAGACCACGTGACTGGCCTAGCACGTTGTTCCTGTAATAGAAGAAATCGATATAGGCATGCATAGCAACCAAACAACAGACCACGTGACTGGCCTAGCACGTTGTTCCTGTAATAGAAGATATCGATATAGGAATACACAGTAACCAAACACCAGACACGTGACTTGCCTATCACGTTGCTCCTGTAATAGAATATATCGATATAGGAATGCATAGTAAGCAAACACCAGACCAAGTGACTGGCATAGCACGATGTTTCTGTAACAGAAGATATCGATGTGGGAATGCAAAGTAACCAAACACCAGACCACGTCACTGGCCTTGCACGTTGTTCCTGTCATTGAAGATATCGATATAGGAATGCATAGTCAACAAACACCAAACCACGTGACTGGCCTAGCATGTTGTTCCTGTAATAGAAGATATCGATATGGGAATGCAAAGTAAGTAAACACCAGACCACGTGGCTGGCCTAACACGTTGTTCCTGTAATAGAAGATATCGATATAGGAATGCATAGTAACCAAACACCAGATCACGTGACTGGCCTAGTTCGTTGTTCCTGTATTAGAAGATCCCGATATATGAATGCATAGTAACCACACACTAGATCACGTGACCGGCCTAGCAAGTTGTTCCTATAATAGAAGATATCGATATGGAAGTGCAAAGTAAGTCAACACCAGACAACGTGACTGACCTAGCATGTTGTTCCTGTAATAGAAGATATCGATAAAGAAATGCATAGTAACCAAACACCAGATCGAGTGACTGGCCTAGTTCGTTGTTCCTGTATTAGAAGATCTCGATATAGGAATGCATAGTAACAACACACTAGACCACGTGACCGGCCTAGCAAGTTGTTCCTGCAATTATAAAAACGCTTCATAGGAAAACCAAATATAGCAAACACCAGAATATTGTTTATAAATACAATCCGTCATTGTAGCCTTTACCCTTCAGGGTTCAGATAGGTGGGTGTCTAGCAACACTCATGTCCTCGTGGAATACGATGGAGCTAAGTGATCATAAAGTTTCTATTCCTAAAATTGGAAAACGTGTTATTTTAAATGCAGATCATGACGGGAATGTCATTAAACATATTCGGCCTTAGATCTATCATTGTGCAAAGTCCATATTTACTGGTACATGTAGTGACATGAATTTATTTGGAACGCATGTTTAATTTAATACATTTATTACATATATCTTTTGATGATTTGTATTCAAAAATAAATAAACAGCATGAGTATTAAACACAAATTTACACATTGAATTATCTTTGTTGCGCATTTAAAAAATACACAAGTATTTTTATGTAAATAACCAACATTTTTAATTAGTATTAATCTTATCCATTGCAGGTTGACTAAGTCATTAAAACGTATCATGTTATACCTAATACCTAGTATACTGGCGCAGTGCCTAAATCCGCCACTTGCATAAAGCCGCCACCCCATCCGAATAAGCGTATTTTTACCGGCGATTTCCATTTTGTTGATATCTACCAATCAGATACTTTCCCTCAACAACGCTGACGAGTTTTCATCTTGATTTGTGCATTAACGAATATTTTTTTCAATTATTTTGTACATGACCCCTAAATGCAAACAAACTAAATGCGGGAAATCTATTTCATACTGCGCATGTTCAATTTTGAGGCCCCGCATGGTGTCCATGATAAAATTAAATTATCGGTTTTTAATATTATTTCCATGTGAGCATGTGCAGCATAAAAATAACTATTATTCATTGGCATAACATACAATAAAATGCGAAAAAAACTGCATATTAAGAGCGCAAATGTCTCGCTGGTCAAAACCCTTATTATTTGTCCCACGTGCACGCAGGGCCTCAGTTTCACAGCTATTTTTATAAATACAAATGGGTATTTGAAGAAATTGAAACATTGCATTAACAACAGACAACAAGCTGCTTAATATAGAAAATTAAATAAGAACAATAGTCAAATGTGGAATAAGCATTTCACGGTTCCTGATATACGATTTTCTCCAAGCAACTTCGGAGCACCGTGTTTTTTTTTTAAAAACGATAGAAAATGAACCTCAAATGAACAGAAGTGGGAATTTTTTCAATAGAAGTCAATAGAAGTTGCTTTGACAACATAATTCATAAAAAAATATTTTCGAGCAATTTGAACATTTTAAGAGGTGTGGCCGATTTAGGCACTAACACGCTCATTTTTACAATATTTAGGCCTTCAATCTCAATACATATTTTTCATTTGCCAAGTATTTGAAATATAACCAAAACACGCCAGTAAATACACATTAGACCTAACTTGATTGTGTAAATTTTTATGTCAATCGGTAAACAACTTTTATAATTATCGTAAAAATACCCCCCACATGTGGCGGATTTAGGCACTGCGCCAGTATACCTTTATACAATACTTAATAAGAAATAAGTGATTTATGATAACAGATTGCTTTAACCTCATTTTTACTATTTCTTTGTGACGCGTCTGTTGTGTTTTTGCAAGAGTGTAATAATTTTGTAGTGATCATTATCATCATCATCATATCATCATATCATCATGATCATCATGATCATCATGATCATCATGATCATGATCATGATCATGATGATGGTGATGATGATGATGATGATGATCATCATCATCATCATCATCAGCAGCAGCAGCAGCAGCAGCAGCAGCAGCATCATCATGATCATCATCATCATCATCATCATCACCATCATCATATCATCATCATCATCATCATCGTCGTCATCATCATCATCATCATCATCATCGCCATCACCATCATAATCATCTGCATTATGATCATCATCATCACCACCACCATCATCATCATTGTTATTTTCAGCATTATTATAACTACTACTACTATTATTATTATTATTATTATTATTATTATATTATTATAACATTGAATAACATTCAAACACATGAAGATAATACAATCGATGCTATGTTCATACACACGAACGTCAACACGTTTATTCAATGTTTGAATAGATGGTACAGCAGTACGCAGGCAGGAGGGTGCCACTTTCGATGGTCGCATGTGTAATGTTCTCATTCTAGTAAACAATTAAATAAAATTCGTAATTATATATACAATAATAACTGTTATTCCGTTGTTTAAATGACTCGCTCCACAAAAATATTTTACTTATTTTTCATGGAGCGAGCGCATAGTATTTTGCAATTTTTTTTTTTAATTTGCCAAAAAATCGATTGCGCGTACGAACTGACGCACGCCTAATCTCTGACACCCCCACCTGTACCCCTATATATCCGCCTGCACGTGGAACTACCGGTATATCTGCCGCATAGTTCGGCTGCAGGCGAGTGACAGTTGGCGTAACAATCTCGGAAATTCTGTCAGAGTGACGAACATTGCAAACGCCAGGCCCGGTTACAGGATTTTGAGTTAGAGGGGGTGGGATTCTGTGTTAGAGGGGACGGAAATATTAAGTTACTGTCAACAAACTGCTGTTCGTCGCTTTACACGTTAGGATACATATACATGTACACGTGTATATTGAAACAATGCAATATAGTTCAAATTGATCAATTTAATATAATACCACCGAAAGGGTTTGATGATTGCAATATAGTGATTGAATAACACGGCATTGGTAACGAAATGGAGATGTTTTAGTTAATGTCCGGGGTTAAAAATATTGAACCTTGGACAATTTTAGAGGGGGGGGGGGGGGGGCGGCGTACGCCGCTTCCGCCCTCTCTAAATCCGCCTATGAATGTGAGATCAGTGCGTGCGTGAAAACAAGACATTCGCGACCTCCAAACTGTAGTTCCAGAAACAGCGTTGCTGACTGAATAAATATAAACAAGGTTTGAATGTTTCTAGTTATTGTACTTATTATTTTGGAGCGCATTCCCGTGGGTTCATTCTATGCCCAAGGATTGACGTCAGCACCTGCAGGTAAACATTATGCAGTCATCTTGATCTTCACTTTATACTGGTCGTCATTTCAGTTCTTTTTTCTGGTTATGTTTTGTATTTTGGGCAGCTTGTTTTCAAAACAAATACTCGCGGTTCATATTTTGTAAGCCCGCTAGACGTATCTATGTTAAACGCTAACCTAACACTGTCTTTGTAACCTCAATTTGATAGAGTTGTACGGTGTACAAATCTTTAAATGCGATCCATTTTCAGATCATAAAAAACGTAAATTCTTTAAATAAATCAAAAAAAAAAAAAATATTTGCGACACAAGATTAAAAAAAAACGTTCTATTGAAGAAAACTTACTCCCAAAACTCCGTACAACGATTTCAGCAGACGACACAGCGGATGTCACATTATAAGCGGAAGTGACGTTAAGAGCGGAAGTGACGTCAATGACGTTCAAGTTCATCTTCCGCATTTACTCCGCGTCCGCGAGCGCCTGTAGAGCGTATGGGTGGGAGGGGCGACAGTTAGAGTGTTCCAGGCGTAGTCGCACGTGCTCCACGGGAGAGTGGGGTAGAAGGATTTCACAAGGTAGTAGAGTACCCAGCCGATGATGTTGTAGTACCAAGACACGATACCGGAAATGAGAATCATCAGCCAGCCGACACCTGCACGTGACAGCAGTTTCATGATTATATTCGCACGAATCTGATGTCAGTGCCGGAATAACGTTAGTGCAGTACGAACATTCAAGTGCTGCCTGTTATCAGTAGATACGACATTAATAAGTTTGGTATAACTGGAGAGATTATTTTTTACCAAACTAATTGTGGTGTTTTTGTTTTTTATGACATAACGCATTTACAATGCGTATATTTCAAATACCTTTTAAAAAGTGCTTGAAAATGACATGTAAAATGTAACATATTTGAGCATTCGACCTCGCTTATTTTTTGATAATTCTGCCAAATGTTTATCGAGTTTTTTTTTCTTCATTAACTTGAGATTTAACAGACCAAAATTGAGTCCGTAATTAAAAGTTATATACGTAAATGTATTGAACAAGAAAATCTACATTTTCAAAAATGCTGGCTTATATTTTGAGTAAATGAGTGGATCAAAGTGATGTTAGTAATATAGGTCGAGTTGTGTTGGTGAACACGTATACATATGTGCATGTTCTTAGTACTTAGTGTTAGAGAGCTTATAACTTTCATACATGTACTTACGTGTTAGTGTTGCAGTTCTAAGTACATACGTACACTTACTTTTTAGTGTTATATAGGTCAGTACACGTGTACAACTACTTACTACTAAGTGTTACTGAGGCCATGTGCTAGTTACTTAGTGTTATATAGGTCAGTACACGTGTACAACTACTTACTACTAAGTGTTACTGAGGCCATGTGCTAGTTACTTAGTGTTATACTACATATAGTGGTAATTTGCGAGCCAAATTAGGTCACATCTAGTGCAGATAGGTCATAACACGTACAATACGTGACAGGAAATGTCGACGTTAAGACGGGGTGCTAACTATCGTTAAATGGCAAAAATAACCTTATGTCTGAACATATCGTGATATATAGGTCTAGATTGGCTTCACGAAGTGATGCAGGCGGAAACAATAATGTTGCAATTCGGGCAGGCAGTGAGTGGTCTGTTTTGGTTTTATTGCGCTGTATAAATGTTAACATGTTAGTTGAACATATGATAGACAATGATACCAATTAATGGTTATACACTTGTACGAGTGAAATTGGTTTTGTTTGAGATGTTTTGTACTTGTACAATTATTTCGTACCTCGCAGTAAAGGGGCCAGTCGCCACACAAATAAGGGGCTGCTTCCGGAAAACTGCCCCAGGCACACTTCAAGGTAGTAGAGCGGAAATGCGCAGAAAATCAGAAACAGGAAGTACGGAATGGAGAACGCCCCTGGAATGGCAATAGAAAACAACGTGAGGCCTCGTAACATACATGCAATGTAAAATAAATTAGGCTTGTTGTGGGAAACCCGGGCTTAATGCATGTGCGGAAAATGTCGTCCCGCATTAGCCTGTGGGAACTTCACAGGCTGATCCGGGACGACACTTTACGCACATGCACTAAGCCCGGGTTTCCCACGACACGCTTCAAATGTACAAATGTACAAATGCTTATCCTTTAACAGACAAATCAAATTAATACAATGCCGTACTGCTGATGGATATTTCGGAGTCGTGGCCAGTGGAAAACGAATTCTACTGAATAAGCTTTGAATGTCGCTATATATAATAGCAGTAGTTTTGTATGTTATCTATATGTTATTGAGCAATAAATCTGCTGGTTTGAAATGATGAATTCATTTTATTCATTTTAATGGCCTCTTTTATATTCGTACACTACGGATATTATCAAACGCAGAATTTTCCGTTTTGCTTATTTTTTCTTGAATATTTTGTTTCATTTTATTACAAAATGCTTAATAAACCGAATGTATATTTATCAGTTCATGTGCAAGCGTTGCTAATGTTGCTTGAAACAGTCTTATAATGTTTTACCTTACCACATACAATTACGTTGCAGATACAATCCATATACCTGTCGGCTTTTCATTTTCAAGAAGACTAGGCACAATGTCCTTTCACATTTAGTATATTGACTACCATATTAACGACTGTCAATGTTAATGATTTGGCCATAGTTCGTAAAGACGTTCGCAACAATTTTGTCCATTTTTTCCAACGACAGATTTTCTTAAAAATTTGCACAAACATGTGTCAATGTGTCCTAAAACTAAAACAATCTTAAAAAATAGGGGTCACCGGCCTTGTTCCTGAAGTAATGAGGTTTAAATACGGTGCCTGTCGAAGCCCTTTTTTCAGTTTGTGTGACTAGCAATGTTCAATTATATAAAGCGTTCATGTTCAAACAAGGACGGAGATTTTTAAATACATCTTTTTAATGTTTCTTTTGGCAATAGACAAGTGCAGTTTAATGATAAAACGCGCTTTATTTATAGTAACCATTTAAAAAATGACTTTTAATGGACGCTTAATGAGGTTAATTATGCATTTAAATGCCTTTGAAAGCATCAATAAATAATCAAATATACGAATATCTTTTGTTCCAAACTTCAGATTTTGTTAAAAATTCCGTAAACATGTATCATTGTATACTGAAACTAAAACAGTGTTAAAAATAGAGGTCACCGACCTTTGTTTTGAATACGGTACCTGTCATAGCCCCTTTTTCAGTTTGGATTTTTTATCAATGTTTTAAGTATATAGGAGACTTTTTTTTAAACAAGGCTATGGTTCTTTCAACTGATATGTTTTCACATGTCTGGTTTGGCAATATACAAGTGTGTTTTGGTAATAAACAACGCTGTACCTACATTAACTGTTAAAATAATGAATTTGACTGGACATTTAAGTAGGTCAAATGGGTACTAATAATAGTACCTTTCGAAACGTCATTTATTATGCATTAATATATTTAATACCATACGACAGAATTTCTTAAATTTTCGCAAATACATGCACCAATGTTAACTTACACCAAAACATTAATAAAAAGAATAGGTTACCGAACTTGTTGGGGAAATATTGGACTTTTAATAGGGTACCTGTGTAGCCTTTTTCATGTTTCGTGTTAACGTAATCAACGTAAAAATTGCAAAATAGAATTGAGATATTTATTTGATCTTTTTTTGAACTAATTTGTTTGGCAATACAGTGTATACGTGTATTTTTTATTATTATAATTCTTTATGAACTTTTAACCGTTGACTGGAACTTGATGGCTTACAAAGACTAAGATTTATTGATTGAAATTAGTATAGTGTAACCTATATACAATAAAGAAATAATGATGCAAAAAGAGAAATTAACACAATTGTTTTCTTTTTGTTGCGAACGTCTTTAAATCTCCTTAAATATAATAACCTAGATTGGACGAAATATACTATTACTTGCCATATACCCCTGTAGTTCTTTCTACACCACAACATTGTATCCAGTTTGTAGATCTGTAGATCTCGGCACATTTCGACAAAGTTCCTATAGAATATCTTAACTTAGGTCATATTTTGTTGAAAAAAAATGCAAATACTATTTCCTTTTTGATCCGGAACGGGTTTAAATATTCACATTTAGTCAAGAGCCATTGTCTGATTTTTAGTTGTTCGCAGAACAACTATATGTATCGCTTCTAAAATTCGAAGGTAAAATTCATTTTTTTTAACTCAGTTATTACGCGACAGTAAGAAGTTCCGTTTTGAATATCATGAACGTTTCCCAAATACATCCATCGTTTAATAGCATGTTTAAAACAAATTAACACAAGTTGGATAATTCACAGCTTTCAGTGTGTGTGTGTGTGGTGTTTAAAAATGTACAACTGTTCATTTTACCATTAATTATTTTATTTCTTATTGTATTCACTTTGTCGTAATAATAATAAGAACGAAATGGAAGTCACAGATTGTCGGTAACTACCCAGTACAGCTAGCAATAGCGGTCGGTTTCACTCCATTACGCTTATCAGAAAATTAAACTGGATTTGGGATTAGACTCCATGGACGAGTGGTTAACACGTTCGACTCTCAAGCCGGCGGTTGGGGTTTGATCCTCATGAGAGGCAGGGTTTTGTTCTATTTTTTTATTTTTTTTTATTTTTGTTTCACAGAATATACGGGTTTGATACCCCAGACGCTTCATTTATTGAGAAAGAAGTCATTTCTAAAATATAATATTATGTGAGTAACTTCGTTTAAGCAATTTAAAACATTACCAAACATTACCGCACAACACCTTTGCTAATACGGTTGAAAAGCGTGTAACATTGTCGTTGTATTCATAATAATGTTAAATATTTTTTAAAATTTAGCATAATGTTTGTTTTTAAGGTTTAAATTGAGTTTTGTTACCATAAGTATTTCTCTACGGCAAATTAATCTACTGTTTTCCACGGAGATTACACGGTAATAAAACTGATAACCATAATGTTTCACTATTTACCCGGTAGGTACATTCAGAGAATGTGTAAGTTTTGAAAATTTAATGACAGAATGTCGGAATGCCATTAAACGTAAGATAATTATGTTTGTAACCCAAAGAAAGACCACGATATTGTACACCGGACAAAGATTTTGGCTCATCAATGAACCTCAATTCATCAGCTGCACATTTGATACAGATACAGTTCAAAACGGCATTGTTGAGAGACAAAAACTAACCTAACTACACAATGGCGATGTATATTTTAAAATCTGATTTTATTACGTGGAAATATTTATTTTAACGTCGCATTTTGAAGATTATAAATCGCCAAGCAATGTCTCTGTTCAAGTTATATTTATAATGTTGACACAAATATTTTAGTAAAACAGGGGATGTAGGATTCAACTAAATTAAGTTTTACGAATATTTTCGTTTAATGTTTAACTTTTTGGAAAGAACATATTATCATATATAAAACGTCGTATTTGCTGGTTCTGGCGTCTTAACCACAATTCAAATACAGGGATTTTTTTATTTTCTTCACATAAGGACACTGAACGAGCTATTAGCGCAACTATCATATTTTAGCAATAAAACATTTATAAGTTTATAACCACTGTATTTAAGGTGACATATGATATGGCATACCTCTCTAATTGTCCAGATTGTCCACGATAACGCGTCATGGTTTTCATTGTAAGTTAGTATATGGTCATTAAGGTGACTTCATACAATTTGATTTTATTTACTGGTTCTAATGTACAATTTTAATATTATTGTATTTTCGATATATTTGCAAAACATTCTGCAAAACACCCCAGAACGGGTCTTAAGTGCCTATAATACTAAATTTTTTGGACGAGTCTAATAAACAAAACTGTAGACACATTTTCGTTTAGACACAATCTCAATAAACCTTTCGAATCTTTTCTGTTTAATTTAAACGTGTGTTGCTATTAACATTTGAATATAGTGAGTTGTGCCAATGTTACGCAATAGCGAACAACTTTAGTGCCTTCAGCGCTTTGATTGTTGTCAAAATCAACATGACCCAGTATAGACCTAGATCATTTTCAACTTCCTGTAAGTTCGTGGGCAACTTTTGATGACGTCATTCGCAGAGGCCTTACAAAGGATTTTCGTGTTTTGATATAAATTCGACAGTTTATAAATGTCCTTGTTTGTTTTCTTAAATATTTGTGGTTTTTAATGAAATTATTACTGATACAATATTTATTAACAGCACGAGGGGTTGATTTCTTTTAACAGTTAATAAATTTAAAACACAAATAACTGCAATGAACTTAACTATCATGGTATATTTATCTGTCGATGTTTTTACGCATATATATTTGTGCTCTCATAAGTCAGGCTGTTTTTGGGGGGATCGGAGAAACTCAAAATCAACAAACTCTGGCCTACGAGTGTGCAGCTATTATGTCCGTGTTAAAACCGGAAGCATTTTCATGTGTACAGGGCGCTCTTATGATGCACTGAGAACGTTCGGAATAAACATCAGTTTAACATAGGAAGGGAAAGAAATTATGAAAAACATGTTTTCGATGATTCAATACTCTTACTACGTCCACTGAAAGGCTTTTTCGGACAATACGGTTCGGACATTTATTTTCCAGACTGACTGGTTACCCGTTTGGAAACACATTCACTAGCTATTGTGATAACATATTTTTAAGACTGGTTTATAAAATATTGTTCATACTGGTTAAAGTTTTGATATACAACGAAGTGTATAAATTATATATACTATAAACAGACAAAATAGCATCAACACTGATGAACTTGTAATATACGCGTATACTTAAATGTATATTCTTTTGTTTCACCGATACAATGAAATGTATCATGTATTCTGACAAAATATATAAAAAAAGGTTAACCTTTGATATACAGTGGAATGTAGACTGACAAAATACTGACAAGACTTGTAAAACATTTCAGTATACTAGCAAGTAATGGCGCGTTAATTTAGAAATGTTGCCATTAAACATGTTCAATCATTTAAAATGTATGCGTTTGACTCGCGTTTAACTCGCGCTGATGCTTAAAATCGATACGTTGTATTAAATTACAATGTATTATTCCTCTAGATACATGTTTGTTTCTGCGTAGAAATTCCAGACATTGAAGAAATGCGACATATCGCCAACATTTTTTTATATTTCTCTGCTAGGCAATACTTGTATGCAAAACAACAAACGGTCACCGATCCCGCAGGGCGAGATTAAATGATTAACAGATAGAAGTCAAAGGGTGTTACAAGTGTTTTACCTGTATTTACCAATCGCATCGCAACTTTCTAATATGCCGATTCCAATTGGCAGTTCCTAGACGTCACCTGATGTCTGACATGCTTGCCATTAGTATCATTTCCAAATTTAGAGCTGTCGCAATGTGACCACTCAGTGCGATCGTCCAGTGCAATAAGTAGCGTGCTTATAAATTTCATCTTAATTTTCATATACTGTACGCTACTTATTGCACGGTAAGCCGATCTGATATGACAGTTATTGAATACCACAAAACAATGAAAACTCTCTGAAATATGGTATAAAATGTCCACAGCGTCGAAAACTATTCTTATCGAACAATGTAAATATATATTTTCTGTCGATACAGAACCGTTTATTCTACAGCAACGGCTACATTCGGTTTTGAATGTGAACATAAGGACTGCGCATGCGTGATCAATCGATCTGACTCCTCTACACGCTGAATATATATGTATATAATTGTTCGCTGCGCAGCACGAGTGATCACTCGTGAAATAAAATACGATCTTACACCGAAATCAACAAATTTTCTTTTTATTTTATGCTTTTGGACAATAAATAAGTAAAATTGCGCAAGATAAGCTTAAACGTCACAAGTTCGTGTATTCTGAAGTCATAAAAATGACGTCAAAAATGATTCCAAAACTGTCACTCGTTAGTATGGTAGGAAAAAAGTGCCATATTAAGTGAGTCGTTGTCGCCAAATGATAATTTTGTTGAAGTTTATATTGTGTTTTATGTAAATACATATTGCAAACGTAAATAATACGGTAGGCAATGATTTTAACTGTTTATTAGGGGTAAGACAAGGCGAATGTTTATCACCACTGCTGTTTTCCCTTTTCCTGAATGACTTAGAAGAAACGTTAATCTTAAATGGGTACGAATAGGTCGAATCGTTTATGTTTCAAATATGTATCCTATTATATGCGGATGACATTGTGTTATTTGCTGACAATCCACAAGGTCTACAACGTGGTTTTGATATACTGTATGATTATTGTCAAACATAGAAATTAAAGGTAAATGTTAATAAAACAAAGGTAATTGTTTTCCGAAAACCCGGAATACTGTCTCGAAACATAAAATTTACATATAAAAATGAGATTATTGAAATTGTAAGTAACGTGTCCTATCTGGGGATTGTTTTCACCTCTGGGGGATCTTTTAACCAGACGCAAATAACACTGGCTGGCCAAGCACCAAAGGCAATTTTTAAGTTAAATAAATATTTATACAATTTTACAAATGTCACTATCAGACATAGATTAGAGTTATTTGATAAACTTTTACATCCAATCCTAAATTATGGGTGCGAAGTTTGGGGTTTCCATACTGCTAAAAATATTGAACGTGTTCATACGCAGTATTGTAAAACCATATTAGGCGTCAAAAGGGCAACTCAAAATGACTTTATTTACGGAGAATTGGGGCGGCATTCACTACTTGTCGATAGATATCATAAAATTGTAAAATACTGGTTCAAGATCATAGAAAGTAAAGACAATAAATATATTATAATTACATACAACATGATGAAACATGATTTCGAATTGTAACCTACTAAGAAAAACTGGGTGAGTTGATTGTATCATTTATTGTCAACTTTAGGATTTCACGAGGTCTGGATATCACAAGGTGTTGGTCAAAAAGAAATGTTTTTATCCTTATTTAAGCAAAGAATCGTAGGTTGTTTTTGTCAGGATATGAATCCCAGACTAACAATATCTACCAGAGCTCTCTTATATAGGGGAATTAACATAAATAATCATTTTAAATGTTACTTCAACATTGTTGCAAATGAAAAATACCGCATTGCTTTATGTAGACTCCGAGTTTCTTCTCATCGCCTTAAAGTAGAATCAGGTCGATGGCATAAACCAGCTGCTATATACCGCATTGCTTTATGTAGACTCCGAGTTTCTTCTCATCGCCTTAAAGTAGAATCAGGTCGATGGCATAAACCAGCTGCTATATACCGCATTGCTTTATGTAGACTCCGAGTTTCTTCTCATCGCATTAAAGTAGAATCAGGTCGATGGCATAAACCAGCTGCTATATACCGCATTGCTTTATGTAGACTCCGAGTTTCTTCTCATCGCCTTAAAGTAGAATCAGGTCGATGGCATAAACCAGCTTCTATTCCATATTCTGATAGAAAATGCATACATTATCAAAAAATTGATGACGAATTTCACTTTGTTATGGCATGCTCTATGTTAACAGAACTCGGAAGGAAATATATTAATAGACATTATTGGTTAAGACCTAGTATGCCGAAATTTATGGCACTTTTGAATTCAGAAGATGTCACTACCTTAAAAAATTAGCTTGCTATACATATCTCGGTTTTAAAGTTAAAGAGCAAACAAGATAATTATATAATATTTTATCTCTAAAACATCAACATCCTTCCTGTTTTAATTATTGATTGATTTCTTTATGAGTATTCATATTCCATATTAATTTACAAAAAAAGGTATTTTGTATTTCATATACTTTATAATGCCTTTATTTGTCTAAGTTGTAATTTGTTTTGGCTCACTAAGACTATATAGTCAGATTTTAATCAAAATTCAGAATACAAGATAAATTGTTTAATATATGACACAATTGATAACCGCAGAAGCTCTATATTTCGTTTCGATAGGGTTTCATAGTTCGGTTATTTTCTGTTTTTTAACAATATCGTTTCGATATTGTTTTATAATTTGGTTGTTATTCTTGATTTTCCAACATTTTGTATAAAATTATTAATTCTATTATCCTACATTATCTGATCGTCTTCCGTATAAGTATTAATGCTGCTTAACGACACTTGTATGTATATGTTGGTTATTATGTTATTGTATGTTATTCGTGGTATTTTGTATTTCATCTTATTCCATCTTAGTATGCCTTTATTTTTATTTGAATTGTTGCTTAACGACACTTGTATGTACGTGTTGCATCAAACAATACACTGTGCATATCCTTAGCATTTTGCATTTCATATTATTTTATTATGCCTTTATGTTTTAATTTCTTTTGTCTCACTAAGATCATACATTCCAATTATTATTAAACGCAGTACAAAAGATAAATTGTTGCATATATTGCAGAATGTATAACCACAGTAGCTCTTTATCTCGTTTCGATAGGGTCTATTATACCGATGTTATTTTATATTTTTCACCCATAGAGTGCTTTGTCTCAGTAATGTGCGATACTTTGTTGATGGTTTGTTGGTATTATAATAGCAACACAGTATAGTTATTATGTGGAGTTGTTAATAATCAACAATTTGTATGACATTTTGGTATGTTTTGACTTGCATGAACAGAATCATAACTTATGACGAAAAACAAATTTAAATATTTTAGATCCTTCTCCGCTAATATATATATATTCTTATGCATGTTGTGTAAATATGTGTATGTAGTTTTACATATGTGTACATTTGTTGTCCTCAAGTGCCACATCTGGCGTATTAGATTTGAACACAATGTCTATGTCTATGTCTATGTCTATGTCTATGTCTATACATTTGCCAAGGGTTGTAAACCAATATTTGTATATCGATGCTATTTATGGAAAAATAGTCCATTTTATGTTTTATTTTCACTGCAGTGAAAATATAAAATCATATATTTTCACTGCTCCAACAGTGAAAATATAAAATTTTATTTCACCAATAAAATTCGATATTTCACTGAAAAGCATATAATAAATGCACATCATGGACCGTAATCGAAAACCATCTGAAGTAATTTATTAAATATTTTTTACTCAGTGCAAATTTAGAATGAATTGTATATCTTTTTTACTCAAAAGCATATGCTTATGTTTTTGATATATCTCGAAATACATTTTAATATAATATGTAATTTGACAGTATTGCACAGTGCTGCACTGTTTCTTTGTAGACTGACACAGTAAAGAAAATTTTCATTGCGCATCTTCGTGGCATAAAAGATCTCTCCATGAATTCACACGCAAATATCACTAATCAACGTCATATGTTCACGTCACGCATAAACATTGCACAACAACGTCATACAAGATCGTCAATAATCAACGTCATCTACCTACGTCACACATAAATTAAATATTACTTATCAACGTCACGCATCAGTATCATGCATAAATTTCACGCATAAACGTAAAACATAAATATTACGCATCAACCTCACACATAAATATCACGCATAAATTAGATATTCAATATCAACGTCACGCATGTACGTCACACATAAACAATACACACCAACGTCACGCATAACTATTACGCATCAATATCATTAATATCACAAATTACCGTCACGCATCTACGTCGCACACAAATATTACTCATCAACGTCACGCATGTACGTCACTCATAAATATCTCGCATCTACGTTAAACATCTACGTAACACATATACACGTAATACATAAGACAAATGCTACGCATTAACTACGTCACACATGAATATGACGCATCAACGTCACGGATCGTCGTCACGCATCGACGTCACCCTCGGAGACTGGATTGGATGACGTCCTATGGCGGCAGGTTGGACATGGTCGACGTCGCTGTAGAGGCAAACTAGTTGACGACGTCGGTCGATACAGATGGACTAGGCATCTTGAAAGAATTGCGAAACATATATTAACTTATGAAAATGTGAAAATATCCATTTATGTGTCATATTTTCATTGGGTTATTTTAGAAGATCCATACAGGTCTGTTTTAAATTATCCATCTCATGAACGCTTGACAAAAGAATGCATGCAGAATAGGGAAAATCTGAAAATGTGAACTTCATCAACTAAGAGCGTTTCGGTAAAAATAAATAAATAAATAAATTATTGGTATCCGCTCACATCTCAAAAAAAACCTCGGAGGGGAGGTAAAATATAACTTTTTTTTCTTTAACTTTTTTTTTCGCCGCATATTTACCACACAGTTTAAATATATTTGACTGCAAGTAAAATGTTTAAACGCCTCCCAAAAAAGAAACTGTACCTTAACTATAATTAAGGTAATAGAAAACGAGATTTCTTGCAATAAACTTATAATATAAGTGAAAACTCCTATTTTTCTGAAAAAGTTAATAATTGATAGGCAAACAAACTTTAAGGGTCGACGGAAAAAATTAGGGGAGGGGGGGGGGTCGGGTAAGCGGAAACCAACAACTTTTTAACGCCTTATATGACCATAGGATATTAAATATAAGAACGCAAAAATGTTGTTTATTTTTTCAAATACTTGTGCAATTTTATTGTAAAAGTCTGCATCTTAAAATAAAAGTTTGGAAATAATCAACATGATAAGCATATATAAAACACATTGGAGTTATTTGTTCATTGTGCGAGTGAAATTGATATTAAAAAAAGGAACTACAATAAACAACAACCATAACAAAATGACCATAAATACGACACATACCTTTCGTGGATTATGTGGTAGCACGGCAGGGGTCGTAACTTTTCTTCTTTCTCCCCGATTACCTCCCCGCACACGCCGCAGTGCAGCTGCAACTCGCGCAGGAGTTGTCGCACGTGAAACCCGTGCACGCTGGAGATCTCGGGCACGTCCAGGTATAAGTAGAGATCGCACAGGAGTCTGTGACACGTCAGCATGTCCAGCTTAGCAAAAGGACAATTTAATGAAATACATCATTATACAATTTCGAATAAATGTATAATAAGCCACCAAATTTAATAGTGTTTAACGCCTTCTTACTGTATTTTGAAGTTTACAAAGAACAATTCTAGCATGGTACGCGCAGACACAGAACAAAATTTTCGTTGTCAAACTACCCAATAAACACCGCAAAAAGTAGTTCCGATTCTAAGCGGAGCATAGTAAAGTGCAGTTCTCATTACAACTGCAAAAATATTTGTCAGATCATGTTAGAATCGATTTTTTTTTCGCATAATCGTTGTTTATCGGCCAATAAAGAACTCTTTGTCGTTCTGATGCGTGGCTATTAAACCACTCGGGCTAACGCCCTGGTGGTTAAATGTCTACGAACAGAACCCTAAATCGTTGTTTATTGGCCGATAAACAACGATAAATCGAAAATAATTTCTTACATACAACATTTGTATACTTAAGCAACTCGCATTAATTCAATACACAATACAAACAAAATCTTGTTGATAGGAACATCTTTTTAAAAGCGAACCCACTGTTTAAAGTTTGCAATTATTACTAACCATTTTCGCCTATTTAACGTTATATCTTTATATAGATTTGCTTCATAAGCCCTATACGAGGGCTGTTTATTTAATGTCCGGATGACTGCTATAACTTTTGCATGAGTAAGACAATTGTAATACAATTGGTATCAAATGTCTTACGTTTTTATTTTATTGATTGACACACGATGGAAAGTATCTACGCAAAAGATCAGAAATTATGGTTACTATAGCAACCCATCGACGGCCTACCCGGCCCACGCCATTTTTTAGTTTACTGTAACGTGTTTACAATTAAAGAAATCTGGAATTTTTTCAGTTGTAAGCGGGAAAATGTCGGATGACGTTACATATACATCGACGTCATTAAATGCAAAATATAGATGTCTTCAACGCATCGCTATAGTGACAAAGTTCGTGTTTGTGTTTTTTGCCATGGATTCTGAAAAAACCCAAGGGTTATAATACAGTTTTGGACATGCGCCATTTCAAACGATAACTCTTTTAGAGAAGTCTTTTCAGGCATCCTCAATTAAGCAAACAGCTGTTTAAACATGGTATAAACGTTTTCATGGTGGCAGAGAATCAACAGACTATCCAAGACCTGGTCAGCCAAACATCGAAAGTTGATTATTGCCGTTAGTGTAGTAATTGTTTGACTCTGATCGCAGAATACATACTGGGGAAATATTGCTTCTTATGATAAACAATTGTTTTATGATGTTTTCACCTCATGGGAGCGTATACATGAGAAGTGCGTGGCGGCGTCTGTTCGATACTTCGAAATAGTGTGACGTTTTGAGTGGAGTAACGTCATATTTCGACGTCGACCTGGGCCGAGTCGGCCGAACAAAGTTACATGTACATGTTCAAATGTTATTTATTTGCGAACCCTTCGTCGGATCATGTTGAAATTTTGTATGTGAATACAGAACTGAAGTACTTTTATTTCACACGTTTTTCATTATTATACACACATAACTGTTTAAGATATAGCTGTTGTCCGGGTATTAAATGAACAGCCCTCGTAATAATATTTATTGTTATACTATTTATTCTCTTTCTCTTTATCTTTATTTTAAATCTTTAAAATATATAATATGAATTAATATCAGCTAGTGATTAAACAAATGCTCTGGTAATACATAAAATAAATAACTTTAATAGGTGTGGCGGGTACAAGAGATTACTAGGGGAAACAACCGCTGTGATTTTGAGATCAAATAATTCCGCAGTTTTCTCCCTTAACATTTAATTATTGGAAAAAAAGTAAATAAAACAATACAATATCTGAGAAACTCAATAAAATGTTATAGGGCAGCGGCATTTTTAGGGTAGGTCGGGTAACCTGAAACAAACACGTTGTTTACGCATTCTGAGATAAAAATCAATTGTCTTGTTTGTTTGTCACTTTTTACGTTTACATTTTGACGTCAAAGTTTTTTAAGTATATTGTATAACCATACTAAGTTTACACAAGTTTCTTTACAAATCAGAATAGCACAGTTGGTTAAAGCGCTGTCTGCTGCCATTTCGTAGTATGGCTCCTAAGTCGTGAGTTCGATACACGCTAGGGGTTTTAATTTTTTCAAACATTTGTTTTTACCTTATACTTCACTGTGTATAATATTAATTGTTCTTTATTTAATGTACACGTCTTAATAAAGCGCATTTCTATAATTTAATATCATTTATAGTTCAATAGGAAACCGATTTTTCGTTGACATAGTCCCTTTACAGGGACTTGTTCACATATTTGTTTGTATTTTCGAAATATGCCATTAAACGTCTTAACACGGCAAATCAAGACATCTAAACTAAATAGCCCAAGTACTATAACAAGAAAATCATTTAAAAAAGGTTGCTTCCACCGGGGTTCGAACCTCAGATCTCTTGATCAAAACTCCGACCGATAGACATGCTGTTGAGTGTATTTCTTTATTTCATGTAAGTCTTCTTCTTCTTCTTCTTGTCGATCACTCAGATGGACACGCCGGCTCTCTGCGCAAAGGTCGCCGTGCGCCGCAGGTCCTCCAGATTGCCATAGAGCTTCCCTTGCATCGTGGTCTCCTCCGCCCAGATCTGGCGCCTGAGGCCATTGTGTAGTGGGCAGGACTGCAGCAAGTGTTCTGTTGTCATGCTATCTGTCTGACAGGGGCACTGGTCTGACTGGCCAAATCTGAACTTGGTGAAAAGGTGGTGGTTCATACGGTTGTGGCCTGTCCGCAGCCTGAATATGAGGACCTGCTCAGATCTTGAGAGCAGGTGGTATGGGTCATTTCGGTTGTATCGTGGGTGCTGTTGTAGCCACTTAGTGTGTTGCTTTGCCTTGATGATGGTCTTGGCTTCTTTGAAGGTGGTTGACCTGTCATTCTGTTCTTTTGTGGTGCCCTCCTTTGCCAGAGTGTCTGCGGCTTCATTGCCTAGTATGTTGCAGTGAGAGGGGACCCATTGCAGCACGACCGTGTGGGCTCTGCACAGGGAGGTCAAGGCAGATGACAGGTCGTTCAGTTCTTTGTCTCTGGCAGTGTCTAGGGCCTGCAGGACTGACTTTGCGTCGCTGAAGAACACAACGTTGTTGGAGGAGAGTGGACTGTGCTCAATGTGGACTGCGCCTGTCTTGAGCGCTACTGCTTCAGCCTTGAAGTTGGTGGAGTAGAGGCCAGTAGCGAGGGAGATGTGTTGTTCTCTACCTCCTGGATACCTGATGTAGATTCCGGCACCACCACTTCTGACAGCCTGGTCAGCAGACCCATCAGTGTAGACATGAGTCCAGTTGTGTTGTGGGTAGGAGTTGTTGATGTGTTCCATGGAGATGGACTTCTTTTCAGCATCGCTCTGGGAGTCTTTCTTGCCAATGCCAGGAATACTGCTGTGTATCTGGGGTCTTTCAGCATCGCTCCAGCCTGGGTTTTCAAGGTACGGGGGGATATCTTTGGGTTCTTGATCCAGGATATCTTGGCATTTCCTTTCCAAAACCCTCGTCTGGTGGATGAAGCTCCCTCTCTTCAGTCTTCCTTTTGTTGGTTGGCACAGTCTGTCTTTCATGGGATGATTTGGCAGTCTTTTGAACTTTGCTGCCTGGGTGAGGAGTTTGGTGTCCCTTCTGTCTTCTATGGGCTCAAGACCCGTGATGGTTTCCAGCTCTTGAATAGGGGTTGACCGCATGGCGCCAGTGATGATTCTGGCCGCCTGGTTCTGCACCTTGCTGACTCTGTCAAAGTTTGACTTGCTTGCTGTGCCCCATGCCGTCACCCCATACTCAAGGACTGGTCTAACGCTGCCCATGTACATCTTCTTGAGGATTGCTGCATCTGCCCCCCATGTTGTGCCGGTTAGCTTTTTCATGAGTGCTAACCGCAGTTTGGCTCTAGCTTCGACTTTCTCTGTCTGCTGTTTCCAAGTGAGTCGCCTGTCGAAGGTCACGCCAAGATACGTGGGGGTGTTGTCAGCTTGCAGCGTCTGTCCGCAGAGCTTGAGGTTGGCCTTCACTTCTTTTGGGGAGAGGCTAAAGATCGTGTAAGTGGTCTTCCTGTAGTTGATGGTGATGAGCCACTTCTTTGTCCAGTCCTCAAGAACTTTCAGCGCCTCTTGCATCCGGTAGTTTGCGGTTGTGATGTGTTCTTCTGAGCACCAGAGTGCAAGATCGTCCGCATAGATGGCCCCATGGACATTTCGAGGGAGGTCCTTGACGATGTCGTTGATGAAGACTAGGAACAAGGTGGGGCTGAGGACTCCGCCTTGCGGGACTCCGTCTTTCAGTGTCTTCTTCCGGCTGTACTGTCCACTTACATGGACTCTTGCTTTCCTGCTGTTCAAGTACTGGCAGATCCATTGGAACATACAACCGGCCACACCACTTTTCTGGAGCTTCAGCTTCAGCCCTTCCTTCCAGACCTTATCGAAGGCCTTCTCCATGTCAATCCAGATCGTCAGGGTGTTTTTCTTGTCCTGGAAGCCATCTTCAATCTTCTGGGCGATATACGTCACCTGGTCCTCAGTCGAACGATTTTGCCTGAATCCTGCCTGCTCTGGGGAAATAGTGTTGTTCTTCTCCAAATGCCAAGTGAGCCTGGTGTTGATTAGCCGTTCCATGAGTTTGCCCACACAGCTGGTGAGACTGATGGGTCTGTAGCTGTCCACCTTTGCTCGGTCTTTGCCCTTCTTGTGGATGGGGACCATATCAGCCTCTCGCCAGATTTGTGGAACATGGCCAGTCTTCCAGCTGTTGTTGAAGATTTTCAGTAACTGTGTTTTTGCCCTTGTGCCTAAATGTAGAAGCATCTCATTGGTTATTTTGTCTGGCCCTGGGGATTTTCTTTCTTGCAAGGCTTTCATGGCGTCTGCTAGTTCATGATGGTTGAACGGCTTGTTCATGTGTTCCTCTGGCTGATACTCCTTGGAGGTTCTTCTCTCCTCCTGTACCTGGGCCTTTCTTTCTTCAGGTACAGTGATGTTGCTGACTTCCTCATAATTATCTATAAAAAGGTTGGCAGCTTCTCTCCCTGTCAGCAACTCTTGGCCTTGTGAGATGGTAATTGGCTCTGCCCTTGTGTCTTCACCATTCATCGCTTTGGTCAGCTTCCACAGCTTGTTTCCGTCCCTATCTAAGTTTAGCTTCTCGGTTTTTTCTCTCCAGCTAGATCTTGCTGCTTGAAGGTAGGCTCTTCTGTACTTGGCAGTGGCTGCTTTCAGGGCGATGTTGTTGTCAACAGAGGGATTCTCCTCTACTTCCTGTCTGCTGCTGCTGACTTGGTCCTCAAGTTCTTGAAGCTCTTCCGTCCAGTAGGGCCTGTAGTTCTTACGTGCGCCCCGTGGGATTGTCTCGGAAGCCGCTTTCAGAATGGCCTGATTGAAGTTCCTGGTGACTCGGTTGATGTTAAGGTCGTCTGTTTTTAGGCCCCTGGTGTAGAGGTCTGTGAGGCTTGCAAACATGTTCCAGTCTGCCTTCTTGTAGTTCCACCTTGGGAACGTTGTTGAGTTCTGTGGTCTGTACTGCAGGTTGATGGCCAGCTTTACTGGTCTGTGGTCGCTGCCTCCTAACTGGCTCAGTACCCCTCTGGTGGTCTTCTTGGAGAGATCATCAGTTGCAAAGGCGAGATCTGGGGTAGAAGTTGACAGCCACCTGCGTGAGAAGAAGGTGGGTGGGTCTTCTGGATCATTCAGCAGAACCATTTGGGTATCAATCTGCCAGTCCTCCACTTCCTCTCCTCTTCTGTCCGTCTCTTCATAGCCCCAACAGGTTGAGTGGCTGTTGAAGTCTCCAACAACCAAGCAGTTCTCAGTGGGTAGGTTTTCCAGGTACTGCAGGGAAAGTTCTTTGTCTTGGGGGCAGTACAGATTGTATATTGTAATTACAGACCTGTCCATTGTGATATTGACTCCTTGGATTTCAGCTTGTTGGTTAGTGACTACTTTAATTTCTTGTGCTGGGATATTGTTCTTGATGAGCATCAGCACTCCTCCTTTGTGTCTTCCTTCTCTGTCTAGCCTGAAGGTTTGGTATCCTCTGATGGTGAACCGGTGGTTTGAATTCAGGTGGGTTTCTTGGATACAGGCTACATCAATATTGTCGGCGTGCAGTCTTTCAGTGAAAGGAAGCTTTTTGTTGTGTATTCCCTCCGCATTCCATTGAAGGATGTTCAGCGGTCGAGGGGTCTCTTGAGTGCTTGGTGTTCTTTCTTGGCCAGCCGCATTTACCCTCCGCCTCCGTAGCCTGGCTCCTCGCAGCGGGACGGGGTGACCTCCGGTAGCTTGGGTTGGACCCCTTCGAGGCATGGGGTCCGGCACTCTACCAGCCCGGGGGGACTCCACAGGCAGAGCACCATCACGCAAAGATCCATTGTTGTCCATCATTGGAGTGGAAAGCGTTGCACTGTCGTTATGCGCACTCTGGCCCAGTGCATCCGTCTTCAGCAGTGGTTTATTCTCCGACTTTTCCTTGTCGTAGGAGACTTGCCTGCCATGGCTGTAGAGCATCTCCTGCCCTTGGTTTTTCTGTCTGAGTGATCCTTCTCATACCCCTTAGCCTCGAGGAGAGGTGACTGATATTCGTCTGTCCTCTACCCTTTGACCTGTCCAGCTTGGGAAGCCCTGCCAGGAGTTTACACTCCCGCTGGCGTAGCTCGCCGGGTCATCGAGGCACTCAAACCACCACACCACGTTAAGGAATCAGCCATGTGGTAGATTTCATGTAAGTGATTCACGTGTTTTCACCAATTTCAACGGAAACGACAGAAACATATCAAATTATTTCATCGTTTTGAGTTACAAACGTTTTATAACTGTATCCATTTAACCTCATGATAGCTAATGAAATAAACGGTTTCAGTTGTGTTATTTCGCTCCTTTAGATGTACACTTTTCTCTTATTTTTGGAATCTGTGGCAATATATGAAAATTGTCAATTTGTAAATCTGGCCCCTAGGAACATTGCAGCGAGCATGCTCCAGGGGAGATAACTTCATAATATATTTGAACAGTTCTGTAAACAAAACAATTGAAGCAGTTGTTCCCCTTGTCGATGTTAACTTCGAATTACCTTAGATTCAAGTTCCTTTGAAAGCGTCAATCCCTTTTCGTTCAGTTCTATTGCCTGTAAAACCAGTAATAAACAAAATAGTGTTAGTTCGAGGTAAACGCATTAATACTTCGACTGAGTTGTAACAAAACATTACAATGTATTAATTCCATAAATGCCACGAAGAAACAAATCAGAAAGACATTATACAACCCCTGAACTCGACTAAAGCTACTGCGGTTTGATAAGGTCAACAGCGGTGCACAGATTATGGGAATAAAAGACACCATGGTAATATATTAAATATTAAAACACGTATAAAGGTGTGCCGAAAGATGCCAAACTTTGAACCGCTTGAGCTTTACTCGAGTACTGGGGATGAAACTAAAGCGTTAACTAACATTATTTGCTGGTACACTTTATTTATGTATAATTATATGAAATACTATTTCAAACTTAATTATTCCAACTGACCTGCTCAAGATCCTGAGCGCCGAATGCGCAAAGTGCCATACCGGAAATGACGTCGAGTTGACACTTCCGGTCACCAGTTTCAACAGAAATGGAATATGCTGACTGGTATCGCGGGTAGGCCGTCTGCATTAAATTAAATAAAAACAATGCCGGACAAATAAATACAAAAACAAAGTAACTATGTATTAAGTTAAGAAAGAGGGCAGACATTTTGAGGCATTTGTTATTAAAGGGCTGGGTAGTAACTTGTGTTTGACAGCAGGTCTACGTGTACAAGTACGTTCTAATATGGGAAAAGAATAAGCCAATGCATATACTATGAGAAATGCTTGTACAAGTTTCTACAAATTAGGAGTTCGTTGGTAACACGTATTCTGATGGTATGTTATCGTAATATGGGGAAGAAATGTGCCCTTGTAAATATACTCCAACGACACACGTGGTTGCCTTTGGCATAATAACGTGAATACCGAATATTGATCCAGATACATTGCTTTGTAAATATAATTCTTCAAAGCAACTATAGCACAAAATATACACACGATCACAGTTTTGAAATAACATTTTTTTTTCACGCGATTGCACATATTACATAAGTCCTACAACTCTACTTCTTTGCATTTCTATTAAAATGTTTATAAAATTCAAGAATAAAACATCTGCTTTCACATTCAGTACTCATAGGTAGCACACCTTTGCAGTGTTTAATTAGTACCCGTATTTTAAGAAAACGCTTTAAATGGGTTGATGTGTTTTGTGTCACGTGACTTTAAAAAAAGGAAAAGAAATGAGGTGTGTCGTTGGAAAACCGGGCTTAATGCACAGGCTAATCCAGGACAGCACTTTCCGCTTTTATAGTATTTTCTGTTTCAAGGAAGTGTTAAAACGAATCGGTAACCTGTCCGTTAAAATGCACCCTCTCCGTTAGAAATCATCTCTGAGAACTACAGAACACAGGTCACTTGTCTTGTCGATATATAGCTTCCTGTCGCCAAAAATCTGAGCTATTTGGGTTTCACGGAGCATTGTGGACATAATATTGCAGTTTCAGAAAGGAATTCACACTATTATATGATCTGTTTCCTAGAAATAGTGAAAACTGTTGTTAACTTTGGTTGCCGTTTGCCTATTTCCGCGGTATTTTCCATCGTTATTCCCTTCGTTTAAAACCTTACATTTCTGGAGTTTGGCTCAACTTTGGCGAACAACTGGTGTAAATATCATAGCTTTTAGCGGCGCCCTCAGAATTGGAAGGTACATGTAACCTCTCCGTATTGGTGTTAGTGTTTTACTCATTTTAGGCTGTTTTCATGTATTATAAACAGTATTTGTAATTTTGGGGGATTTTTACTTTAAAAAATATGGACCGACAATACACTTAACACGCACTGGTAGAACACAGTACATATTCAGGTACTTACTTCACATGTAAAATATGTGTGTTTCAAGACTGTCTAAAATTGTTTTCTTTCATTTTAGTTTACATTTGCGTTTGTTAAAAAATCTACCACGCCGTTACATACCTGAAACATGCTTATGTTCCGTGCACAGCGTATTTTCAATAAATTTAACTCATGGTTGCCACATTCGCATGTTTTGTATACTTGCTCACACCAACAACGTCTCGATTTAACGGAGAGGATGCATTTTTAGCTATTTTAAATGGAGAGGTTACCGAATCGGTTTAACACCGTGAATTATGCATTATTGTCAGACCTGAGCGTACCTGGTAGTCGTGTCGCTCCCGGTGGATCTCGGCGAAGTTGAGCAGACATCTTGCCTGGACTGGTCTGTCTGCGTAGCACAGCGCCACCTTCATCGCTTCCTAAAAATTTGGAAACGATCAGGCTACGAAGGTTTCCAGATTCAAATTTAGTCTTACACTATTGGCTAATGAAACCCGTTGTTACAAATCAACTGTGAATTTCACTGACTAGTTACGGCTAAGTTTGATATTTAGAAATTTCGTGGTCACGTGACCGGCCGCAGGCTCCATGACTTCGAAAAGTTCAAACTTAACTTAGTCTTAACTTAGAAAGTTGACCAATAGAATTGTTCGTTATAGATTTGCTCTGATTTCTATTGGCTTATATTAAATTTTAATACCGTATTTGAGATTGAGAGCTACACCACCAGAGGTTCCAGAGATTAATTTCAATACAAAAAAAAACGCAGCATATAAAGAAACCGCGATGATACAATATTTGTTATAGGCTGTAATCCCAAATAATATATTCAATATGACGACATGAATGAACGTGAATTATAATGACATTTACAACAGAAACACACTATGGCTTATTGTTATGTCCAGAATAGCAGATTCGCACTAATGCAAGTTTTTAATGTATTAAAACTATTTTAAATTTCACGAAAACAATGAAATGCATTTTACGGTATCTTCAAAACTGTATGTATACAATTAATGTACACGCATTACGTGCGTTTTACCACTTGCATGTATTACCTAAGGCTAAAAAAGTGAACCCTTATTGTATTAATTCAAATTAAATATTTCGTTTACAATAAAAATAGAATTAGACACACAATGCAGAAATTAAAAGTTATAATGATTCCAACGTCATAAACTTAAAGCAAACATATGTTAACAATTATGTTGAAGCAAATTTACAACGCCACCAAACCAAATCATGGCATTAAAGATTCTTCCGCACCTTTGAAAATCGTTAATTAATCATGCGAAAAACATATTTAAAAATATGAGCAACCACTTATCGAGACCTACGCAACCGAAAATTCAAATAATTCACACCTTTTTATACTCGATAATAAGGCACAGCTGCTGTGAAATTCTTTCCCCAATGATCGAGCTATGCCTTCATTTTATTGCCGGATAACGATTGCTGATTTATCTAAGCTCTTAAGGTAATGGAGGTTCAAGATACTGACCTCCTCTTAGACTAATTTTAGTACCTGAAAACAAAAGCTGAAACTGTGTATGAAATGCAGAGGTCGACAAATCCTGTTTCTTGTTTTATCTTACTAATTTACATTTCCTTGGGACAGTTACTGTCTTGAGTAAGACCAAAATGGTAAGCACGTAATACAAGGAGCAAAGTAGGAGAAATGTAACATTATATATGAAAAATTCGTTATTTTACAGAAACGACTGCATCAGTCTAACCTCCTCTTTGTGAGCCAATATTGTGGGCTTTTATTATATGTGCGAGATATACTGGGCTGAGAACTGAGAAGTTAGCTAGTTTAGTTACTCGTTTTTTTTTCTGGCACGTTCTAGTAATATAGGGGTAACTAAAAGACATTGAAGAAAACTGCAAAGAGGGGTCGTCATATATATACTTTTTTTCATAATGAAATATTTTGGCATGGAAAGCCACCCTCAATATTTGTAATAAAATCAGTTATGTGATATAGATACTTTCAAAATAGGTTTGAAATAGTATCTGTGACAGTTTCACAACCGCAATGGCCCGTAGTAAGGGCTATACTTGTACGTGTTTCTAGAATCAAACAGGAATAAGGAACAGGGGCGGTTCCAGGATTTCGGCTTGGGGGGGGGGTGCGTAAACTTTTGTAAACCTCTATAAGTTGTCTGTGGGTTTGCTTCATCAAATGCACTTTGTTTCACTGAACAAATTAATACTTCACCGTATTATGAAGTATTCGAAAGACATGTTGGTTCATCTGTATGTCATGCACCTGTTTTGGAAGTAGATTTCTAAATTGCCTTGTTTGATGTGCCTGTCCACTAAATACGTATTTGACAAAGTCATTATTTATAACAGTGGCATCTTTAAACATGTAAAATCCCTAGCTGACTAAATTCAAACGCACACGCATCGAGAATTATTTGTATTATTCATTTACCGAAAAGTAATGGGTTTTTTTCGAAGTGAATGTCATTAAATAACTCACACGTCATGCTCATCGATTGTTTTCAAATGTGCTATGCACTGTTGTTTTTTTCATCGAACCGAACTAAGGGACAGACAGATGAACATGTTTTACACGAAATATTGTGAAAAGGTACTCGTATGTGATTTCGTTGTGAAATAATACTGCTAGTGATGCCGACGTTCTGTCAATTTCGCTGACATATTGTGCCGGAAAAAAAAGGTAAAATCGCCAGGAATCGGAGCCAACGTTGTGGACACCCCTTTACTTTATCTCTTTATATCTTTTATATGAATGCATAAAACAAATACAATTTGGTGTGATTGCTAATGAAACATAGAACACGAGTTTGTCGATTTAGATTTTTGGGAACTAAACTACTGATTAAGACAAAACTATTTAAACTCGGAAGTAGTCATTGATTTGACTTGAATTTCGACTTTAAATCATATTTATTCAGAAAGTATAAATGTATTTTAATGTGGTATCCTGTGCCAACAATGTATTGCATCTATCATTTTTATATAATATATGAATTTTAGAAAAGATATTTTTAGCATTATTTATCCAGTTTTGACCGTATATGTATGGTCCGGGAGTTTTAGGGGGCGCCGGGTTCTGCCCAGGCTCTGCTTGTGAGGTATAGTTATTCGTTTTTTTATGGTTTGTTCTTCTAATATGGAGCAAATGACAAGCTAAGGAAATACAGTATGATACTTTGATGTGTATACGTTGTTCTATAAATTAGGAGTGACCCATTTACTCGAGTTTGATGCTATATCGTCGAAGTTTGGGAAAATGAAAAATCTAAGGTAGACATTTTGAGGCATTTGTTATTAAAAGATTTGGCAGTAACTTGTTTTTGACAGCAGGCCTACGTGTACATTTACGTTCTTATATTGGAAAACAATAAGCTAAGGGCATTCTAGTTATTAGGAGTCATGCAGTTACTCGTTTTTCTATGGGATGTTCTTGTAATATGTTAAGGAAATATCATACATGATATGACTATTTTTTTTAGAATTCATCAGATTCTTATTTACTCACTTGTTATCGATGGGAAATTGATGACTTTCGACTACGACAGGCACTTTTGCAAATTTGAGGTAAACGTTACACATAAACACCAAAAGGACGCAGGGTCTCACCTCGCAAATCTCGAGCGCTTCCGCCACACGCCCAAGTTTCCCGTACACCACCGCCAACTCCACGTCGACGCGTCTCTGCAGTTTCTCGCACGGATGGTCCGCCGTGAACTGGCGCGCGATCTCCGATGCCCGCGAATAGTGCTGTAGCGCGGTCACGTGATCCTGTAGCGCCTCGAACAATTGCCCGAGCCCCAAATAGACGCGACACTCTAGCACGCTGTCACACAGAACACGTGCGACGTGCGAGGAGCGGTCGTAGTGTTTCAACGCCTTCTTAATGTCACTGATTCCGTAATAGTTGTTGCCTAGACACAGATGCGTGTATCCGGATAACGGGGACACTTCCGGTGGTTTTCCAGTCACCAAACACCGGTTACACAGCGCTATCGACGTTCGGTACTCTCCTAGACGTTCATACGCACGCGCCATATTGAACGTTGCCTCCATTTGCAGCGACTGCCGCTCCAAGCGTTCGCTGGCCACCGCTTGACGTTTAGCGCATACGAGAACGTCATGGTAACGTCCCAAGTCCATGTAAACTAAGCACATATAATTCAGCACCGCGAACAGATCTTCGTTTTTGTCTAGTTTGCGACAGGCGCATTCAAACTCCGCTAACGCCTCCGGAAACATGTGTTGACGGTACAGACTGACGCCCTTATCGGCGTGACGTTTAGCAATTCTTTGACCCATACCGCCTCGAATAACGTAAGGTCCAAACTAAGCTTCTAGCGCTGACCTAAGAGAAAACATGTATTGCGATGGCGTACGTTGTATACCTCGTACTTTCAGAATGTATGGTCGCACTCAAAGAATGATGTCTTCGCTGTTTACAAAGGAATCTTCAAAAGAGAATGTAATGAAGCATATAATGTTCCTGTTTGATGCTTCTAGAACCAAAAGCATTTGACTGGCATTCTCTGCATTTTCCAGGTTACACCACTTATAAAAGAGATAGGATCTCCTTCCATAATCAGTGCAACCACCCGGACTGTCTCCGTACTGTATAATATCCACAACGGTTAGTTTGTTTAAAGCTCATTGAATTTAAACTTTGGAAACCACTTAACATGTTTGGTATTCATTCAATTATTCAAAATACTCTTTATTTATTAAAATGTAAATAATTAATTGCATTCTTAGAATCCAGTGTAATCCACTCGGTTTCGCCGAAACAACTAACTAGACAGCTATGTCAATGGCGGCGCTAGCTATTACCACTTCTCGTTAATTGAGAATGACAAAATCTAATTACTCGAGAACAGCGCATCGGAAATTTTCAAAAAAATTCCGGTAAAGCTGCAATTAAAATAATGACTTCTATTCCAACCTCCTCACCGCACTCATCTCTGATTTTCGCAGCCACTGACTGACTAATCCACGTGCTTTCTTGGAGTTTCTTGCTTCTTCAGATCTAAGCTAATTTCCTTTTAATTTCGCAGAATATCCTTTTATCTGAAATTAATGAAGGCCTGTTAATTAAATACCTCCACATACGATAGCTTAAGGAATATTAACGTGCATTGGCGTGCATGAGGCATAACGATGCAATGAAAACTAAAACCATTAATGATCGCGTTGAATATCTTTTTCTTCGCAGTTAGTACAGTACCGTATTCAACACCATTATCCTAAGTGTATCGTAAAATATGATTTCACATACTCCGTGGTCTCAATCATGTGAAAAAAACAACAACAGATTGCGTATGAAATCTGCTTTCCATCAGCGCAATGGACAAACCGTAGGCTTCTGGCGCGAAATGAATTGTTTACGCATACGCCTGCCTAGTTTTAACGCGAATATTAGCTACAGGAATTTAAGGTAGCTACAAAAAGTCTTACCTGTTGATTACAACGCTTAAAGATTATGATAATATTTACTTGATAACAATGTACATCGGGCAAGTGTTCTCGAGGAAAACGTGGGTTCTAACTGAGGCATTGAAACCGGTATATCTTTGGACCTAATTAATCTAATTTGTTTAACGGAGCCCAGGAAAAAGCGCTTTTCTGTTTTAAAGATCAAAGACTGAACAAGAGTCCGATGTCCATTATCGGGTCTTGCGCTTGCAAAAATACCGCTGTTATGGGTTGTGTATACACATGCAACCGTCATGATTATAAACACCGAAATAACATATTTTGGGCAGTCGGTTAAGAAGACAGCAGTAAGATATTTTATTGTGGTAATAAAACAGTTATGTTATAGTTGGAGCATAATTTTACCGAAATATGACAGTTAATTAAAGAGCCCACAAGGCGAGGTTAACTAATTAAAATATTGAGGTAAAAGTATGCTACTAATGTTTTATACTGCATTGAGCGTGCGGCTATTTATTGCACGGTTAGTCTCCGCCCACCAGTGATATCACAGTTATTGAATGCCCCACAGCAATGCAAAAATTCTATATGGTATAAATAACTAATAACGAAGGAACCATAAGTCTTACTATAGTTGTCTCATTAATTAATATGCAATTAAAAAAACGCTTAAAACTTGCCCATGCGTGTTTTTGTACGTACAATGTTTAAACATTTTTAGACAGTTGGTGTGAACATTAAAATAACCGCTCCGTAGAAAATCTAATATATCTGAATCTTTCTTAAAAATAAATATTGTGTCTGGCATGAATCGGGAAACTGCTCCCCTGGTCGGGTAATGTGCTCCATGGAACCGTGTTGATTGATTTAGATGTGTTTTTAAAGCAAGATTGCCAAGGTGTTATAGTAGACCATCCAGCCAATCTCATTAAAATCAAATCCTAACATTTTTAGAATCTGAAGACATCGTACAACAGGTCATTTTCAAATGACCTTCCGAACAATAAAACATCAGCCCTGCTGCGCCCAATGAAATCGCCTTTTGCACAGCAATGTTTGGCCACGGTTTTTGAACAGTGATGCATTTCCAGCTGATCCTCGGGAATAAATAATTTACAGTTAATTTTTACGGGGATAACAATGGATATTGTGGTACCTTAGGCGAGTAAACATCCAAAGATCACGTTAATTTCGTGTATAGTATTTGTGGTTTATAAATGACGTTATACCGCAAGATTTTGAAGGCAACATTTTGATTGGCTCCTGAAAAGGTCATCTGAACGTGACCCCTAATGTGAAGTCATCAGATCCAGTCAGCGGATAATATAGTAGCGTCAGACTGGAGATGATTTTAACGAGATTTACCATCAAGATAATTAGGTATCTTATTCTAATTATCTTGATGGTAAATCTCTACTACTTCTACTACTACTGCTGCTACAGCTGCTGATGCTGATAATGATGATACTGCTGCGCTGCTGCTGCTGTTGTGGTCTTCAATAAACAGATAAATAAAATCATGCATAATGAAAAGACACAAAATATAGCTAATACATTTTTAAAGTGTGCAATTAAAATGTTGATTAAAAGTGATTTATTAAAAGTGATTGATTTAAAGGGATTGATGAACGAACGAGAATGTTTAACATACAAACTACGAAGGCCTGCAAGAAAGACCATAGACGCTGTATGGACCGGTTTAAACAATGAAATGTACTATGATGGGATCATCCACTGAAAAAATACATAATTTTATGATAAATTTATACGCGTGTGTGCATTGGCACGCTTTACAACTGGCCGCAGTTTTCATGACTTATAGAAGGCATATATGTCGGCAAAACATGTAGAAGCCATTTTATAAAATAGATTTGTACATCAATTCGTATGCGTTCATGCGTGACTATAAATGTATATGCTTAACAGAAATTGTAATAAAACAATGTTTAAATATTGTGTATAACAGAATTTATGTTTCAATCTTCTGCTCCGGTATGATTAACCATGTAAAAAATAAAGAACGAAATAGTTAACACATTTTTTAATAGTGTGCACTTAAAACGTTGATTTAAAGGGACTGATGAATTAACGAGACGTGTTAACATACAAACTACTAACACAAACCATGCACGCTTTTTGGACTTGTCGTAGCCACACAAAAACAAAACAAAATAAACAAAAAAAAAACAACATATGGTTGACATATGCAAAAGTGTCCGTTGGCATATCCGCTTAAGATGGGCTGCAGTTTTCAGGACTTTATTGTACAAGGCATACATATCGGCCCAACATGCAGAAGCACTTTTATAAACAAAAGTTTTGCTCATAAATTCGCATACAGCGTTCATGCGTGACTGTCCATGCAAATGTTTAACAGCAATTGTAACAATACGATGTTCAAATATTTTGCATTACAGAACTAATGTTTCAATGTTCCGCTCCGGTATGAGCAACTTTGTAGAAAATGTGGAATGCAATACTTGACAATGAGAAGTAGCGATAGAACCATTTCTTGAACACGGTGCATGTTATTTATATTCGAACTTTAAGGAGTTAGCAGGAGTAATAAATTAGGTCTGCTTTGTTTACTTTTTTGCCGCCTAAGCTATTTCGATCTTGCGGATCGTTTACTGGGGTAAAATGCTGAAATATTAGAAGCAGATGCTTGTTCTTAAATTTCGGTAGAAATAGCGAGTAAATCGGGGTATTACGCAATGAAGACTGCAGGTTAGGAAACACTAACAAGTATGTGTAAGTTTTATTTCAACAAAATGATATTCATTATGTAAATGAAATTTTGTATTCTATAACATAGAAAACGAAAACAGCATAAATCAAACCAACACAAGTTCATATAAAACAATGGGTATTAAAGTTAATTTTTGGACATTGATTTGTCAACATTGTGTATAATCTTCCAATGTTTATAAATTGAAATCTAACATGATACTCGATAATTTGTCTAGAGACAAAGAACAATATTATCGTTGTTAAACTACCTAATAAAAACGCAAAAAGTGGTCCCGATTCTGTGCGGAACATGGTAAAATGTAATTCCAATAACATTTGCAAAAGTATATGTGAAATCATGATAAAATCGAAATAATTTTCGCATACCGGTATTCGTTGTTTTAGAATTTTTTTTCGATTTATCGTTGTTTATCGGCCAATAAATAACTCTTTGTCGTTCTGATGCGTGGCTGTTAAACAACTCGGGCTAACGCCCTCGTGGTTTAATTCATACGCATTGAAACTCCAAATCGTTGGTTATTGACCGATAAACAACGATAAATCGAAAATTATTTCTAAAATATACATGAACACAGATCAACTGGTTTATTAATGGAATGCACGCAACTCGTATTGACATACAACATACATTTTGTTCTGATAATTATTATACTAATAGTTATCATGAAGATACTTACACGGAAGTGAATTGACAATACATTAATTGTATAAGTAAACAACAGTGTTCCTAATTGCTCCTTATCCACTTTAACGCAAGAAAAGTTAATGGATTATTTCTCAGGCAGCGCCGCAACGTTTTTTTGTCCAGAAATATGTTTAAAAAAATAAAACTTTGCAGAATTTTTTTCTAAAAATGGGCATGTTACCGAACAAGGTACAAGAAATGCGCACTGAAATCTGTGAATTATTAACATTTTGGTAACTTGCTATCGTATATTTTCTGTATGCGATAACTGGTGATGACTCTTGAGTAAACCATCATGTAGAGTATAGTATATTCCGTTCGTACCAAGCGCTTTTGAACAAAACATAATAAAATGTCTTTTGTAAATAAGAAACAGATTTCGGACGGTTAAACACCATTAACGTTCCTAAGAACTGTTACTAAAATTACGATGTATTTAATTAGATTGCATGGAAAGCCGTTTAAATTTAAACGAATTCGCATTTTAACATAGCGGAAGAAGAGTAACCCGATAGTTTTCGGTATTTCCAGTAACTTTCTTCCTGTCTGATTTAATTATATAAATCGGGTGTACCGAATTCACGAATTGTGAAATACTGTGTGAATCTCAACTATGAAAAAAAGTCATATTCGATTGGGAACCTTTATAAATATCGTATATTTCTTGATTTAAACTTTTGTTTCGTAGATGCTTTTGCTTGTGTAATAGCATTCCATACTTTTTGAAGAAAATCTGGGTCAATATAAGTCCGATGGAAACAAACGAAAAAGCCAGCTGCATTGACACGTGTTGATTTTCCTTTCCAAAAAATGATGGTGATTTATTGCAAAAATAATTCCTATTTATAACCGTTATAAAAATAATACGAAAAGCTAAATTCTATAAATAGAAGTACTTTATTGCTAATATAGTGTATCAATTTGAACGCACTTATGTTGATTATGAACATCCAAATTGATTGCCTTTTTACGTCAGCTTATATCCGTTTGCAACATGAGCAATTTATAAATCTATATTTAGAATTTTATAAAAAGGGATGCTTATGTTGTAAATATTTTTTTTTCTTTTATCTGTACTTATTCACTTATTTGAATAAACCATTACATAGTGCCAATAGAAAAGAGCCCTCCCTCCTGATTTTTTTATAAAAGTGCCTGAGAAGCAATTCATTAACTTTTTTTAGCCTAAAGGGTCTAAAGGTTTCTTATATAGCCCCACATTAGCAGGTACTCGCTTCAGTTGATTTTCGAGGCACTTAGGTTTAACTTCTGTAGTTAAAGGGAAACAATTCTTGTTGATTTGCCAGAGATCAACTAATGCTGTTGTTTTGCCATCAGTTGTTTGCTAAATCATTTTAGGCAGTTAGGAGACTCGCCGGACCACCACATTTCGAGGTGTTAAAAAAATGTCCGTCATTCCTACTGGTAATGACACTGGCCGATTTCTTAAAATGCACCTTTATCATAAGAAAATAATACAGAATTAGAAAGTCGTACGTAATGTTTACAATATTTTTACTTCACCGGACCACCTCGGAAGTCACCAGCGAACATTTTCTTAACACCTCAAAATGAGGTAGTCCGGTGGGTTTCTTAACCGTGCATTCAAATAGTAGTCTAGTTTTGGTCCTTTATCAGTGAGTGTCATACTTGTATGCATGCATGGGTCTGATTTGATACTAGTTTTGTGTACCGTGCGTCTGTTCTCGTTCTGCGTCAAACAATGTCATGTGTTGGAAAGGGTCACGTGTGTTTTGGTTCTGAACTTCTCACATGTGTTACACATCTTTAATTGCCACGTGTATTCTGCTTCCGATGAGTCCAGTCCTATGAGACTAGACCTACCGTGTAAACCTGCCTTTAGCTATCATCACGCCTACCATGCCTCTGTAATTGTCACGTATATAAAGCGTCAGTTATCGTCACGTGTGTCATCCGCCTGAAATTGTCACGTGATCCCTGCGTCCGAAATCGTCACATGTTGCCTGCGTTTGAAATCTTCCCGTGTGTCATCCGCCTAAATTTGTCACGTATTTCCTGCCTCTAAAATAGTCACGTGATCCCTGCGTCTGAAATTGTCACGTGTTACCTGCGTCTGAAATCGTCAGGTGTGTCATCCGTCTGAAAATGTCACGTGTTTCCTGCGTCTGAATGGTCACGTGTTCCTTGCGTCTGAAATTGTCACGTGTTTCCTACATCGGATATCGCCACGTTTGTTATCCGTCCGAAATTGACACGTGTTCCTGCGTCTGAAATAGTCATGTCTACCCTGCGTCTGAAATTGTCACGTGTTCCCTGCGTCTGATATCACGTGTCTGAAATTGTCATGTGTTCCCTTCGTCTGAAATCGTCAGGTGTGTCATCCGTCTGAAAATGTCACGTGTTTCCTGCGTCTGAATGGTCACGTGTTCCTTGCGTCTGAAATTGTCACGTGTTTTTTACACCGGATATCGCCACGTGTGTTATCCGTCCGAAATTGCACGTGTTAACTGCGTCTGAAATAGTCATGTCTACCCTGCGTCTGAAATTGTCACGTGTTCCCTGCGTCTGATATCACGTGTCTGAAATTGCTATGTGTTCCCTTCGTCTGAAATCGTCAGGTGTGTCAGCCGTCTGAAATTGTCACATGTTTCCTGCGTCTGAAGAGCCACGTGTTCCCTGCGTCTGATATCACGTGTCTGAAATTGTCATGTGTTCCCTGCGTCTGAAATTGTCAGGTGTGTCGTCCGTCTGAAATTGTCACGTGTTCCTGCGTCTGAAATTGTCACATGTTTCCTACACCGGATATCGCCACGTGTGTCATCCGTCCGAAATTGACGGGTGTTTCCAGCGTCTGAAATAGTCATGTCTTCCCTGCGTCTGAAATTGTCACGTGTTCCCTGCGTCTGATATCATCACGTGTCTCATTTGTCTGAAAATAGTCACGCGTATAAAACGTTATGTATCGTCACGTGTGTGATCCGCCTGAAATTGTCACGTGTGTAAAGCGTCAGCTACGCAGTGAATAGCAACTTGATATCAACGTTGTTTTTTTTTAGTTTTTACGGACGCTATACCCAAATTACTTCACGTCTGCACTATACAATGTACTTGATTTATGATCGGATTGTTTGGAGATAAAACCGCGCACAAGACACGTTTAACGCGAAATGAAGGACAAATGGGTATCATTCGGTTTGGGTTACTTTGTAAACAAATTAGAAAATAAAAACTCAGCAAAATGTGAATACCCATGATGACATAAGAAAGATATGTCAAACTGAAGAGTTACTGGCTATATAAACACGAATCGTTTTCGTGTTTTTGGCGGAAACATGACAAAATAATTATATAGAAACAAAATAATTGAATAATAAGAACGTATATCAAAATATTGTAGTTTTGTTTAAACTATTTTGACAGCAAGCGAGATTTTATTTTTATATTTTGACATAAAGTGACTTTAAAGATCAGTATACATAAGCGGTAGCTTTCAATGCTTACATGTCTGCAACATGTTTATTTATTTACTCCTCGTCTTTATCGGTTATCGGTGTTATCAGCATGTCAACACTCGTTCCAGATGAAGGTATCATGATAGATAGTGGGAATATGTATTCATCAAATACGTTAGCCATACTAAAGAGACTTATACTCGATTTTTGCAAAAAACAAATATCAGAATGGGACTCAAGCCTGCGACCTCGGGATTATTAATACATGATCACGCTAACCACTTGACCTGACTTACGTGAACACCCGTATATTATACTAACCCTATGTAAGTCCAGACGTGTTTTTTGACTGTTGGCGCAAGCCAACAGGATTTAGTAGGTGTATTCAAAAATCGGTCTAAAGGGAACTACTTCTTTACTTTGCAGGCTACGAGTCAGTAAATTAATTAATTAAAACATATCAACGATGAGCATTACATAAGGTTTATCATTTTGTCCATTTCAATCTGTACGTAAATCTATCGGTTTTCTGTGTCAGGAGTGTATTTATCTTTTTTATACAAACCGTAGTTCTCTTTTGGCTGTTGAGAATTAGTGACAAACAGCAGACATTATCATTTTGTCAATCCATGAATAGGTCCTTTAAATAATTTTCAGTTAACATTTTATCCCGTTTCAGCAAGCATTAAGTTTAAGCATTAAGTATTAAGGCAACTATTGACTTAATAATAAAACTGACAAATTGATACAATAAACACAGAAAAATAAGGAAAATTTAAAAATTATAGAATTTATTAATGAGTTATAAACAACGAGACGCTTACAACTAAGGAAACAAACATCTTTCATTCAAAATACATGAGTATATACATTAGTTACCGCGAACAAAGCGGATACTAGTATAAAAGCAAAGGGTGTCAGCGAAAAACATCAGGTTGGAGAGTTATTGACTATTTACAACCATGCAGTAAAATAATCATGAGGGAAACACTGATGTCAATTATGTTATTTCATTCTTTCACGTTAAGCGTCTTAAGCGTACAGAATATTGTTACTAGTATCTAAATGAGGCGTATCGTAGGAAACTCGGGCTTAATGCATGTGCGTAAAGTGTCGTTCCTGATTAGCCTGTGCACTCCGCACAGGCTAATCCAGGAAGGCGCTTTCCGCTTTTAAGGTGCTTTCTGTTCAGGGAAGTCTCTTCTAAACATAAATCCACTGTAGGCGGAAAGTGCCGTTTTGGATTAGCCTGTGCGGACTGCACTAAACGCACATGCATTAAGCTAGGTTTTCACACGACACGCCTCATTAATGTAAATAGAATGGTGTACATGCAGTTTGTTGTGTTCATCTCGCAAATAATGAGATTACCGTCTCATTTTACTAACAGCTTTTTTTTACATGAATGAAATACATACAATACAATAAATATTACAGCGAGTAATTGTGACGTGCATGACAACGGTTGAAAAAAAGTGTTTTTATGAAATCTGGTTTTTACTTGTAACAGAAACGGGATGCAAAATAACATACAAGGTGTTTGTTCAGGTTTAACAATATTTTACGTGCATACAGTTGTACTATGCAATATCGACAATTCTAACATGACACGTGCAGTTTTCTATAGACAAAGAAAAAAGTTCACCGTTGTTAAACAATAATACTAAAATGATACTTGCTATTTTGTCTATAGACAAAGACCAAAATTTTCGTTGTTAAATTACGGATATATACAACGCATACAGATTCTGAGCGGAGCATAATAAAAATTAGTTTCAATTACAATTGCAAAAATATGTCAAATCATGTTAGAATCAAAATAAGTTTTGCATTATCGTAGTTTATCGGCAAATAAACAACTCTTTGTCGTTCTGATGAGTGGCTATTAAAAAAACTCGGGCTTACGCCCTCGTGGTTTAATTTATTCGCATCATAACCCCAAATCGTTTTTTATTCGCCGATAAACAACGATAAATCGAAATTTATTTCTAAAACTATAAACAACCCGAAAAAATAATTCCGACACCGTAAACTCACATTAACTCTACATAGTTTATTATGCGTTTAAAACTTAAGCATTTTAATGGTACATAATAAATAATTGTCACCTATTAGTTGAGGACATTTTATGACATATTGAGTATCACCACGATTAGAGAAACAGTTTGTATATTGGTAGATGAGAAATCTTTGTGGATATAATAAGTTGAGACGCATGTGTGTACATAAAATGCAGGTTATTTCAAAGAGCGAATTACATTGCTTCTTTCGAACGTCTCGTTGATATAAATGATATACTGTTTTATTAAACGCTAAGTAGTGAATCATAGAAAAATATCAGTAAGACATATCCCTATATCACTGACAGTGAGGGACTACTTTTTTGGGTCCCGATTTAAAACAGTAAATGAAACGGACTGTAACCGATGCCGGTCTCAAAACTGTGAAATGACGTCATTATTTTGACGTCATGACGTTATGATTCCCGCGATATTTTCCAACAAAATGTAAAACAAAGATTAATAAAGCATAAAATAAAAAGAAAATGTGTTTGTTTTCGGTGTAAAACCCGTGATATCACCACTGGAAAGGGAGACAATTTACATATTTTCACTCGCGCAAGCACTCGTGAAAATATTAATTGTCTCCCACTCCGGTGATGATATCACGCTTTATCACACCGAAAACAAACACATATCCTCTATTTATTTATATAAAAGATAATTATCAGCCATACCCTTAGATACTTAATAAAATATAAGAAAGTTTCTTACAATCATAAAATTCCTTATGTCTGTGGTACTTGATTTAAATGTTATTTATCTCTAATGATTTTATTCTGGTAAAGAATCGATAGATGCTTCTTATTGTACCACACTTTAAATAAAACATTTTCACAAGGACAAATTTATTTATTTGAATATTTCGTTTAAAAATGCCTTAGCTTAAGATTTATCCTTTATGGATATAGGTTCTGGGCCCATATCCACAAAGCTCCTTTGTCAAAATTTAAGTAAATTTCTTTAACTCATAAAATTCCTTAAGCCTGTGGCTGGTTTATATCAAGTTTATCTGGTCTTACATTGTTTGAAACTGGTAAAGAATAACAGGCGCTTCTTATTTTACCATATTTCAGATATAAAATATTGATTCTCACGAGGAAAAATTTATTTGAAATTTTCCCTTAAATATGACTTAAGTTAAGATTTCCCTTAGGAGCTTTGTGGATATTGCAACATGAGGAAATGATAAATATTTGATAATATTCAGCAATTTCAAGATAACATGAAGCTAATAATGCATAAATAATTGTTGAAGTTACGGTGCCTCCGATACTGTTCAAGCTCGATATAAATTAATAGAATCTAGCTTTGTTGTGGGTATTGGTAGGTTGTAATGTAACCACTACCGTTGTTGGAACAACTATATCCCATCTCGAAACGGAATGACCGAGCATTTCTGCGGATATGTTATTATGCAACTGCAGAGCACCGGAAAACTCTGGAACGTCGTGTCTTTCTCCACCCAAACGTCTTTTTCCGGATTATACCGGTACTGGTGAATTTCATCGGAAGTTACGTAATCATTACAAATTACTCCGCCAACAATGTAGATCCTGTTATCTTTGGCACACATGGTGAAATCCCTCTTGGGAACAGGGTACTGTGAACACAAACACGAAACCCCCGTCTGCGTGTCAAAACTGATCATGTGACCTTGATCTGTTGCAATGAAGATCCGGTGATCTAAAGCAACGCAAGACCCGCCATTAAACGCGCAGGGTAGGTCGGCCAGACGACTTATTTCGCGCGTTTTCGAGTTGTAGCACTGTAATGCAGAAACAGGTCCCGCAGGTGTTTTCCCGCCGAAAATATAAATGCTGCCGTCAAATCCGGTGTGAGCAGCCGAAACAACGTGCAAGAGCAAAGAACCGCGTTCAAACCACTTGTCTTTCCTCGCGTCAAACTCCTCGATGCACGGCACCTCCGAACCACCAAGGACAAAGACCGAGTTGCCTTTCAGAGCAACCATCATGTGCTTAGAACGACCGTGCAACAACTTCGCGCATTTGTTCCATTTTCCGAGAATGACGTCATACTGCATGACCTGAGTCGACTTATCTGCACCACCGCTCACGAAAACATACGGCGATTCTTTAATTTCGATGCTACAACAAGCAAAGCCCTTTCCACATTGCCGTAATTGCTCTACTTCCCCTTTGAAAACGCCTTTTCTCGTGGAAGTATCAATTACCCGTGCATATACATCTCCGGGTCTTTTACTATTTGGACCGGAAGTGAAGGCTACGAGGTACTGAGGTGGGCTAGTTTCGTCCGGGATGGACACAACACTCTGTGAGCGCTCGTAACCTTGCGCTGATTCGTTCTTTATGTGCCGTTTGCACTCACAGTCCCCAAATTTGCTGAGTAATTGTGCCTGATTGGCTTTGAAGCAGAAAGCAAGGCAATGGTGAGTCAACTGTCGCAAACGCAAGTTTACAGCCACGTGGAAGTAGTAGTGAATCGTGTCCAAAGACACATGTAAGTTTTCAAGGCTGCCAGACGACAAATATTGAGCAATCTCTGCTCGAACTTCTCTCGGAACTTTCTCCTGCAAATACAACATAACATTTCCACCTTCATGTCCGTATTGCCCAGCGTTTTCAGAAACAAAGCTAGAAGGGCCATCAATTTCATCTTGCCCGTCGGCTTCCAAAGACGACAATACAGCTTCTGATATTTTTCGTAGCAGCTGACATTTCATCAGGTCAGATTCATAATTACTGTTGAAGCACACATCTTCATCAAACATGTCATAGTTTTCGCCTTCCTCATCCATAGCCTGAGTATTCATTTCTTCATCAAGCTCCGCTTTTGTTTCTGAATTTTCGGAATTTTTCATATATGCCATATCCCAGTCATCTGTATCAAAATCTGCTTCCTGGTCTACGGCAATCACATTTTCAGTCGGCTCTATGTGTTTCTTTTGTTTATCTAGTGCAGCGATGTCTTGGACAACTTGAGAATCTACTGGTATTTCATCGCCTGATTTTAACCGCTTGAAGGCGTCAGTGTCACTTATGTCGTCTGTACTTGCGACTGTCGCCAACGCCCGTTTTGTATCCTGGCCATCCATCCTTTAAACAAAAACAGCTTCAAGTTATGTACAATAGTTTATTTACGATATACCTAAAGCGCCTGGATTTATTTACTGTTTGTGATGGCAAATACAAGTACTGTACTACTACTGCTGCTGCTGCTGCTGCTGCTTCTGTTGCTACTGCTACTGCTACTGCTACTACTACTACTCCTACTACTAATCCTACTACTACTACTCCTACTCCTCCTCCTACTACTACTACTACTACTACTACTACTGCCACTACTACTACTACTTCTATTACTTCTACTACTACTACTACTACCACTACCACTACCACTACCACTACCACCACCACCACCACCACCACCAAAAACAAACAAAAAACACCACCACCACCACCACCACCACCACCACCACAACTACTACTACTACTACTACTTTGCGATTTAAATTCAGATATCTTTATAATCAAACAATAAGAAAGGAGCCAAAAATTAAGCGTTTTTGTATACGTATTCAAAAGGAAATAAAAAACAACAGCATTTTAATGTTTGTTCAAAGCCCTATTAATGTTTATTTCAATAGAAATGTTTTACATAATTCTGATTTATTTCTATATAAGATGTCCGACTAATTAAATAGTATTAGATTGTACGGGATGATATTAATATAATAATATACAGCCTTTTGCTGAAAACGCTTAAAATAAATCAGAATATTGGTGACACTAACAAAATAGCAAGTACAGTAACATGCTGATCGGTTGTTCAAAAGCAAATAAAACAATACATAAATTGTCGGCATGAATGTGCGTCAGCATATCACATGTATATGCTTTTTCTATGTGAAACATCATGAAATGTTTTTTTTTAAATAGTTTACGTGCATGACACATTGAAAAAGTCACATGAATACTTCACATTCATAAACTTTCACTACACGAACATATTTCTTTCGTAGATGTTAATAATTATAGTCCCTACACTTAGTAAACTTTTAAAGGGTTCTCGCACATTTGTATGATTTCGTAAGAGAGGTATCCAAAACAACATCCTGTTTGTCATATGACATATTTAGGGGTCGTGTACAACCTGCCATTAATTCAAGGCATGATGACACATCGACTGTGAAAACTGACATCTTTAATGTAATTGAAAATGAAGAAAATGCATCGGTTAAATAACAATCGATTTAAAAATATCTATGAAGACAGATTCCAAACAACCAGTCATAAAAGTTAATATAAATGAGCAACATAAACAACTAAGAGGATTAACTACCAGACATACGATGTGTAATCTGACTAAAACAGTAATGGGAGTTTTCTATTTTATATCGTACTTCTTTATTATTATACTTGTATGGAAATATAAAGGACACAAACTAATTATGGATAAGCTAGACTGACGATCAGCGAAAAGGTAAGTAATAAAAATTGGCATAATCTACTTATAAATGATGCATGTGCTAATTGCCATTTACTCGTCCCGCAAGACGTTGTTTATACGATAACATTCGTGTTAAATAGCTGTTGTGACATGTTAAAAGTAACCAGAACGCAAGCACAACGACTGACAATACCTAAAAGTAAAATATTGTCATGAAATAATTGCTTAAATCCCAATTTTTATTAAAGCAATTTCGTAAGTAATAATGGCGACCTATCTTATTAAAGGAACGTTAGGGATAAACTACGTCATCAAGAAAATGAGGGCGAAATTATCGAGCGCAGTACGGACATTGCCGATGAACAAAATCATCGTTTTTAAGCATTAAACTAATAATTTTCAAATTTTACGTAAGCAACATTGTAATCTTCTGACTTTTGTCCACAAAATATAAAAGGTATGTCGAAACTTGGCCGTTCACCTTTCAAGATTTTTTAAACATACTGTTATTTTTTTGTATTTACATTATAAGTTATATATTTTAAATCAAACTTAACGAATGCTACGTACCTGTGTTATGTAACACTGTATTATTAAGCAACCATAAAAAAATAATTACTTAAAACAAAAAAAGATATATCCATAAAACACCGTTTGTTTCGCAATAACCTTCTTGTATAAACATTCACAAATCGAAACTGTATGCACAAGTTATGTTTATAACGCAAAACAACTAGAGCATGACACATGGATTAAGTTTACTATTTAAGGCGTTGGGAACCGATTTAGAATGACGGTATTGAATCTGTTAATATGTTCATAAGAACGCATGATGTAGTTACAGTTTACAGCCTTTAAAGACTGTACATGTTGTTTTTGTTTCAGATTAAATCTATATGCAACAATAACGTACTTAACAATAAATATATTATGTAGTAGTTACAATAAATATATTATGTAGTAGTTATATTTTCATGTACATTTTTCAACAACACTTCGTTGTTGTTGATTTTATGGTAAAATCAATACATTAATAAGTTTAGCCTAGAATTTTTTTCATTCTAAAAGTGATATGGATTTATGGCGAGTGTTACATAACCACACCTTAATTCTAACCTTATGGGTTATGGTTATTGTTTATTGCAAACACCTAGACGGGAAACCAGAAACGGCAATAGCTAATAATATATAATGTGAAATGTAATCAACGTCTTAGCGTTGCAAAGCCATTGGGAATGGACGTTCTTTCATTCGCATTCAGGCGCGGATCCAGGATTTCGAGTTAGAGGGGGTGGAAATATAATATTCAGTATTTGAAAAAGGCTGCCAACAAACTGCTTTTGTCTCTCTTTCGTATTGGGGTTGATATCAAAAAGGGAAAATTTAACGAAAATACCAAAGAATAGGTTTGATTGACGAATACGTCATTGGCAACAAAATGCATATATGTATTAAGACATTTTCAGGTTTAAAACTCGAATGGTGAAACTTCGTTAGAGGTCACAATACACTAAATAAATAAGATATGTAGGGCTGTACTCTCTAAATAAATCAACAAGTTTAAATCGAAGACATGTTTTTAGGTTTAGACACTTGCGTTGATATTCTTCTTTGGAGACGTTGGTAGGGTAAGCATTGGTACGCACAAATAAATCACTGATATGTTTTAAGATTGGAGACTACAGTATGACACTTGCGCTGTTAGAAAGTAGCCGCTAAAACGATGGTGATAAAACAGTAAACTTTGTTTAGTGTCGAGTTCTTTCTTACATAACACATGACGTACCTTTTTTATTGCTTAAATCAATTCAGCTTAGAATGCTCTGTAAGAAAATGTATGGTTATAAGGGTCCCTATGTGCAAAATGTTGCATTTATTTTTGGTTAAAGTTATCGCTTTTACATTAAATTACATAAGGATTGGAATTAGTATATTGTAACCTAGAGAGAGCGTACGCCGCTTTCGCCCCTCCTAAATCCGCCTATGGCATTAATACAGCGTTTTCTGCATTTAATATTCATTAATCGCTTACATAATTCGTTTCATTCAGACAAATAATGATCTCATCCTTAATATGATACGATAATTAAAATATCTTTTACAAAAATACATATCATCATACCAAATGTATTATTAGTTCACCTTTGCAATTCATATTTTTTTGGCCACTGAATCATGTTGTGAATTAACATGTGGACAACTTAAACATCGACTTCGCCTGAAAAAAAACAACCGTTTATCTAATAATGAGAAAGATAACAACATATAAACATAATTATCTACTACAACAATGTCAAAATGTAAAGGCAGTTTTCAATAATATCACGAATTAATGACAAATGATAGTTTAAGCGACAATATAGGTGATAGTTCAATAAGCGTTAATAGGTTGAGCATATTTACTTCTTTTAGTTTACGATGTCAATAAAAAGAAGTCACGCATTTTAAAAACTTCTTTAGGTCAATCAAGAAAAAAATCATATCGAAGTTTATGACAATATTTATTCCTTCGCGACTACCATCACTTTATTTTGCATATTCAATACTGTTTATCCGATTAGAGCAGTGATCGGGTTGAATCGAGGTCCGACCGTCGTGTATTATTTATTCGTGACCGTGTGAATGTGCATGTAAATATACAACCAAAGTAAGATGTTTACTTCAATGATGATTTGAAAAACTGCTTTTCTCTTATTAACATGGCCTTAGTGTTTACATTCAAATGTAGAAATTTAGCACTTCAAACGAAGCGGCACGTAGGCATTTTCATAAATATTTATTCAATTACCTGTTTATCACTAGATACTGTAATGGGTATTTCCTTAAAGTGTGTATGTACAGTCTTAACACAGATATAGTGGCATAAATACCATTAACAAAATAACGTTAATTAACATATATTTCTATTTAACAAGGACAAAAAGTTAAGAACAAACATTGCTTTGAAATGCACAATAACCTAGGTTTTAATAACCAAATAGTTTTCGTATGTACAAGCGGAAACTCAAATACATGTATATACGTTGACTTGACAGTTGGTTTAGGTTACACAACACCAATAAACGATGCAAAAGTCGACACTAGTACTTATTGACTGCTTTTATATTGAAGTGTTTTCTTCGTCATTTTTATGTTTTTCTGTTTAATTTCATGATTTATTGTCACTTTCATCCGTTTATTTTGAAAATAATTGATATGAAAGATAGTACATCCACACTTTAAATGGTTAATACATATTTTTTAAACAAAAAAAACAATATTTTCATTTGAATAAAATGCTTTAATTTACGGTTTGGGCATATGAAAAAAATAACAGCCATAGGCAGGGTTAAAGGTTTTTTTGACTATACACAATGCGTTTGTCTGATAATAATTCAATAATTAGCAAATATGTTCGTAGAAATAAGAAATTAAATGCCTGTTGCTTTTGTGGACTTAAACACATACTTTGATTAAGGGGATAACTGAAGATTAGTATACAGTTTAAGTTATAACAATGCTGCTAGGCATCTATTAAACACTTTAAAGGCTCGTTTAAATGACATTAAAAACACCCGCAATATCTGATCTGTTCTGTTCTGTCCTTTGGGACTAAGGCAAGCTTTAGTTTAAGCCCTATCTTGTTTGGTCTGTATATAAATACGTGATATGATTAGGCCAAAAAAAAGTTGTTTGTTTCCTCTAACGTCTTGGTTAAAAGTATGGAAGGTAGGTAGGCATAATGTTTTTGAGCTAAATTATTTTTCCTTCGTGACCCAACAATCACAGATCTACAGCCGCTTTAACAACTTTTTTAGTAATTGGTTATAACTTAATTTTTATAACTTATTAAAACTAATAACAAAACGAAGACACACTTGATATTTAATAGTTTATTTAAAGCAATTTGAAAACCAAAGTCAAAATTTCAAAGTTCACAATCCTTACTTCTGACATGAGTTCCTATTTCCTTTTCTCATGCGGGCGCATTGTTCTTGTTTTTTCCCCAATTTAAACACACAGTGACATTACGAATTAGTAGTTCTTCTGTAGTGTAATTTCAACACTTGCAAAAAGAGGCCACAATGGCCACAAACATCCTTCCTTGAAGTTGAATTAAATTAAGGATTTTCACAATATTAGCAAGCGTTTACGTGGTCTAGTGGTAACGCACTGGCTTCACAATCCAGGGGTCGTAGGTCCCCCGCCACACCCTAAACTACTGTGGTACGTAACGATGGTACGGAACGGTCTAGTGCGAATCGGGCCCCTGCAACCGGAAGCGTAAGTCCCAATCAGAGTTGTTTCCAGAATTCTTGTGAGTGTTCGTTCAACTTCAACGCTACCATAACACTTATCTACGAATACCCGAGAATTCTAGTGACATCACTCTGTCCCGCCGGTGGAAGATTGCTGTCCAGATACCCGGATACCTAGGTGAGTACAATATTGGCGCTGCGAGCAACTTCGAACGAGATATTACCTGTCAAAAATTGTTTCCGTGCTGATCGGAAATGTTTGGCCAGTGGTTTTGGAACTCATTTCACAGCAACATTGCTCTGGTTAAATACACTCTACAATCAATTACTTCATGCGTTTTCTGAGTGTAATTTTCTGTGACTGTACAAGAAAATATTTGAGATTAACAGTTGTTATTGATTGGCGAGTCAGCGGTATATAAATCCGTGTCGTGCTATTTTTAGCTTGCCTAATAACTGTTGTCAGCTTGTAGCTGGACACTTGCTTCCAATATCAACGTGTTGGACTAACTGATTGTCAGCTTTAGCTAGTCAAATACCAATTGATTTATTGTCAGCTGGAAGCTAGACATATTCAACTAATTTCAGTGTAGTGCATCTTTACACTAGCAATCATTAGTTAGATGGCAAACAAATGAATACCAAAAAAAAAAATAAAAAAAAATAAAGAGTTGTTAGCAAATAGCTTAATAATTGTAAACAAAATAATAGATTTGAGCTTACATACAAATTACTAAAACCCATGTATCGACAAGTGCTGCGCATTCAAATCAATTCCGCACCGGAAAGCTTTGGCCACTACAAGGCATAGGCCTACGAACTGCCAGGGCCATTGTCGAGTTCAGAGAACGTGTCGGCCTGATCGACGAACAGAACTTGGCGGCGATTCAGGACAACAGGAAGATGTCGACAGAATAACAGAGGCTGTTCACCGGGCTGATTTACAGGGCCCAATCTACAATAGCCCCACAAGATCGGAAACTCGGTATCATTCATCACGTGCAGCAACACCTAGCCGACAGAACGCGCAATTAGCATTTGCTGGTTTGGCATACGACAACAGACGTGGAGTGTCTACTTGCGTTCAAACACCATATAGCCATCGATATTCATCAGCGGCTTCTTATGCAACTTATCTGTATCATGACACAATGCCGGACCGGCTAGCTCAGTTGGTAGAGTGCTGGACTACAAATCCGAGGATCGCGAGTTCGATTCCCAGCCCGGCCACATAACTTGTGTGGGGATTGGTCATGACATTATTTCTACGACCATTCTCTCCCTACCTCTGATTCAAGTAGGGCAGTTGTCAGTTACTGGCATAAGTATGTGCACTTAGTACTGGTAAACCAGCGTACCCAGGAAAAGTGTTAGTAGGATAACTTACCGCTGTTATACTGAAATACTGTTGAATACGGCGAAAAATCCAAACAAACAAACAAACTATAATGACACGAGACTATCATATCCAGTTGAGGTTAAACACTCACTGGCTGATCAAATACCCAGGGGTGGGAGCCGACAAGGCGCCAGGAAGTCTAGACAAGGTAGCCATTTGCCCAGGTTGTTTACCTGCATATAGTGATCCTGATCAAGGTCATGGTGATCAACGACATTTTAAGAAATTAGGTAACCTACCAATGTATCTGACATTTGATGGAAAGTCTAAGTTGCGCGCTTTCTACATCAAATTCTCCAAATACGGAGCGTCAAAACGGTGGTCGGCAAGAGAATGTAAGGACAATTTATGTTGGTGCCTGACTGGAAAAGCGTGTGATTTCTTCGCCAATTTGGTAGAGAAGTCATGGAGTACGTTGATCTCATCAAGCGGTTGGAGAAGTGTTACGGCTACCAAGATTTGCCAGTAACAGCGACCATTGCGTTTAGTACTGCTCGGCAGGAAGCCGAGGAGGATTTAGATGACTGGGCTGACCGAGTCATGACATTGGCAATTAAGGCCTTCCGTGACTTGCCAGAAAACTACATGTACAGCCAGGCGGTCCTCCGTTTCTGTCATGGTTGCAGTATAAAATGAGCAGGGCAACAAGTGGCCAATGCGCAACCGGCAACTATGGAAGCTGCAGTTGACAAAGTGAAGTGGGCAATACATACGCACAATGCTGTACATGGTAGGAATCGGCGTGATGTCCGCCAGATAACCTATGATGACTCAGATCAAGGTATTTCGGTCTACGCCATAAAAGAAGAAGATAGACATCTGCCTGAAAACTTCAGACTGGATGCTACTGAGGAAAAAGTGGACTGAATGAAAGAGAAGGCGGACAGGATGGAATAAAAGTATGACCGGCTAATGGGCAAACTTGATGCACTTCTGAGGCATATTCCTCAGAGACAACCTCGATCGACGTTTCCCTCCCCAGACAGAACTCTGTCAACTATCACATGCTTCAATTGCCAGGGCAATCATTACGTAAAAGACTGCCCACAACGAATAAGTGAGCAACATAAGAAGGTTCAATTTTTAGAGGGAGAGAACAGGGACCATTTAAACTCTGCAGGGTCGGTCGACGAGGGCGAAGCCCGACCCCAGCAAGAAAAAGCCCCATATATGAAGAAAGGAAAAACCCAGCGAATAATGTAAGAACGAGCCAAACAGATGAAATTAGAAACGATAATCTGTTTGCTGGTGGGTTTGGTCTTTGTCGCCTCTTTGAAAACACCGAGGCAGATGGTCGGTTCAAAACTGACCGCATGAAAGATCAAAACAAGGATCAGCTGTTTGCTGATAGATTCTGCTTAGATAACTTGTTTGAAGTCGGCAAGACAAGCGGTCAGTTAAAACCTGACCGCATTAAAGACCAAGACCAAGATCACCAAACTCCCTGCAGAACATGTTTGTAGACGCCAATACAGACAGTCAGTTGAAACCTGCCTTCACACGGCCAAGAAGGCGGCGGCAGACTACCAGGGAATGAAGTTCAACTGGAACAAGTAGTTGTTTTGCGGTTATCTTTAGGCACGATGTTCAGAGTCCCAGTGAAACTGCAAAACGCGATAACCAATGCAGTGATAGATATAACAGCTGAAGTAAGCATAATTTCAGACAAATTTTACCATACTTTATCAGAACCACCTAAAGAACTGAAAAAGATTAGACTCAACACTGCCGGCCGATCCATGTCCATGAGTTAATTTGTTTGTGGACCTTTGCAAATACGGTTGGGAGAACTAGTCTTTCAAGAAAATGTCTATGTTGTTCCAATCCAAGATGACATGCTTCCCGGGCTTGACTTCATGCACACGCATCAAATGCTGGTGAATATCCCAGAGCAGTATGTTAGCATCTGCACCTCTAAAATACCTATGTTACAACAAAGCGCCGATGAGAAAACAGCGGATGTGAAGGTGTGTAAAACTACTGTGATGCCTCAGACTGCAGTAACAATGTGCGGGTCAATAAATAAGCGCACGGGTTCCACACCAAACAAATTGTTGTCGGGTATAGTATTGAGTAGCAGAACTGCTAATTACGCATATATCAGCAAACGCTGATGGTGAAAATGACTACGTACAAATGGCGCAACACAGCATGCAAGAAGCTCACGAAGTGGCGCGTAGCGTGTTGTGGTGGAGTGTGGGCGCGCTCGCTGCTTTTGGCCTTGGTGTCGGCGGTGTGGTCCTTGTGGCCCGGTAAGCGTCCTGGGTTCGCCGACTGTGGAAGGTCAAATTCGCCAGATTGGGCCGCATTGCAACGGTATAGGACTGGTTGGTGGAAGGTTGGTGCTGCAGTGTGACTGATGCGGGGACTGGTTCTTCGGCTCGTAGTTGAGCATCGCCGTGGAGGAAGTGCATGATATCGACCAATACCTGTGTGGTACACTGGTTGGTGCCACATATGAACAGTTTCTTCCGGGACCGTAACAGCCCCTAGAAGGCCGCATTTAGGAAAATTTCGAGGGGTCACCTGTTTCAGAGACAAAACTGTACCAGATATTCTTTACGGCAACCAGCACGATTATCTTCAGTCGGCTAAGTCATGCCAGACTTAGTATGTGTAATAGAAAAAGTTTTGAGTGAATTAGTAGTGTGTTATCTTCAATCGGCCTAGCCATGCCAGATTGAGAAGGTGACAATTAATTAGTCCTACCGGAACTTTTGTCAGCGTAGTCTTTGTCTTCCTCTTTTAGAGTAGATCTGAACATGTTGGTGCCTGACTGGAAAAGCGTGTGATTTCTTCGCCAATTTGGTAGAGAAGTCATGGAGTACGTTGATCTCATCAAGCGGTTGGAGAAGTGTTGCGGCTACCAAGATTTGCCAGTAACAGCGACCATTGCGTTTAGTACTGCTCGGCAGGAAGCCGAGGAGGATTTAGATGACTGGGCTGACCGAGTCATGACATTGGCAATTAAGGCCTTCCGTGACTTGCCAGAAAACTACATGTACAGCCAGGCGGTCCTCCGTTTCTGTCATGGTTGCAGTATAAAAGGAGCAGGGCAACAAGTGGCCAATGCGCAACCGGCAACTATGGAAGCTGCAGTTGACAAAGTGAAGTGGGCAATACATACGCACAATGCTGTACATGGTAGGAATCGGCGTGATGTCCGCCAGATAACCTATGATGACTCAGATCAAGGTATTTCGGTCTACGCCATAAAAGAAGAAGATATACATCTGCCTGAAAACTTCAGACTGGATGCTACTGAGGAAAAAGTGGACTGAATGAAAGAGAAGGCGGACAGGATGGAATAAAAGTATGACCGGCTAATGGGCAAACTTGATGCACTTCTGAGGCATATTCCTCAGAGACAACCTCGATCGACGTTTCCCTCCCCAGACAGAACTCTGTCAACTATCACATGCTTCAATTGCCAGGGCAATCATTACGTAAAAGACTGCCCACAACGAATAAGTGAGCAACATAAGAAGGTTCAATTTGTAGAGGGAGAGAACAGGGACCATTTAAACTCTGCAGGGTCGGTCGACGAGGGCGAAGCCCGACCCCAGCAAGAAAAAGCCCCATATATGAAGAAAGGAAAAACCCAGCGAATAATGTAAGAACGAGCCAAACAGATGAAATTAGAAACGATAATCTGTTTGCTGGTGGGTTTGGTCTTTGTCGCCTCTTTGAAAACACCGAGGCAGATGGTCGGTTCAAAACTGACCGCATGCAAAGATCAAAACAAGGATCAGCTGTTTGCTGATAGATTCTGCTTAGATAACTTGTTTGAAGTCGGCAAGACAAGCGGTCAGTTAAAACCTGACCGCATTAAAGACCAAGACCAAGATCACCAAACTCCCTGCAGAACATGTTTGTAGACGCCAATACAGACAGTCAGTTGAAACCTGCCTTCACACGGCCAAGAAGGCGGCGGCAGACTACCAGGGAATGAAGTTCAACTGGAACAAGTAGTTGTTTTGCGGTTATCTTTAGGCACGATGTTCAGAGTCCCAGTGAAACTGCAAAACGCGATAACCAATGCAGTGATAGATATAACAGCTGAAGTAAGCATAATTTCAGACAAATTTTACCATACTTTATCAGAACCACCTAAAGAACTGAAAAAGATTAGACTCAACACTGCCGGCCGATCCATGTCCATGAGTTAATTTGTTTGTGGACCTTTGCAAATACGGTTGGGAGAACTAGTCTTTCAAGAAAATGTCTATGTTGTTCCAATCCAAGATGACATGCTTCCCGGGCTTGACTTCATGCACACGCATCAAATGCTGGTGAATATCCCAGAGCAGTATGTTAGCATCTGCACCTCTAAAATACCTATGTTACAACAAAGCGCCGATGAGAAAACAGCGGATGTGAAGGTGTGTAAAACTACTGTGATGCCTCAGACTGCAGTAACAATGTGCGCGTCAATAAATAAGCGCACGGGTTCCACACCAAACAAATTGTTGTCGGGTAGAGTATTGAGTAGCAGAACTGCTAATTACGCATATATCAGCAAACGCTGATGGTGAAAATGACTACGTACAAATGGCGCAACACAGCATGCAAGAAGCTCACGAAGTGGCGCGTAGCGTGTTGTGGTGGAGTGTGGGCGCGCTCGCTGCTTTTGGCCTTGGTGTCGGCGGTGTGGTCCTTGTGGCCCGGTAAGCGTCCTGGGTTCGCCGACTGTGGAAGGTCAAATTCGCCAGATTGGGCCGCATTGCAACGGTATAGGACTGGTTGGTGGAAGGTTGGTGCTGCAGTGTGACTGATGCGGGGACTGGTTCTTCGGCTCGTAGTTGAGCATCGCCGTGGAGGAAGTGCATGATATCGACCAATACCTGTGTGGTACACTGGTTGGTGCCACATATGAACAGTTTCTTCCGGGACCGTAACAGCCCCTAGAAGGCCGCATTTAGGAAAATTCCGAGGGGTCACCTGTTTCAGAGACAAAACTGTACCAGATATTCTTCACGGCAACCAGCACGACTATCTTCAGTCGGCTAAGTCATGCCAGACTTAGTATGTGTAATAGAAAAAGTTTTGAGTGAATTAGTAGTGTGTTATCTTCAATCGGCCTAGCCATGCCAGATTGAGAAGGTGACAATTAATTAGTCCTACCGGAACTTTTGTCAGCGTAGTCTTTGTCTTCCTCTTTTAGAGTAGATCTGAACATGTTGGTGCCTGACTGGAAAAGCGTGTGATTTCTTCGCCAATTTGGTAGAGAAGTCATGGAGTACGTTGATCTCATCAAGCGGTTGGAGAAGTGTTGCGGCTACCAAGATTTGCCAGTAACAGCGACCATTGCGTTTAGTACTGCTCGGCAGGAAGCCGAGGAGGATTTAGATGACTGGGCTGACCGAGTCATGACATTGGCAATTAAGGCCTTCCGTGACTTGCCAGAAAACTACATGTACAGCCAGGCGGTCCTCCGTTTCTGTCATGGTTGCAGTATAAAATGAGCAGGGCAACAAGTGGCCAATGCGCAACCGGCAACTATGGAAGCTGCAGTTGACAAAGTGAAGTGGGCAATACATACGCACAATGCTGTACATGGTAGGAATCGGCGTGATGTCCGCCAGATAACCTATGATGACTCAGATCAAGGTATTTCGGTCTACGCCATAAAAGAAGAAGATAGACATCTGCCTGAAAACTTCAGACTGGATGCTACTGAGGAAAAAGTGGACTGAATGAAAGAGAAGGCGGACAGGATGGAATAAAAGTATGACCGGCTAATGGGCAAACTTGATGCACTTCTGAGGCATATTCCTCAGAGACAACCTCGATCGACGTTTCCCTCCCCAGACAGAACTCTGTCAACTATCACATGCTTCAATTGCCAGGGCAATCATTACGTAAAAGACTGCCCACAACGAATAAGTGAGCAACATAAGAAGGTTCAATTTGTAGAGGGAGAGAACAGGGACCATTTAAACTCTGCAGGGTCGGTCGACGAGGGCGAAGCCCGACCCCAGCAAGAAAAAGCCCCATATATGAAGAAAGGAAAAACCCAGCGAATAATGTAAGAACGAGCCAAACAGATGAAATTAGAAACGATAATCTGTTTGCTGGTGGGTTTGGTCTTTGTCGCCTCTTTGAAAACACCGAGGCAGATGGTCGGTTCAAAACTGACCGCATGCAAAGATCAAAACAAGGATCAGCTGTTTGCTGATAGATTCTGCTTAGATAACTTGTTTGAAGTCGGCAAGACAAGCGGTCAGTTAAAACCTGACCGCATTAAAGACCAAGACCAAGATCACCAAACTCCCTGCAGAACATGTTTGTAGACGCCAATACAGACAGTCAGTTGAAACCTGCCTTCACACGGCCAAGAAGGCGGCGGCAGACTACCAGGGAATGAAGTTCAACTGGAACAAGTAGTTGTTTTGCGGTTATCTTTAGGCACGATGTTCAGAGTCCCAGTGAAACTGCAAAACGCGATAACCAATGCAGTGATAGATATAACAGCTGAAGTAAGCATAATTTCAGACAAATTTTACCATACTTTATCAGAACCACCTAAAGAACTGAAAAAGATTAGACTCAACACTGCCGGCCGATCCATGTCCATGAGTTAATTTGTTTGTGGACCTTTGCAAATACGGTTGGGAGAACTAGTCTTTCAAGAAAATGTCTATGTTGTTCCAATCCAAGATGACATGCTTCCCGGGCTTGACTTCATGCACACGCATCAAATGCTGGTGAATATCCAAGAGCAGTATGTTAGCATCTGCACCTCTAAAATACCTATGTTACAACAAAGCGCCGATGAGAAAACAGCGGATGTGAAGGTGTGTAAAACTACTGTGATGCCTCAGACTGCAGTAACAATGTGCGCGTCAATAAATAAGCGCACGGGTTCCACACCAAACAAATTGTTGTCGGGTAGAGTATTGAGTAGCAGAACTGCTAATTACGCATATATCAGCAAACGCTGATGGTGAAAATGACTACGTACAAATGGCGCAACACAGCATGCAAGAAGCTCACGAAGTGGCGCGTAGCGTGTTGTGGTGGAGTGTGGGCGCGCTCGCTGCTTTTGGCCTTGGTGTCGGCGGTGTGGTCCTTGTGGCCCGGTAAGCGTCCTGGGTTCGCCGACTGTGGAAGGTCAAATTCGCCAGATTGGGCCGCATTGCAACGGTATAGGTCTGGTTGGTGGAAGGTTGGTGCTGCAGTGTGACTGATGCGGGGACTGGTTCTTCGGCTCGTAGTTGAGCATCGCCGTGGAGGAAGTGCATGATATCGACCAATACCTGTGTGGTACACTGGTTGGTGCCACATATGAACAGTTTCTTCCGGGACCGTAACAGCCCCTAGAAGGCCGCATTTAGGAAAATTCCGAGGGGTCACCTGTTTCAGAGACAAAACTGTACCAGATATTCTTCACGGCAACCAGCACGACTATCTTCAGTCGGCTAAGTCATGCCAGACTTAGTATGTGTAATAGAAAAAGTTTTGAGTGAATTAGTAGTGTGTTATCTTCAATCGGCCTAGCCATGCCAGATTGAGAAGGTGACAATTAATTAGTCCTACCGGAACTTTTGTCAGCGTAGTCTTTGTCTTCCTCTTTTAGAGTAGATCTGAACATGTTGGTGCCTGACTGGAAAAGCGTGTGATTTCTTCGCCAATTTGGTAGAGAAGTCATGGAGTACGTTGATCTCATCAAGCGGTTGGAGAAGTGTTGCGGCTACCAAGATTTGCCAGTAACAGCGACCATTGCGTTTAGTACTGCTCGGCAGGAAGCCGAGGAGGATTTAGATGACTGGGCTGACCGAGTCATGACATTGGCAATTAAGGCCTTCCGTGACTTGCCAGAAAACTACATGTACAGCCAGGCGGTCCTCCGTTTCTGTCATGGTTGCAGTATAAAAGGAGCAGGGCAACAAGTGGCCAATGCGCAACCGGCAACTATGGAAGCTGCAGTTGACAAAGTGAAGTGGGCAATACATACGCACAATGCTGTACATGGTAGGAATCGGCGTGATGTCCGCCAGATAACCTATGATGACTCAGATCAAGGTATTTCGGTCTACGCCATAAAAGAAGAAGATAGACATCTGCCTGAAAACTTCAGACTGGATGCTACTGAGGAAAAAGTGGACTGAATGAAAGAGAAGGCGGACAGGATGGAATAAAAGTATGACCGGCTAATGGGCAAACTTGATGCACTTCTGAGGCATATTCCTCAGAGACAACCTCGATCGACGTTTCCCTCCCCAGACAGAACTCTGTCAACTATCACATGCTTCAATTGCCAGGGCAATCATTACGTAAAAGACTGCCCACAACGAATAAGTGAGCAACATAAGAAGGTTCAATTTGTAGAGGGAGAGAACAGGGACCATTTAAACTCTGCAGGGTCGGTCGACGAGGGCGAAGCCCGACCCCAGCAAGAAAAAGCCCCATATATGAAGAAAGGAAAAACCCAGCGAATAATGTAAGAACGAGCCAAACAGATGAAATTAGAAACGATAATCTGTTTGCTGGTGGGTTTGGTCTTTGTCGCCTCTTTGAAAACACCGAGGCAGATGGTCGGTTCAAAACTGACCGCATGAAAGATCAAAACAAGGATCAGCTGTTTGCTGATAGATTCTGCTTAGATAACTTGTTTGAAGTCGGCAAGACAAGCGGTCAGTTAAAACCTGACCGCATTAAAGACCAAGACCAAGATCACCAAACTCCCTGCAGAACATGTTTGTAGACGCCAATACAGACAGTCAGTTGAAACCTGCCTTCACACGGCCAAGAAGGCGGCGGCAGACTACCAGGGAATGAAGTTCAACTGGAACAAGTAGTTGTTTTGCGGTTATCTTTAGGCACGATGTTCAGAGTCCCAGTGAAACTGCAAAACGCGATAACCAATGCAGTGATAGATATAACAGCTGAAGTAAGCATAATTTCAGACAAATTTTACCATACTTTATCAGAACCACCTAAAGAACTGAAAAAGATTAGACTCAACACTGCCGGCCGATCCATGTCCATGAGTTAATTTGTTTGTGGACCTTTGCAAATACGGTTGGGAGAACTAGTCTTTCAAGAAAATGTCTATGTTGTTCCAATCCAAGATGACATGCTTCCCGGGCTTGACTTCATGCACACGCATCAAATGCTGGTGAATATCCCAGAGCAGTATGTTAGCATCTGCACCTCTAAAATACCTATGTTACAACAAAGCGCCGATGAGAAAACAGCGGATGTGAAGGTGTGTAAAACTACTGTGATGCCTCAGACTGCAGTAACAATGTGCGCGTCAATAAATAAGCGCACGGGTTCCACACCAAACAAATTGTTGTCGGGTAGAGTATTGAGTAGCAGAACTGCTAATTACGCATATATCAGCAAACGCTGATGGTGAAAATGACTACGTACAAATGGCGCAACACAGCATGCAAGAAGCTCACGAAGTGGCGCGTAGCGTGTTGTGGTGGAGTGTGGGCGCGCTCGCTGCTTTCGGCCTTGGTGTCGGCGGTGTGGTCCTTGTGGCCCGGTAAGCGTCCTGGGTTCGCCGACTGTGGAAGGTCAAATTCGCCAGATTGGGCCGCATTGCAACGGTATAGGACTGGTTGGTGGAAGGTTGGTGCTGCAGTGTGACTGATGCGGGGACTGGTTCTTCGGCTCGTAGTTGAGCATCGCCGTGGAGGAAGTGCATGATATCGACCAATACCTGTGTGGTACACTGGTTGGTGCCACATATGAACAGTTTCTTCCGGGACCGTAACAGCCCCTAGAAGGCCGCATTTAGGAAAATTCCGAGGGGTCACCTGTTTCAGAGACAAAACTGTACCAGATATTCTTCACGGCAACCAGCACGACTATCTTCAGTCGGCTAAGTCATGCCAGACTTAGTATGTGTAATAGAAAAAGTTTTGAGTGAATTAGTAGTGTGTTATCTTCAATCGGCCTAGCCATGCCAGATTGAGAAGGTGACAATTAATTAGTCCTACCGGAACTTTTGTCAGCGTAGTCTTTGTCTTCCTCTTTTAGAGTAGATCTGAACATGTTGGTGCCTGACTGGAAAAGCGTGTGATTTCTTCGCCAATTTGGTAGAGAAGTCATGGAGTACGTTGATCTCATCAAGCGGTTGGAGAAGTGTTGCGGCTACCAAGATTTGCCAGTAACAGCGACCATTGCGTTTAGTACTGCTCGGCAGGAAGCCGAGGAGGATTTAGATGACTGGGCTGACCGAGTCATGACATTGGCAATTAAGGCCTTCCGTGACTTGCCAGAAAACTACATGTACAGCCAGGCGGTCCTCCGTTTCTGTCATGGTTGCAGTATAAAAGGAGCAGGGCAACAAGTGGCCAATGCGCAACCGGCAACTATGGAAGCTGCAGTTGACAAAGTGAAGTGGGCAATACATACGCACAATGCTGTACATGGTAGGAATCGGCGTGATGTCCGCCAGATAACCTATGATGACTCAGATCAAGGTATTTCGGTCTACGCCATAAAAGAAGAAGATAGACATCTGCCTGAAAACTTCAGACTGGATGCTACTGAGGAAAAAGTGGACTGAATGAAAGAGAAGGCGGACAGGATGGAATAAAAGTATGACCGGCTAATGGGCAAACTTGATGCACTTCTGAGGCATATTCCTCAGAGACAACCTCGATCGACGTTTCCCTCCCCAGACAGAACTCTGTCAACTATCACATGCTTCAATTGCCAGGGCAATCATTACGTAAAAGACTGCCCACAACGAATAAGTGAGCAACATAAGAAGGTTCAATTTGTAGAGGGAGAGAACAGGGACCATTTAAACTCTGCAGGGTCGGTCGACGAGGGCGAAGCCCGACCCCAGCAAGAAAAAGCCCCATATATGAAGAAAGGAAAAACCCAGCGAATAATGTAAGAACGAGCCAAACAGATGAAATTAGAAACGATAATCTGTTTGCTGGTGGGTTTGGTCTTTGTCGCCTCTTTGAAAACACCGAGGCAGATGGTCGGTTCAAAACTGACCGCATGAAAGATCAAAACAAGGGTCAGCTGTTTGCTGATAGATTCTGCTTAGATAACTTGTTTGAAGTCGGCAAGACAAGCGGTCAGTTAAAACCTGACCGCATTAAAGACCAAGACCAAGATCACCAAACTCCCTGCAGAACATGTTTGTAGACGCCAATACAGACAGTCAGTTGAAACCTGCCTTCACACGGCCAAGAAGGCGGCGGCAGACTACCAGGGAATGAAGTTCAACTGGAACAAGTAGTTGTTTTGCGGTTATCTTTAGGCACGATGTTCAGAGTCCCAGTGAAACTGCAAAACGCGATAACCAATGCAGTGATAGATATAACAGCTGCCGATCCATGTCCATGAGTTGATTTGTTTGTGGACCTTTGCAAATACGGTTGGGAGAACTAGTCTTTCAAGAAAATGTCTATGTTGTTCCAATCCAAGATGACATGCTTCCCGGGCTTGACTTCATGCACACGCATCAAATGCTGGTGAATATCCAAGAGCAGTATGTTAGCATCTGCACCTCTAAAATACCTATGTTACAACAAAGCGCCGATGAGAAAACAGCGGATGTGAAGGTGTGTAAAACTACTGTGATGCCTCAGACTGCAGTAACAATGTGCGCGTCAATAAATAAACGCACGGGTTCCACACCAAACAAATTGTTGTCGGGTAGAGTATTGAGTAGCAGAACTGCTAATTACGCATATATCAGCAAACGCTGATGGTGAAAATGAGTACGTACAAATGGCGCAACACAGCATGCAAGAAGCTCACGAAGTGGCGCGTAGCGTGTTGTGGTGGAGTGTGGGCGCGCTCGCTGCTTTTGGCCTTGGTGTCGGCGGTGTGGTCCTTGTGGCCCGGTAAGCGTCCTGGGTTCGCCGACTGTGGAAGGTCAAATTCGCCAGATTGGGCCGCATTGCAACGGTACAGGACTGGTTGGTGGAAGGTTGGTGCTGCAGTGTGACTGATGCGGGGACTGGTTCTTCGGCTCGCACGTGAGCATCGCCGTGGAGGAAGTGCATGATATCGACCAATACCTGTGTGGTACACTGGTTGGTGCCACATATGAACAGTTTCTTCCGGGACCGTAACAGCCCCTAGAAGGCCGCATTTAGGAAAATTCCGAGGGGTCACCTGTTTCAGAGACAAAACTGTACCAGATATTCTTCACGGCAACCAGCACGACTATCTTCAGTCGGCTAAGTCATGCCAGACTTAGTATGTGTAATAGAAAAAGTTTTGAGTGAATTAGTAGTGTGTTATCTTCAATCGGCCCAGCCATGCCAGATTGAGAAGGTGACAATTAATTAGTCCTACCGGAACTTTTGTCAGCGTAGTCTTTGTCTTCCTCTTTTAGAGTAGATCTGAACATTGTTCTTATGTTCTTTGCGTTCGAGTCGGCCGTCGCCAGACTCATCCGTTTTGGTGATCTGTATCCTGCGGCAGCGCTTCCGGCTCTTCGACAGTGTCCATATGGGTCATGTAACCGGTCCTAGTCCGAGATATAACATATTCCTGGTTGGCAACGCCAGACTAAGAGATATTGCCCAATTTCACCTCGACTGCTGCAAGGACCTACCTCCACACTCAATCCAGTTGCAGGAAGACACCCCCGGCTGCCTCTGATAGAACGGGGGAGAGTGTGATGCGAATCTTGAACCTGCAACCGGAAGCGTAAGCCCCAATCAGATTTGTTTCCTGAATTCGCCATCTTGTGAGTGTACGTTCAACGCTACCATATGACTTATCTACGAATACCCGATTATTCCAGTGACATCACTCTGTCCCCCTGGTGGAAGTTTGCTGCCCAGACTACTCGGCTACCAAGGTTAGTACAATGCTACTAATTCGTTTTCGGATGAGACGTTAAACTGAGGTGAAGTGTACTAGGTGCTTCACACTGGGCACTAAAAGACCCAGGGACGCCTCTGGAACGGGGCGTCTTCTGTATCTTGCACTATCCCTGTAACAGAACAAACAAGTCTTCTTGGGGCGATGGCCATATTGGGTTTCTGGTCACAACACCTGTTGGAGATAAGTACACGGTCCTGCATCAATAGACGCTTTGTTTCCAATTATTATTCATAAGCACCTGCACACATTCAAACTTTATTAATGTATAGACGCTTGTTATTGTTAAATGTGCGCATAATTGATCAGTTAATGTCAGTATTTAGGAGGAAATCTCAGACGAACCGTAAAATGTGATTTATTTACTGATGTTAACCATGGCAAAGTTGTAACAAAGGGTGACAAGTATTGTATACAAACGGTTATACAACACCAATATTACTGGCGTTGCTGCCTAGACTGGTTCCGCGGTTTCAATAGAATATTAAAATAACATGTCTAGAGGCCGGATCCCAGTCTAGTTACTGCATTCATAACGAAACGTTCAATATTATTCGAAAACACGCACATATTTATAAGAACAATTTCCAAATGGCAAAAAAAAGTTTATGGTCGGGGGCAAAAAAACATGATCGGTCGGGTTAGAGGAAACAACTTTTTTTACGTCTTACTTTACACATTGAAAGTGGAGGTATACAGCTAATTACATCTCATTAAAATCGTTTCCAGTCTGACGCTATTCTTTTTTTCCACGGACTGGATCGGATAACTTCGAATGGAGAAAATTTGGGGAAATGCAATTATTATATTTCCCTATACAAATATGTCATACTATGAGAAGAGGCCTTTTTATAACCATTAATACAATTTCATGTTATCCCCTTTTCTTGGATTGTTTATTTATTAAAACATTTCAGTACGTTGTTTTGTGTTGTTCCTTATTTGTTCTTTCATATACTCGTACATATACGTTGTCCGACATATTCGAGAGATTTAAGCGTCATTTGACTGCGTTGAGGTTTATGTTACACAGAAACAATGAAAAACTAAAATAACCTTCAATGTAACACATTTTTTAAATTGTAAACACAGCTAATTTACAGCAATAGTTGAATTCTTTTCATAAAAAGAAATTATTTTTACGTTTATTAAAAAAACACACTACATACTACTACGAGTACTGGGCTGGTATTCACAGAGCTCCTAAGTGAACACTAAATAAATGAAGTTGTACTTAAGAGAAAATTTCAGAGCAAATTTAAAATGAAAAATCCAATTATTTTTGTTTACAAAAACGTAAAAAACTAAACATCAAAACAATGTTTACTAGACCTTTACATGAAACAGGCAGAGACTTAAGGAATTTTATGAATTTAAGGAATTTAGTAATGTTTTCGCTAAGAAGCTTTGTGAATACCGGTCTAAGCAAGTTAAGTCAGTCAGAAGCATATGTTGTCACAAGAACAAATATGTCAATTAATAAAATGATGCGGTCATGGAACAGAAAAATAGGGTTATGCCCATGATTGACTCCGGAGGTAATGTGTGCACAACAAGCTGACATAATAAACACATACATACTTAGTGTAAATACATCTTGATACATGGCCCTCAATCATGCTCAGTACAAATTGAATGATTATTGACAATAACTTAAGTCAAGTATCCACCAAGGGGTGGACATTTTCAGTAACTGCAAAAGGTTGCCAACAAATTGTCAAGTATCCACCAAGGGGTGGACATTTTCAGTAATTGCAAAAGGTTGCCAACAAATTGTCAACTATCCACCAGGGGGTGGACATTTTCAGTAACTGCAAAAGGTTGCCAACAAATTGTCAAGTATCCACCAGGGGATGGACATTGGCAGTAACTGCAAAAGGCTGAAAACAAATTGTCAAATATCCAGCAGGCGGTGGACATTATCAGTAACTGCAAAAGGCTGCCAACAAATTGTCAAGTATCCACCAGGGGGTGGACATTTTTAGTAACTGCAAAAAGGCTGCCAACAAAATGTCAAGTATCCACCAGGGGTTGGACATTTTCAGTACTTGCAAAAGGCTGCCAACAAATTGCTTTTGTTCTCTCTTACATGTTTGGATAGATGTTGACAAGGTAGCATTTCGCCAAAAAGAAACAATTTAACGAACATTCCAAAGAATGGGTAATATTATTACAATAACTTGGAAGAACACGTCACTAACAACGAAATACACATCTTTTAAGAGTTAGACAATAATGGATGTCGGACAAAATTAAGAGTACGCCGCTTCTGCCCCTCTAAATCCGCCGTCGTGTCAGCACTTCAGCCAATGATCCCAACATTCTTCCTGTTTTTTTTTCTTCGAGAGTTTGAGAAATGTTTATAATAATTATTATATAGTGGTTCATAATCATTCTGAAAATGAATACAATAAATGAATGTTAGAAATATAAATATTGATTCAGTGTTATCAATACCATTAATATGAACAGTACTACTTATTAAGGGCCATAAGAAAGGGTTATAACTATTGTGCATCGACACATTAAAGGTGATCATTCATCAAAATAGCGTACAACATTTGTAATACTTAACATAATGTTAACGGATAATTTCAAATTATGTTAATAAAATTATTAAATTTCAAAGTATGGTTACACAATTATTGTGAAACACAGTCATTAACAAAAGAAACAACCAATCAACCAAAATAGACCAACACTCCATAATATATATAGTCCAAATCAAAGTCCAATAATTATTATACACAGACATTAAACAATACACAATAAATACTACTGACATATAGAAGTTCACAGTTACCAGAGCTCATACAACGAAAGTTTTAACCATTACATATAAAAGCATGATGACTTATATAATCCAGTACTGATAATGATCAAACAAAAAAGAATCTGCAGATATTCTTAGACAACTCACATAGGCGATTCTTCAGGTATACCCAGTACCCGGCGATTGCTATGCCAACCGTGCCGACAAGACACGCAATGGCGACCGTGATCGGTACACAAGCAGGACAGTCTGCAACTTCAGCATAAATAAAGCAGTAAACCTTTTTTATCTAAATTGAATCACATCATAATGTACTTTGAATAAAGTCCAAGACGCGTATTTATGCCCATCATATTTATTGAGTTATTTCAGTTAATTATTTTTGATTGAGTGATGGAATATGTATTTATAGAATCAACAGTTGAAATCACTTATTTTTCTAAAATCTTATTCATGTTAATAAATACCAACACCAAGAATATGGTAAACCTTGAACACTTGTAAGTTCCTATTGCTTGCGAAAAATGCTTTCATAATTCATTTAACATATAACTTTTAGCTTACCAACTATGGTGCAGTGTGGTGGTGAACCAGACCAGTATCCAGTCGCTTTGCATGTACGTGTCGGTGTATCCCCTTGTAAAGTGTATCCCACATTACATGTGTACGTGGCCTCAGACAGATAGGTTGTGTTATTGTACATCACTTCACCGAATTCAGGTTTGGTTAAGTTCCCACAATCTGAAATAGGTGGCTTGAGAACATGAAAACATTACTAGACAATGAAATCAATGAATACCATACATGTACATTTAAGAGCAACCGATTCCGTACATGAAACCAAGTACACTGGCATAAACGTTTGAATGGAAATATTACTTATTTTAATAAACTATTTCTTTTCACGGGTTGTTTTAAGTTGAATTTAGATATTTGCATTTTTTTCCACAAGGAAGTTATCTAAAACAAAAAAGGAGTAATTTATGAAAATATTGCTACCAATGAAAATATTGCTACAGAATTCAAGTAGCATTACTTAACAACATTCATTATATTCAAATATCAAAAGATGATAAGATGTGCATGTGCTTTGCATTTAGTGTATAGTTACGTGACAGGCACATTGAATGTATACATGCAATTTGTTCAGGTAAAAGTATGTGATTGAAAGGTGTTCCAATAAAACATATGTGCTAGTTAGTTGATTGAAATATTCTCGCCCTAGGAACTGTTTAACTTAATCCAGTCATGAATGTTCCAATTGATATATTTCCGGAAGTTTTTTTAAACTGTAATAAAGCCTACTAACAAACCAGCAGATTACAAGCATCATATAGTTTAAGAAACCTTAAACTAACACTAAGGAATAATTTATAAGTTTAAGTTATTATATGAATTATGTATTTTTCTCAGATCTCTGCACCCCGGCCGAAATCTATAAATCAGACGACTAGTCGCGCGACTAGTAAAATGTGATTTAGGCATAAGGTACGCAGTAAACCTTTTTTTATCTAAATTGAATCACATCATAATGTACTTTGAATAAAGTCCAAGACGCGTATTTATGCCCATCATATTTATTGAGTTATTTCAGTTAATTATTTTTGATTGAGTGATGGAATATATATTTATAGAATCAACAGTTGAATTCACTTATTTTTCTAAAATCTTATTAATGTTAATAAATACCAACACCAAGAATATGGTAAACCTTGAACACTTGTAAGTTCCTATTGCTTGCGAAAAATGCATTCATAATTCATTTAACATATAACTTTTAGCTTACCAACTATGGTGCAGTGTGGTGGTGAACCAGACCAGTATCCAGTCGCTTTGCATGTACGTGTCGGTGTATCCCCATGTAAAGTGTATCCCACATTACATGTGTACGTGGCCTCAGACAGATAGGTTGTGTTATTGTACATCACTTCACCGAATTCAGGTTTGGTTAAGTTCCCACAATCTGAAATAGGTGGCTTGAGAACATGAAAACATTACTAGACAATTAAATCAATGAATACCATTCATGTACATTTAAGAGCAACCGATTCCGTACATGAAACCAAGTACACTGGCATAAACGTTTGTATGGAAATATTACTTATTTTAATAAACTATTTCTTTTCACGGGTTGTTTTAAGTTGAATTTAGATATTTGCATTTTTTTCCACAAGGAAGTTATCTAAAACAAAAAAGGAGTAATTTATGAAAATATTGCTACCAGTGAAAATATTGCTACAGAATTCAAGTAGCATTACTTAACAACATTCATTATATTCAAATATCAAAAGATGATAAGATGTGCATGTGCTTTGCATTTAGTGTATAGTTACGTGACAGGCACATTGAATGTATACATGCAATTTGTTCAGGTAAAAGTATGTGATTGAAAGGTGTTCCAATAAAACATATGTGCTAGTTAGTTGATTGAAATATTCTCGCCCTAGGAACTGTTTAACTTAATCCAGTCATGAATGTTCCAATTGATATATTTCCGGAAGTTTTTTTAAACTGTAATAAAGCCTACTAACAAACCAGCAGATTACAAGCATCATATAGTTTAAGAAACCTTAAACTAACACTAAGGCATAATTTATAAGTTTAAGTTATTACATGAATTATGCATTTTTCTCAGATCTCTACACCCCGGCCGAAATCTATAAATCAGACGACTAGTCGCGCGACTAGTAAAATGTGATTTAGGCATAAGGTACGCAGTAAACCTTTTTTATCTAAATTGAATCACATCATAATGTACTTTGAATAAAGTCCAAGACGGGTATTTATGCCCATCATATTTATTGAGTTATTTCAGTGAATTATTTTTGATTGAGTGATGGAATATGTATTTATAGAATCAACAGTTGAATTCACTTATTTTTCTAAAATCTTATTAATGTTAATAAATACCAACACCAAGAATATGGTAGACCTTGAACACTTGTAAGTTCCTATTGCTTGCGAAAAATGCATTCATAATTCATTTAACATATAACTTTTAGCTTACCAACTATGGTGCAGTGTGGTGGTGAACCAGACCAGTATCCAGTCGCTTTGCATGTACGTGTCGGTGTATCCCCATGTAAAGTGTATCCCACATTACATGTGTACGTGGCCTCAGACAGATAGGTTGTGTTATTGTACATCACTTCACCGAATTCAGGTTTGGTTAAGTTCCCACAATCTGAAATAGGTGGCTTGAGAACATGAAAACATTACTAGACAATTAAATCAATGAATACCATACATGTACATTTAAGAGCTACCGATTCTTTACATGAAACCAAGTACACTGACATAAACGTTTGTATGGAAATATTACTTATTTTAATAAACTATTTCTTTTCACGGGTTGTTTTAAGTTGAATTTAGATATTTGCATTTTTTTTCCACAAGGAAGTTATCTAAAACAAAAAAGGAGTAATTTATGAAAATATTGCTACCAGTGAAAATATTGCTACAGAATTCAAGTAGCATTACTTAACAACATTCATTATATTCAAATATCGAAAGATGATAAGATGTGCATGTGCTTTGCATTTAGTGTATAGTTACGTGACAGGCACATTGAATGTATACATGCAATTTGTTCAGGTAAAAGTATGTGATGGAAAGGTGTTCCAATAAAACATATGTGCTAGTTAGTTGATTGAAATATTCTCGCCCTAGGAACTGTTTAAATTAATCCAGTCATGAATGTTCCAATTGATATATTTCCGGAAGTTTTTTTAAACTGTAATAAAGCCTACTAACAAACCAGCAGATTACAAGCATCATATAGTTTAAGAAACCTTAAACTAACACTAAGGCATAATTTATAAGTTTAAGTTATTATATGAATTATGTATTTTTCTCAGATCTCTACACCCCGGCCGAAATCTATAAATCAGACGACTAGTCGCGCGACTAGTAAAATGTGATTTAGGCATAAGGTACAATGTATTTATAGTTTGTTTAAAGTAGATATCTGACACGTGGTTATTATTTTAGTTTGCACATAATTATTTGGTTTAACATACCTGGCAATGTACAGTTTACTTCTAAGCTTAACTGCCCTTGGTCCGTAGCGCCGTAGCCATCAATGCAGGAAATGGTCAAGTTGATCCACACTGGAGATGTCGAGTTTGGACATACGCTGTCTCCGATGCAATCAGGATTGACACACGAACGCTTATTAAACGTGTACGCTGAAATGAGTTTGAAACACGGTCATACGGATTGTAATGCTATATATTTCTTTCGCAGCTATACTAGTATATACATTCTAGAATTATTTAAAACACAGTCTAATCAAAGCGCTGAAGGCACTACTGTTGTTCGCTGTTGCGTAAAATTGGGCACAACTCATTATATTCAAATGATAATATCACCACAAGTTGTAATTAAACAGAATAGATTCAAACTGTTTATTGAGATTGTGTCTAAACGAAAATCTGTCTACAGTTCTAAAGATCAGAAATCAAGAATAAAATTCAATGTTATACATTCGTTTGTACCAGTAGTCATTGAAAATGTTAGTGCCTGTTCAATATCCTAGCGTCCGATGGATCTTATCGACTCGTCCAAATAACTCAGTAGTACAAAAGGCACTTTAGACCCGTGCTGGTGTGTTTTGTAGAATGTTTTGCAAATATATTGAAAATACAATATTATTAAAATTGTATATTAGAACCAGTAAATAAAATAAAATTGTATGAAGTCACTTAAATGACAGTATAATAACGAAACATGAAAACCCCGACGCGTTATTATGGACAATCTGGGCTATTAGAGAGGTATGCCATATCATATGTCACCTTAAATACAGTGGTTATAAACGTATACATGTTTTATTGGTTAATACGATAGTTGCGCTAATAGCTCGTTCAGTGTTCTTATGTGAAGAAAATAAAAATCACTGAATTTAAATTCTAGTTAAGAAGCGAGAACAAGCAAACACGACGTGTTATACATGATAATATGTGCTTTAAAGATCCTAAATTCCGCGTTTTACTTTTACTTTAATATTTGTGTCCACATTATAAATATAACTTGAACAGAGACATTGCTTTGTGGTTTATAATCTTCAGAATGCGACGTTAAAATAGATATTGCCACGTAATAAAATCAGATTTTAAAAAACATATCGCCATTCAGTAGATAGGTTAGTTTTTGTCTCTCGATAATGCCGATTTGAATTGTATCTGTTGTCAAATGTGCAGCTGATGAATTGAGGTCCATTGGTAAAACGTACGCCACTAATTTAAACGATAACAGGTGTGAAAATTAGACAGCCGCTTACAGCAGCTACAATACTATGTACGAATTATATATATATATGGCCTGTCAAAACAACTTTCAATTGAAAATGTAAAATATTGTCGGGCAAGAAACCTGATGAGCCAAATTCGTTGTCCGGTGTACAATATCATGGTCTTTCTTTGGGCTATACACATAATTATCTTAATCTTAATGGCATTCCGACCTTTGGTCATTACATTTTCAGAACCAACACATTCTCCGAATGTACCTACCGGGTATGTAGTGAAAAATGATGGTTATCAGATTTATTACAGGGCAGCCTCCGTGGAAGACAGTAGATTAATTTGTCGAAGAGAAATAACTATGGCTTTAAGCAAAACTCTATTTAAACCTTTAAAACAAACACTATGCTAAATAATTTTTTTAACATTATTATGAACGCAACGACAGTGTTACAAGCTTTTCAACCGTATTAGCAAAGGTGTTGTGCGATAATGTTTGGCAATGTTTTAAAGTTACTCACAGAATATTGTATTTTAGAAAGGTTTTCTTGTTCAATTTATAAAGCATCTTGAGTAGCAAACGCTTATATTCTGTGAAACAAAATTAAAAAAAATAATGAGAAAAAATACTGCCTCTCATGGGGATCGAACCCCGATCGCCGGTGTGAGAGTCTAGCACGTTAACCACTCGGCCATAGAGTATGTTCCCAAATAGGGTGTACTTTTCTGATAAGTTTAATGGAGTGTAGCCGACCGCTATTGCTAGTACCTCTACTGCGTAATTACCGATAAACTGTGAATTCCATTTTTCGGCGTGTGTGTGTAATACATTTTTATCGAGTGCGCCGGGATTCTCTCCCATATGGCCATCGCCCCCAGAAGACTTGTCAGTTGGTTACAGGGGATAGTGCAAGATACAGGAGACGCCCCGTTCCAGAGGCGACTCTGGGTCTTTTAGTGCCCGGTGTGAAGCACCTAGTACACTGCACCTCGGTTTAACGTCCCATGCGAAAGACGAGTTAGTAGGATAGGGTGTGGCGGGGGCTCGAACCTGCGACCCCTGGGTTGTGAAGCCAGTGCGTTACCACTAGACCACGGATCCGCGTAGCTGTCAAAGATCACTTTTGACCTAGATTTCTTGCGATAATTTTATGCAGCGGGAAAAACTGAATGCCAATAGAAATGGGCAAATTTTCTAATTTAAGGGAATGCAAACTTACAACAATGGTTTGATGTCTACCAATAACTGTTGCATATTTTGGGGGATTAAAATTTACATAATTGTTTACAAAAGCGGTTAAAATAAAGTAACAAACATATCTTCGACATACACTCAAGAACTGAAAATAATTATGAACAATTTTACTCATTGTATGTCATGAACAGAATGTAATATTCATTCACATAATGAAATAATTATTTTGTTTAGCGGCACGCTCTATAAATAGCAAGTACAATGATCCCATTGGTTGACCGATATCTATGCTCTGAAATATACGTAGATACTACTGTCACAGGGTGATAAAATTGTGCAGCCAGTCGAACCCGGGACCACTCGCTATCAGGGCGAATGCTCCCGACTGAGCTAACCGGGCCGCCACACAACTTCTCCCCTATAAGTGACCAAGTTCATGCCGTGACATACACCCTCGCTCAAATATTAATTCGTCCTCGAATTCAGGGATTCATGGTATTATATAATTACCACGGGCCCTCGGAGGGTTAACCCGGGTAACGTCACGGCCCCACGTTGGGCGCCAAATGTCACAGGGTGAGAAAATTATGCGGCCAGTTCGGGACTCGATCCCGAGACCCCTCGCTATCAGGGCGAGTGCTCTCCCGAGAAGCTAACCGAGCCACACAACTTCTCCCCTTTAAATGATCCAGTTCATGCCGTGACATTAATTCGGCGAAGATTGGTATGAAATGGTTTATTCTAGCGTAATCAACACACTTCTGAGAAAGGGTGCATCATTTTAAAAATAGCGCGCGGTAAAGCTGTGCTAATACACATTCGTCAATTAGCGTCCGGAGAATCATAAACCCGAGAATTTCAATAGATGGGGAATTTATATTTATAAACTCACTGTGCATGTTATTTTATATTTGAATTGCGGTTGCGTTTTTATTAAGAATTATTTATAATTGCATCTTTCTATCAACTTCTCCAGTAGATGTTATTCAATCTAAAAAATAGTTAACATAAGTCTCGTAATACGTCGAAATACTGTTCAAGATACTTAACTTCATTTGCGTAGCAAACTAATGATACTTATAGTATATTATTTAACAAAACTATGCACACTCTTCTGATATATAATAATTTTCATTCATTGCCGCAATTATTTTCTGACAATGCTATTTTGTTAAATTTGCCTGACAAATTCATGTAACAGTTATAGTAATGTAAATTACTAGCATTTATGTTATCCATTTATCACTGGTGAAAACATAGAAGGTATAATCAGTTTATTCACGGTACACATATTAATAATGTTTGAGCTTATCTCGAAATAATTTTGGCTTCGATACGTTTTCTTATGGTGTCCGAAAAATCAACAGTCTGAGAAGTATCCTAACGGGGACCAAAAAAGCTGGGGTCCGAAAAGTCACGTAACCGATCATCTTGTCCCTCTTGTATTATGTTTCGGGTTAAAAATGACATCTCATTATTAATTCCAACGCCGATTGTCTTTTTATAAAGACATTTATTGTTTTCTTTATTATTATTGAGACACAGTGAATAATACAGTAAGTAATACAATAATTCAGGGTGAAATGAAAAGTTATACATTTTGTTAACACCACACATAAACATCTTAACTTGCATCAACAATAAGCGAGATGAATACGTTAGGATTATACTATGTCCATGATTCTACTTGGCTCGTGACCCAATTAAAGGATTTATAAATGAACGCTGCATAGTGGACTACTTTCTTCGGCGATTTTTAGTCTCAAAATTTGATCCTACACTGAAAGCTGTGAAGTGCCCGACGTTTTTAGTTCGTTTTAAACAAATTATGTTCTAATCACATTCTTCATCAAAACGATGGATGCATTTGGGAAACGTTCATGATATCCAAACAGCATTTCTTGCTGTCGCGTAATAGTAACTGAGTTAAAATCATAGTGAATTTTTCCTTCGGATTTTAGAAGCGATACATATAGTTGTTCTGCGAACAACTAAAAACCGTTAGTTCCTTTGTATCTGATACAACACACTTTCGATGTTAAACACTATCAATGTAAAACATGCGTATTTAAATTAGTAATGAAGCTCGAACATTAACCCAGGCTCGGACGAATGCAAGCGTTTAATTATTTTGTGCGATATTGTATACTTCTACTCATGATAAGCACTGGAAAAAGAATGATGGTCGATAAAACTATACATTGTACAAGATAATAGTAAATTATTCTCTACGCACTTACTAGTCCAATTCGTTGTTCTTTTATCAACTATAAAGTCCAAAAACTTTGTATACAGGATGTTCTGCGAGAAGTTGATGTGTTTCACTATGCATGTTACATTGTCCTCCCAGCTGTAGTTATCATCAGATGTCTCCAGTATGTGAACTTCCTTCTCCTCGGTGTCGTATCCCTGGATGGTGGCAATGGCTGGCAGACTGTCAATACTAGGCAGCTAGAATGTAACACAGTATCCAGATAAATTATATATTTAATAGTAAAATTCATGTGACATACGTATGTACTAAGGGTGCTTACCAGTGTTCGGATATCCACATATCCAGATGTCCGAATATCAGATACACACAAATAAACTGATTCGGGTACCTTTTTGAGTGGAGATTAATTCTCCATGTATTAATTTTATATGTTTTATTGTCATTACAAACATTATAATATATAGACAAAATAAAGAACATGGATATCCGGATATAATTTGACTTTGATTTAGGATATGAAGCCAATCGCTTATTTATACGCATCATATTGAGATTGCAATGACATTCAGTAATCAAACTTATTGTATTGCTTTCTGAACAGTCACATTTTAAAACGTGCTTAAGATATCGGCATAAAGTACTTACCCAGTTCGTAAAACTGACATTTACCGACACGTTGCACTTCGTTGTACAGAATTCAGAGATTGCCGCCTGAACTGTCAGGTCAAAGGTTTTGGTTGGGAAGGCAGGATGGATGCTTACGATACCCGTGAGGCTGATCTCACCTGAACGTGTGAACATTGCTATAATTCCATGCCTAGAAATACTGTCATTCGCAAGATTGAGCTAAAAATCCACAAACAAGGAGTGATATTGTTCCTGCCTTCAACAATGACCGATTATTCCCCAGTCAACAGGAAGTGGCAAGGTTTATCCCGCTACTGAAATATTTCTATGCACCAAATAACAACTTTGGTGATGTCGACACAGACTAATTTTAGTCCCTGAAAACAAACTACGGAAACTGTGTGTGAAATGTCGACAAATCCTTTTTTTATCTTATCAAGTTACATTTCCTAGAGAGAGTTTGCATGTCTTTAGCAAAGTAACAGTATATAATATGATGAATTCGATATTTGACATACACGACTGCATCAGGCTAAGGACGACACAGAATGTAATTTGAAAAACCGTCTACTAACATAATTTTATTTATCGATAAAACATCGTATAGTGTAGACTATCAAAGTATCACTTCCAGAATCAATTTTATTTTAAAGCTCACTGCATTAACGCGTTAATTCAATTCCATTTTAAACAGCTTATCGTTCATTTTCTAAGTCCACTGTAAAATCTTTTACCATCACAATAATCTATTCACTATAAGATTTTATAAAAGAAAAAAAAGCTAAGTAGAACACACATAATCTATACAAATACTACCAGTCAATGCTTGCCTGTTTTAGAGTCAATAACTGCATTTGTTAAACCACCATTATTTTCTACTTTCCAAATGGGATCCACGCATGTCTCTCTGAAAGATATGTTAAGTGCAAAAAATATTATAACATTTATATCAGTCACATATGAAGACTTATGAAAAGTTAGTTATAAAGGATTTGCATTTTAATATACATCTGTTGAAAATCGTAAAATATTGACACCGCACAGTATGTTTAAATATGCATCGGTGCGTTTCTCGTACATTACTCCTCAATATGTATAATCGGGGGCGGGGGGGGGGGGGGCACATTCCAGAAATATCTTAAGTTTATCTTAAAATATTTTCACAGAAGTTCCAATTTTTGGAAGATTATATGTTTATAACTACATATGAATTAATGAATCACAGTGAAGTAAATAGTAGTTCCTAATAAGTTGATAATTAGAAAACATTTAGCAGAATTTCATTGTACTTAAAATGCATAAAATGCTTACGAAAAATGACGACTTTAAGACTAAGGATAAGATTTCATTTAAGATGTTTCTGGAATACGACCCCTGGATATATACATCAGATATATCAGATCTTACCTGATAATATCAGACACGTCGGAAGCAATTGTGAAATTCATGTTTAGAAGGGAAGTACTTCCCAGCACGCTGTATATGTCTGCTATATCTACTGCAACATTGCCACAAGTAAAATTCTGCACACAGCCACCTAAAATAATATACCAAAAACATGTTTGTAAAAATGATTTATATCGGACAAACAAAATCATTTTCATTTTTCTAAATGTGCCCTAGTTATTTTCTGTCATGGTGTTATGTGCAATTGTTCAGTTAACCACGTAAGCGTAGGAAATAATAAAACGTATGATAAGTTGAAATGTGCATATTACTAGTAATGTGACACGAATGATAAGTAGATATGTGCATATTACTAGTAATGTGACACGAATGATAAGTAGATATGTGCATATTACTAGTAATGTGACCGAATGATTAGTAGATATGTGCATATTACTAGTAATGTGACACGAATGATAAGTTGTAATGTACATATTACTAGTAATGTGACACGAATGATAAGTTGATATGTGCATATTACTTGTAATGTGACACGAATGATAAGTTGATAAGTGCATATTACTAGTAATGTGACACGAATGATAAGTTGATATGTGCATATTACTAGTAATGTGACACGAATGATAAGTAGATATGTGCATATTACTAGTAATGTGACACGAATGATAAGTAGATATGTGCATATTACTAGTAATGTGACACGAATGATAAGTTGATATGTGCATATTACTAGTAATGTGACACGAAAATGATAAGTTGATATGTGCATATTACTAGTAATGTGACACGAATGATAAGTAGATATGTGCATATTACTAGTAATGTGACACGAAAATGATAAGTTGATATGTGCATATTACTAGTAATGTGACACGAATGATAAGTAGATATGTGCATATTACTAGTAATGTGACACGAAAATGATAAGTTGATATGTGCATATTACTAGTAATGTGACACGAATGATAAGTAGATATGTGCATATTACTAGTAATGTGACACGAATGATAAGTAGATATGTGCATATTACTAGTAATGTGACACGAAAATGATAAGTTGATATGTGCATATTACTAGTAATGTGACACGAATGATAAGTTGATATGTGCATATTACTAGTAATGTAACACGAATGATAAGTTGATATGTGCATATTACTAGTAATGTGACACGAATGATAAGTTGATATGTGCATATTACTAGTAATGTGACACGAATGATAAGTTGATATGTGCATATTACTAGTAATGTGACACGAACGATAAGTTGATATGTGCATATTACTAGTAATGTGACACGAATGATAAGTAGATATGTGTATATTACTAGTAATGTGACACGAATGATAAGTTGATATGTGCATATTACTAGTAATGTGACACGAATGATAAGTTGATATGTGCACATTAATCTTACACGATTGATAAGTAGATATGCATATATTAATGTGACACGAATGATAAGTAGTTATTTGCACATTAATGTGACACGAATGATAAGTAGATATGTGCATATCAATGTGACACTTAAAGAAGGTAGGAATGTATGTATCCATTTAACTTAAATATAACTACATAAGGTATATCTCCATCTAACGTGAATATACATGTACAATGTATTTCCCCATATACCTACATAATAGTACTGTAACATTTTCACAGGTAGACCCTTTTCTTCTGTCAATTGCACAAAATTCAAACTGGAATATTTGTGAAAATTCCTCGCTTAAATTTCGACTGACGCTGACCACAGCTTGAGTGAAGGTTTTTGTCCCATCGTACGGGTTACACGTGTCATTGTTGACAACGGCGAGAACTGTAAACACCATATAAACTGTCTTCGAATAAATATTATTCTAATTCATTCTCGGACTTTCTATATTATATGGATTCATGCACACAAGTACCGCCGTTCAAGCAATATTATTTATGATGCAATAATATACACTAAATTCTAGCTTTGATGATATTTTATGTACGTTTTTAAATCATTTTTTAAATGTTTATTGCACATTAAGATTCAATTCAATATTGTTTTGTATTCAGTTTTAAAAATAACAATTTTAAGTGACCATGTTTGCGAGAAAGTTATCTCATTCAGCAATGTTAATGCAATTTTGTTATAGTAATGAGCAATACAAATTCGTATACATCAAATGAAGTATGAATCATTTACAACATGATGAGATATTTTATTTAAAAAAAAAAGAACTTAAAAAAAGAAAAGCCAAAGTAGGCATCGAACTCACAACAACGGAGTCGTACGAATACATTGACAGAACTCTAACCAAATGCGCTATTCTGACTTGCACTTGCATACTATGGTTAGTTAAGATATCCACAAATCTGACTTCAAACAACAAAAGGGTGAAACTAGCACGATCTAAATAATATAATGATTTTTTTCTCAAACATGCAAAACACTTTTCTATTAATACATTCTAATTATTTTAACCTTTAGTATATACGAATAGTATTATTAAATTTCAGATTTTGTTTCGTGCAGTTGGCCCCTCCCGCTCGGCACTCTTTTCGTAGAAGTAGTCCCTTTTACCGCTTCATTTTCAGGGGCCATATTCCAGAAACATCTTAAACTTGCCTTAACATATTTACACTTAAGTTCCAAATTTTGTAAGCCGATATTTTTAAAAATACATATAAATAAGTGAAACTAATTGCAGTTGAATATGTAGTACTAAATAATAAGTTTATAATAAGTCAACACTAAGCAGGATTTTATGTATTCATAGAATAAATTCCTAAGGAAAAATTGCCGACTTTAAGGCATTTTACTTAAGATGTTTCTCGAATACGATCCCTGGTAAAGAACATTCCATACTTGTAAAGTGAACTGTTGAATAGACCTTGTATTTCTTTTACTGCGGCAATATGTTGTAACATCTCTATAATTATGATTACCTGTGCTGTTGTTGAAAATATTGTAGTCAGGCTGCACTTTCCAATTAAGCGTCGCGTGGTTCATGTCCACGCATGCGTCGCTATCAGTAACAGTTACTTTGACAACAGATTCCCCGTATGCCGTCGCGTTACTGAATATCCTCTTATTTGTATCACCTTTGAAGAAAATGTGTTAAACCAATAAGCTAATATCGAAAATTTAACATTTAACAATATTCTGATTTAAAACGTGTTTTATTGGACAATCATATATCCGTCTAGTTCCATGGCTTAGGCATATCTTGATATAGTTATAAACGTAGTGTAGAGACGGGAGGAGTATAACCGACGCTCCACTTTGCAGAAATAAAAATAACATTATTTTATTAAATTTAAATCCATTCTCATTTTATGATACAATTGTTTGGAATCAAACCTGTAATGCCATTATAACATGTATGTTTGTGCTAGAACGACAATATTGGATCCACCAAACCGAAACTTTGTACATCACGGAATATTGGACTCTTCAATTCAAAGTAAAAAATTTAATAATACAATATGTCTGGAATAACCGTTTTAAGCATTGTGTTTTCTAAAGTAATACTAATACTATGGTACCCAACACAGAAATCTCTGGCGGCTCGTTTGCCTCGATGATTACGTCCACCTCAAAGTATGTAGGAAAATATTGCTCCTCGTTCCAACATTCCAGGATCAATGTTTGGTTATCCTTGGCGTTCAGACAGCCACTCTTGGGGTCGCATTTGGAACAATTTGGATCTTGACAAAGTATCTTTGTGATATCAGTGCCTAACAATAAAGTAAGCATAGTTTTAGTTTTGACGCGATCAGACCTTCTTAATTTCCATTCGAGTTATTGGTCAAATCCGCATTGGACATAAACATATGTTTCTTTGTACAAACTAAACAATTTGATAAAACATTTCACGCATTGTAAGGCAAATACATGCAATAATAGATTAAACATTAGAAATAAATATTGTCAACCATGTAAACTATACGCATACAACTGTTTTAAAGTAGAGTAGGCATGAAATACTATGTTTTTGTTAATATACACGATATGTACTTCAGTTCTGAATTGAAATACAAGTTTATTATTTTCGAAATAGTATTCATTCAAAGCGGACCATAAAATGCGAAACACTGTTGTTAAAGTTTTTCATTGCATTTAAATTTAAATTGGTAAATCAGTATATACAATATAACATAGTTAAAAAATACTTTGTTCCAGAGAAGCACGAGAAAATTCAAATTAAGTTGACTGTCAGAATTTGACTTAAAATGATAAGAGGACAAGAAAATAAAATTGGGATAACTACATGTATCCTGTTATATTATGTTACATAGAATGTCTCAATGTTTTACCGATGCAATATATTGATATTGAGTTATTGAATTATACTTGATTGTCTATACTGTCTGTCTAAATGAACAATTATATATTGAAATACCATTTATTACGAATAGACCCGAGATGTAAGTCTCCACATTATTACAGGAGAAACACTGTGTGTCGACTGTGTCAATCACTATGCAGTTATTGCATGCTTTGCTTGTGCTGAAATAAATAGAATCACACACAACTAGAAATAGTACAGACCTCCTCCAAAACAGGTAAACCTTCTGAACAATTGAATTTTCCAGTGATATGCTACCTCCGTTACCCTTTCTCTCAATAAATAATAAGGAATCTTTTAACAAGAGGACCAGATGCTCTACTGGCCCCAAGGCTATACTTTTTGACAGGAAGCAACACTTTAACAATTTCAAACTGGACCATACGGCAACGTTACATACTAATGATAAAAACGTAGGCCTTTTTAGTTTTGGACAAGATGATTTTTGAAACTTTTTCCTATTTAATGTCCATGTAACAAAATTCGAGCCCCGGGAAGGCCATTTTATTTAGCCAAGAGCAATTATTTTTAAAAAGTATATGAATATAAGGCAATGCTCCATACCAAATATAGGCATAGATTCTGTAGTTTCAGACAAGAAGATTTTCCTGAGTTATCCCATTAAAATCTATATATGAACTAATGAGCCAAGGGGCGAGGCAATTTCTAAACCCTGGGGCAACTTCTGAACAATATTGGCAGAGGACGGTTTTTCCTACATAAGCCAATATAAAAAATAAGAACCCCGTAGCCCAGGAGCACCATGTTTTATGATTTTGGTTCAAATCATAATACAATATACACTAAATATCAAAGGCTTAAGCCTTCCAGTTTCTGACAATAACAATTTAAAAAATGTGTTCATATGAAAGTACATTAACAAAAATGAGCACCGGGCAAGGCATTTTTTTAGCCCTTGGGTTTCATTTAATTAAGTTTAAGTAAAGGACCATGCTAACAATTCTAACTATAAAAGGCCCGGTTCTAGTACTTTCAGACGTGAATATGTTTTTCTGTCAAAGTACGTGTACAAATATATCAGCCCTATGGCGGCGACCTCTTTTAACCCAGGGACATCATTTTTAGAATCTTGGTAAATGACCATACGCTATATACCAAATATCAAAGGCCCAGGCCAAGAATGTTTTTTCCCTATTAAAGTACATATCAAAAGTAAGCCCCAAAGCGGGACCATTCTTTTTAGCCCACGGGCATCATTGTAACAATTTTGCACCATAAGGCGTTGTCACAGACCAAATAACAAGGACGCAGGTCTTGTAGTTTCAGACCATAAGATTTTTTAATGTGTTCCTGTTAAAGTATATGTTAACAAATAATGACAAAATAAATGCACTATCGTCCTTAAAGAATGTAATATTTATATAATATTTGGCCTTTACAAATCACGAAAAAAAATTACTTACTCATGTTCGATTTCACAAACGCAGCGTTTGTCGTCCTGAGTATAGTTGAAAGATATATTTTTACGACAGTTGAAGTCCGAAAGAACATCAGAAATGTTCCAGATCCTCTCGTTAACGAAATTTTCGTGCATAGTTATGCTTCCTCGACTTCTTACTGAAAATATGTTACATAACTTATATGTTATTGCATTCGTACGTATATAACGGTGACAAAACCTATAACTCTGACACAATGAGGATAGTTACAATAGATTTTTTGTTTTAATCAAAAAGGTAAAATGTTTAAATATTCAAAATAATTAATCGATCATGCCAAAAAGTAACAACATACAGCTTAACTGTTTTGTAAATTGTGATTGATTAGAAAGTAAACATATTGAACCTGGAAGATACTTTTTATATTTAAAATGCGCATAAGAATTTCAAATTCTGCCAAGATGTACATGTATATATTACTGGAATTTAAATAAAGAATTGTGCACTCATAAAGTTTTAAATGTTGATTTAAAAATGTATAAATTGACATGTTTCGTTTCTTTTCATTACCTATTCAGAATTATCATATGTAATTATATCAAAGTAAAAGTAAGTTAACCACTGTGTTATTTATTCAACATCATCTACAGTAACCTTTATTACGCAATGTCGAACGCCAATGATAATGTTAGTTTACACATATTTCAGATCGATTGTGTCGAAAGCCATAGGCATATTGAGTCACTTCCGAGTCAGTTTCCTGAAAAAAATATTTGGTGACTTATAAAAGAGGTCATTCTAACGCTCGCCGACTAGGGATCGGCAATAAGATTTCCCGATCGTTAAGAACAAAATATCCATTTTCCCCACTGCGACTTACAATCGTAATGTTTCTCGTGCAAAATAAAGGATTAACATTTCTTAACGAGTGTGATCTGCTGAAAAAATAATTTGCGAATTATCGTTGTTTATCAACCAATAAACAACGATTTTTAGTTCTGATGTGCAGGAACTAAACCACGAGAGCGTTAGCCACGCATCCGTCAAATAGTTGTTTTTTGGCCAATAAACAACGATAATGCGAAATTAATTTCCATTCTAACATGATTTGGCATATATTTTTGCAATTGTAATCGGAACTACTTTTAACTATGCTGCGCTCAGAATCGGGAATACTCTTTGCGTTGTTTATTGGGTAGTTTAACAACGATAATTACGTTCTTTGTCTATAGAAAAAATATAGAGTATCATGTTAGATATCTTACCACAAGAAGGTTCTTTACTACTCCAAGTGCCGTTCTCATAGCACGTGACTTCGTTGGCCCCGATGGGAGCTATGTTGTTATTGCAAGTAAAAGATGCACTGGATCCGTTGATTTTAAAACCCAGCGTTCCACCTACAGGAACAGTCAGGTTACTGCACGGTTCTGCATTAGCTATAAAATAATTTATATGTAATACAGTGAGTGTAATAAATGAAAAGTCATATTACATGAAAAGTTGTTATGAGAAGAACATTATATGATTCACTTGTATTATTGATGAGAATGATGTATAAGTCTCATCTGTATACAGGTGTGCAAAATACACAGCATTTAAAAAACAACAACGTCGTCATCAATAGTGACTTTGCTCATAATGCTTTAAGAGTTTGACATGTACACAAAATGTTTCATCTTCTTTTCAAAATGCCTTAAGTAGTTAACTGCTTTAAAAATATTACCATTTAATCAGTCGTTCAATACACATTTTCAATAACATTTCATAATCAACATAAACTACGGACGCCTGGTCAAGTGATGACTTGAATATAATTGATATAAACATAGTATAAAAGAATGCACAGCGAAAGCGTTTCCATTACGTGCGAGTTATTCTAATATATTTCTGATTTCATCATTTATACATTAATTCCAGTTTGAATGTATTCAAATTACAAAATTAATTTCCTTATGTGTCATTTCATTATATTCGGACGAACATATGTTATTTCATTTCTAACTCATTCATTTAGACAAATAAACACCAAAAACATTTTGAAAGGTATGGCTTGGGAAAGCATTTTAATATATGCCCCTAGAACAACACATGCACTTATTGTTTTGAAGGGCAGATTCATTCACCGCAATCCGTTTAATGCCAATCGAACGGCAAAGTTATATATTGAAAGATTTACACGCATTACCCTAGCTAAAAATTTTCAGTTTTTTATTATCACCAATCTACAGACGTGTACAGAGATGTAGGCAAATTTTATAACTTGCCTTAAATTAAGGACATATACGTACTTTTTGTAATAAATCAGTTGCTTTGAGTGCATGTTGCTGTCGTGTCTACATTGGTGTAAAGCATTTATAAAGAAATATTTCTGGTACTAAACAAAGGCCTATCATAATATTGCAATTACTGTGTATGTTTTTACTTCGCGTTTTTTATTGTGCTACGTACTTTTTAGGCAAAGAATTACTGTTTTTAAATACGAATCTACAACAACTTTATTAAACGCTCCACTACATGTATGACTGACGCAGCCTTACGTCTACAATGTAAACAATTCTATAATTATAGACATTGTGTTTGGAATTACGTTTTCTTTACGTCCAAAAAAAACAAAAAACAACAACATTGTAACAATAAATGTAAAAAGATTTTTTTTAAAATCCTGAGACTCAATACTGCTACTTACTGCTATGATATATTGTCCCAAAAGTAATACAAAATCCAATTATATATAATTTAAATGGCATACGTATTTGCATTTCAAAACTAATATCCATTTGTTGTTCTTCAAGTATGAAACTAAATGATTTAGAGCATAAACATGTTAAGACAATAGAGTTGAAATTCAATATTGACATGTAACATAAGATCGCTATACTTAACTTCACTGTTATTTAACATGTGTCTAATAGTTGATCGTGTGTAAATCATCTCAACGCAAATTGTAATATCGGTTATGCATACACGTACCACACAATGATAATTTAATAGAATATCATACCACCGGTCGTTGTATACTGAAAAATCCCTGAACATAAATACATTATTAGAAACAGTGTATAAAAGTGCAATTGACATGTCACAAGTTTTATACAATTTTCTTTACAAAAATTAATATATACATGCATTACTTTTTTAAGCGCCCAGATAGTCATACGTTTATTGCACTGCTAAACACTTAACATGATTGCGGTGATATTATTATTGAGTTCACCGTGATTCTCTCCAAAATGGCCATTGCCCCCAGAAGACTCGTTACTTGGGTAACGGATATAGTACACAGTACAGGAGTCAACCACGGGTCTTAAAGTGTCCAGAGTGAAGTACCTAGCGCACTGTACAGCGACTTGACGTCTCGTGCGGCGAAAGAAGAGTTAGTGCACAGTACAGGAGTCAACCACGGGTCTTAAAGTGCCCAGAGTGAAGTACCTAGCGCACTGTACAGCGGCTTAACGTTTCGTGCGGCGAAAGAAGAGTAAGTAGGTTAGGGTGTACCGGGGGTTCGAACCTGCGACCCCTGGATTGTAGAACAAGTTCTTTATCACTAGATCATGGAGCCGCTATGCTGACCATTACACATTAATCGTATGACATGTATTTTGTATATTTATTTTCCGTTTAATTTAAATTACTTTAATACTACTATAACTTTTATTTCTCATCCTTTAGCATTTGCGTTTTCAATACTGTATTTTACTATTGCTATTCATCTACGCAACCAGCAAAAACTGTGGCAGACATACACACTGGGCATTGTGAAAATAAAAGGAGCAGACAACGTATTTAAAAAAAAAAAATTGTCCCTTTATGTAATACATAGTCAAAGTCGTCTTTGCGGTTAAAATATTAATGGAATAATGAAACATTTAATATGCATTTTCGATACACTTTGTCATAAAAACATGAGAGTATTTGTGAATACTTGCACGTCTAGGGAACGTTAAACCTTTCCACTTATTTCATATATTTTTGTCAAATAGTTCACAGTGTCATGGATATCTTTTCGAGTCATATTTCTTTTGTTTTTAATTAAGTCAATCATTGAAATACGAACACATTATTTAAATAACATACACGGACTTAACTTTAAACTATACTCGTGTCTTACCATATATGTATATGTAGTTATAATAAACCTGACGTACCGGTGGGACTACTGTCCACTGGCGGTACACGTACGGGCTTGTATATAACTAAGTGGTATGATTAAGCAAAAGTAAGCACATTCAATGTGGAGGTATACAGCTCATTACGTCATTACAATCTTTTCCAGTCTGACGCTACTGTATTTTTTCCAGTCTGCAACTGTATTTTTTCCAGTCTGACGCTACTGTATTTTTTCCAGTCTGACGCTACTGTATTTTTTCCTTGAATGGATTATATGACGCCGCATAACAGGAATTGTCATTGAAATGTTACAAGTTTTATACAACTATTTTTATACTATTATTTCAAACGATAAGAATATATACATGTAAAACGATAAGAATATTTACATGCATTAATTTTTCAAAAGTCCAAATAGTCATACATTTATTGATATGCTAAACATGGCATCTCCTGGAGCCAATAACGTTACTGTCTCTAATAGTAATGGTATAACATTAAAAGCAAACTAGCTAAAATGTACACGATGACTGACTGACCTGTCTACGATGATATTCTTTCAATAGCCACATTGTTAAACCGATACTATAAATGCGGCGCGTTATGAGAAAACCGGATTAGCCTGTGCACTTTACGCTTTTATGGTATTTCTGTTTCAAGGAGTTCTCTTCTAAACATAAATCCACTGTAGGCGAAAAGTGTCGTCCCGGATTAGCCTGTGTGGACTGCACAGGCTTATCCTGGACGACACTTTACGCACATGCATTAAGACCGGTTTTCCCACGACGCGCCACAAATGATGCGTTCCTGTCAATCAGTGGAATACGCTGCATTTTTTTGCGAGTGCTGGAGTATCGTGTATCGTATAAGAAAAATCTAGCTCAGAAATACGGGAACTCTGAGATCACATGTGCGACGTAATCATTTTCAAACTCAACCCATTGACACATTTGATGAAAAGTTGCGAGCTATAAACTGAGGGCTATTTTCTTCCTGGGATTCCAATTCTAATGAATCAAACGATCGCATCAAAATTCAAATGGTTCCTTTAAGAAACGTGGGCTATGAAGTTGTTTTTAAAAATACGTATCTAAAACTAAATAATGCAAGAGAAAATGAAAACACTAGAATAACTCAATCTTACAATTAATTAAAAAGTGTGTAAATGTCCTTTATTTACATATGCATTGCGTGCAATACAAATAATAATAGCTCGATAATGAACGGCTATGTAATTTTTGTGAAAGTTCCTTATTATACTTAATGATCACATCTCCATTTACCATTTTGAGTAACTGTCATTTGGACCATAATTATGTTCGAATAAAAATGAATGACCAGGCAATGTTACTACGATGAAATAAGTCCTTTCTTCACCCTCATGTCAAAACCGCAACAAGCATTCGTCCTTCTTTGCTTTCTCAACATGCGAAATGTATAAGTGCAGTCGTTTCTGAAATATTGAATAAAAATCACATGTTTGAAAAAAGTTGATTAAAAAAATTGATATCATCAACATGAAAAGCAATGGTTACGACTATTGTGAATAAAATATTACAAAAGCTCATTTATCCAAATAACATAAAACTTTCGTTATATGTTCCGTTATGTATGCTGGTACTTTAAATGTGTGTATTTCGAAGTTTATGAGGACAGTCCTTCCGCGCCTGAGGCTGCATTATGTGAGGACCCGGAGTGTGTCCCAGCACTCCTACCTAATTAATTTACTAAAGACTCACGAAAGTTGGGACGACATAGCTGCTTTTGAATCATAGCTGCAATTTCCAGCTATTTATTTTTTAGTGAAAGATGTTTAATTTTGGTGTGGCCTTATGCTGTGGGTGGAAACCGGAGTACCCGGAGGAAACCCCACCTGTCCGGTATGGTGACCACCAACCAAACTCACATGCGCCGGGAGTGGGAAGCGAACCCGGGCCGCCTAGGTGAGAAGCGCGTGTACCAACCACTGCGCTAGCTGTACAGCGGGTACTTTGAATATCTGTTTTTAGTATTGTTTATATACAATCATTAAAGCAAGAACCAATGAAGTAAAGTACATGTCATAATATATAATTGTGTAGGTTTATTTGACCCAATACTGTCAATTAGCAAACCCAAATGATCTGCAGACAGGCGAAGACAACTCACATTGTCGAGTCTTCAGGTAGTATAGGTCACAATACACTAAATAAATAAGTCATGTAGGGCTGTACTCTCTAAATAAATCAACAAGTTTAACTCGAAGGCATGTTTTTAGGTTTAGACACTTGCTTCGATATTATTTTTTGGAGATGTTGGTAGGGTAAGCATTGGTATGCACAAATAAATCACTGATATGTTTTAAGATTTGTGACTACAGTATGACACTTGCGCTGAGGCGGGTTACATTAAACTAGAAAGTAGCCGCTAAAAAGATGGTGATAAAACAGTCAACTTTGTTTAGTGTCGAGTTCTTTCTTACATAATACATGACATACCCTTTTTATTGCTTAAATCAGTTCAGCTTAGCTTAGAATGCTCTTTAAGAAAATGTATGGTTATGAGGGTCCCCATGTGCAAAATGTTGCATTTATTTTTGGTTAAAGTTATCGCTTTTACATTAAATTACATAAGGATTGGAATTAATATATTGTAACCTATAGGCCTTTCCCAAAACTAGGTGATCTCCCTTGGAAATTACCTCCCGTTATTGCGAATTCCGCCGTATTTGAAACCCGACTTCCGGCGACGTATTCCCTAGCTTGCCATATAAAGTATTATAGATCTAAGACCAAGCGGCTTTTAAAACTTGTAATGGAAATTTTTAAAACCATATGTCTTTTATTAGATTATATAAAAAAAACTCATAGAGGATATATCTTACAAAAATAAATTATTGGAACTAAATGTAGTATCGTTCTAAACTCATTACTAGGGCCACATATCCGTATGACAGGCATCCGGAAAAAAGAAGTAGTCTCATTGTCTCGTCTTAAACGGTTGTTTTCCATACATAAATACCACCACATGTTCTCTTAATGGATACTTAGTTATCTGACTGAAGAGGGGGTCATAAAAAGACCAAAGCCACAAACCGCTGGGATACCGCTAATCCGTGCAATTGCGTAATGCATTGATGATAAATTAAATTAAAGTTTATCTCACATTTTAAAATGTTGTTGTCTCCGTTGTTGTTCTTTGCCTATCACCCTATGAAATTTGGCCATCTTATTAAAAGCATTAAACACTTTTCCGAATTAATAAATTGGTTTAAATTGAAGAGTGAAATAATATAGCACAGCATTTAATTTTTAATTCTGAAGAATTGAAAGGTGATGGACATTTAAGAGCTCATCGTGTTCTGTTTTTCTTAATTACCGTAGCTGCTGCGAATAAATGTTGTTTGTTTACCACGATTTCGACAGAAATGAAGAAATAATCTCAGTTAGAGTTATATACATGAAGCAAAACTAAATACTTGATCAAACAGACTCAACAGGCATAAAATATTTCTTCAAACGTATATTAGACTCTTCTGTTGGCTTTTGTTATTGTAATATTGTGTTAACAGTAATTAAAAAGATAGTTGTTTTGTTACATTATATTTCAAGATTAAAGCGAAGCCTGTTCAAGCACCGTACACTATTTAGCACACTACAAGAATATCTACAGGAGTTTTAACGAACAAAACCGATAGTCCATACTACACAGTGTGAGTATTGCTTTAGAGAATAAAATTAACTACCTGATAAATATACACAAATCAGTTTGTTATTTATTTATGACGGTACCAAACAATATGACCGTGTGCGTTCGAGCGTAGCGAAGTGTGTATACGAGCGCTGTGCCAAATACGGAAGACAATAGCTGCAGAAAAAGATTAAGTTAAAATGTTGCAATAAAATGTGGGTTGTTTAATGATTAAATGAGCTTTAGGCTGTCTGTGAATTTTCAATAAAATATTTCAAACAAGAGCAATGGACAATTTTTATTTTATCAATTTATATACAAACCGGCACAAGTCAACGTCAATTCACAGATCTAAGTGAAGTGACTGACACATTATTTCGAACTGCTTGCCGTGTTGACGAATATATTTCTGGAGACGTGACGCCAATTTAATTTAACGTCTAATGCATGTAACGCTCGCATTGTTTGTAAAATTGTTGCAATTCAGCAAAATTTTTGATTTGCTGGCTCCGTAACTGTTCTGTAAGGTAGGACCCACCTTGCACACATAGTGAAGAGTACGATGAACCGCGACTTTGATCATCCAACAACTGTGACAATTACCTGAACGTTCGATCGTCGTCGATCAGGGCCTTTGTAATGTTCCGCTTAGACGTCATCAATTGTCTTTGATTTAGCCTCTGTCCATCAGTCCACCCATAGATCGTTTATGTTACGTGTACACCAGTGCCCGCGTCACTATTTCGTGTGTTTTGTTTCTTTCGTTTCCTGTTTAGGCGTCATATTCAACTCTACGCAGAGATCAATGGTGAGTCTAGGCGAATCCTATTTTTCTGACATCGCCATTTTGCGTTGGTTGGCGATCAAGTGCTTTTGTAGATACTGCTTTAGAAGTTTTAAAAAGCCCAATGTGCTTTTGTAAAAGGACGTCATACACAATAAGGTAGGCATGTATGTTGTCAATTTGCGCTGTTTTAGTAATTCGCAAACTAAATCGATTTTGTATTTGAGAAAAACTGAATTTAACGCAATACACATGTAGGTCTTACGTGCACGGGCTCAACTTACCGGCGCTTAATAATAACCTTGTATTTAATGATGTTTAATTCACATTTCAGAGTTCATACTTTCATTCTAAATACTTTAAAATGGTTACTGATATTTTCGAAATAGAGAATATATAATAATATGACTTGAACACAATTCAATTATTCACATACATATGAGTAGAAACTTTACATCTCTAGTTATACATTGGTCAAAAATTCATCGAGGCAACAGATAAAAATCTTTAGCACATACATACATTACAGTCAAAACTAAGTAAGTAATCCTGTAAGATATGTTGTTATGTCCTTGCAGATTAAGACAAAGCTGTAGTGTAAGTCCTATATTGTTAAGCTTGTACGACTACTTACATGACTTGATAATAATAAATTATATTGTTCTTACGTGCATAGTTAACTGTTAATGATCTTTCTCTTGAAGGTCAGAATGCTGCATTAAAACCAATGTCAACAATGTTTTTTGCGTTACAGGCTATTTTGGATCCTTAAAAAAATGAGCAGTTTTGTAGCGAGCTTTAGGATTTGATATTTGTAATATTACATTTATTTAGAATTTGATTAAAAAATCTTGTAATCTGCTATGTTTTCTTTTCAAATGAAGACATTTGAGGCGTGTCGTGGCAAACCCGAGCTTAATGCATGTACGTAAAGTGTCGTCCCGTATTAGCCTGTGCAGTCCGCAGAGGCTTATCCAGGACGGCACTTTCCGCTTTTATGGTATTTTCTGTTTCAAGGAAGTATCTTGTAAACATAAATCCACTGTAGACGGAAAGTACCGTCCAGGATTAGCCTATGCGGACTGCACAGGCTAATCCGGGACGACACTTTACGCAAATGCATTAAGCCCGGTTTTCCCACGACACGCCTTATATATTGTTACAATGTTCTATGATGAGATATATAATTGTAAATTATATACGAGGTATATGGTACTTTATAATGTGAGTTTTATGTATTGCAAGGACCGGTGTCAATGCATCTATAAACATTTAATGTAATCGAATGTACTTAATGTAATCAAATACCAAGACCTGTAAATAATAGTACGAAGTAAAAATGCTTCTAATAAACCATCGACACATTAATTGAGCAGTTATTGACGGACGGTTATTTTCCGTGGACTCCATTTTCAACAATTCACAAAACCGTATCAGAACGTAAACAGTTCCACAAGTATCAAGGGTGGTGGGGTGTCTGAAGATTTATTTCAAAATATGCGAAAAAAGCATATAGGGAAGGGAAGGTAGAACAACGCTTTATTACAATGCATTAAATAATACATAGCGCAGTGTCATTTTTACCTGTACAGTTGCTTACATTACACACTGATTGACACTTTAATCAGACATGCAATTGTTGCGAAAAATAGCTTAGTGAAAACATAGTATTGAAATTTAAGCATGAAATTGAAATCAGCCGTTTAAATAAGTAACCTGTGGGCATACGATCAAGCATGTAAACGTAATAAAGAGGTGTGACCATGTATCAGAAATGTCCTATATCCACCGACATGTCAACACTACAACAAATGGTCCAAAATTTCTTCTTGTTCGTCACTTGGATAGTTTGAGAAAAGCTGTTAATATTCAACCTGAAATGAATACAAGAAACTAATGTTAGAATAATGAATACTGATTCAATGCAATTTGTACCACTCCTATAAACAGTATTATGCGTAACGATTACAACTATCGTGCGTCGAAGTATTAAAAGTGATCATTTATCAAATACCATAAAACCTGTCGTAATGATGTGCATTATTCTTACTGCTAATTTGAATGTATAGTTCATATCAGTATTGCATATTCACAATCAGTAACAAAAGAACCAATAAACCAAATTACAATACCGCGTAATAATACAATATTGTTTTTTTGTCAATGAAGTCCTAAAATGAGCAAAACTATCAGCAGACAATTCAAGAAGACTTACGATTTATTAGGTATAACCAGTACCCGCCAATTGCAATGACAACCGAAGCGGCAAATTACGCAAGGGCGACCTTGACTGGTATGCAAGCAGGGCACTCTGAAATAATCAATATCATAAATATAGTAATGGAGTTATTGCAATTCGTCTAATTGTCTAATATGGTGATACAAATGAAACTTTATATAATACAATCATTTGGAATCTAAAGAAGATAACGGACATAACACTGTCTCCAACATTGATGAAAATATTTCCCATTGTTTTATTTCATAGCTAATAATATGATACCACTGAAATAGTACATGAGATATGAGATGCAAACAGGCATACAGTACACACCCAGGGCCAGAGTGGTAATTTTCACTGTTTTTAAACACTAAATTACCACTTTTATTTCACTGATATTTCCCTATAAATGCTTGGAAAACATAAAATAAAAACTTATTTTACAATGTATATCTCTTTGTTATAAAGATGTGGAATTGAGTCATTGGTGTTTATACTAGAACATTTGTATGTTTTCCGTCGATCTCTGTTGTAAATAGTTAGTGTTCATTTATTTAAGTATGTTTTGGAAAATTATACGAATATATTAGTTCCTTAATTAGCTTAAGAACGCCAATAACACTTGCAAAGAAAAATAACAAGAAATATTATTCCGAACATTGGATGGATTGTGACACAAATCATAGAGTTTGTAATACCGTAAATATGAGTTTCAAAGTATTATCTCCATTGAAGGCACACTTTATAAGATGAAAAGATAAGAATATGCATAGGCATTTAATACTTGGCTTACGTGCCATTATCCATTCATTTGTTGAACTGCTAAACACTGAATATACTCACGGATACATTGTGTGCGGTGATTTTTTTATCGAGTGCACCGGGATTCTCTCCCATTTGCCATCGCCCCCAGAAGACTTGTTAGTTGGGGTTCGGGGGGATAATGCTAGATACACGTGTCGCCCCGTTCCAGACGTGACCCTAGGTGTTTGAGCTGCCGGTGAGAAGCTCCTATAACACTGAACGTTGGTTTAACGGGTTATGCGAGAGTCGGGTGTCTAGGTTAGGGTGTTACAGGGGCTTTACGATTTCTTTACTATTAGATCACTGATCCGCTAATTGACTATTATGCATAAACCATATGACATTTATGTTGTATATTTATACAACATGTCATTTACATTACTTTACTACTAGTCTAACTTTATTTTCTCCTCCTCGAATATTTTTATGGTTTGATTCATCTGTATACTCTTTTCTCTGTTAGTATTTATATAAACGGTTCACTATAGTCCTTTCCTATCTGCAAATTGATAAATGACTATTTAAACTCGCTGGCTAGTGTATTCTTTCTTATCAAAATATTTTTGTTCTTCTATCTACGAAGATGCAATAAGTGTAAATAAAATGAAAACCACAAACAAACAAAAACAAAATACAATGACTATATTTTGTTGTTTAGAGTATATACGACTATGTTACAAATCGGTTCAAGAAATCTCATAAATGTGAGTCCGATGACGCAACCAGAACACAACCATGGCGATAATGGCAACAACAAATACACATCCAGCAGAGACCGTGGCAGGTATGCACGCAGGGCATTCTGAAAAGAAAAGGTGCTGACAACGCATTATTTTCAATAAAAATTAAAGTTTCTTAATGAACTATTAAAATCTTATTTTTGGTTAAACATATAAACAGAATCTATTTACAACTGTACAAAACAATTAATATGCGTTTTCGAAACATTCTTAAATTTATTAATAAAAAATACATGAAAGTATTTGGGAATAACTAAAAGATTTTCACTGATTTCATATATTTGTGTCAAATATTGCAAAGTGTAATCAATATTTGTTTCAATTATTGTACTTGAATTTAGTAAATCATTAAAATAAGAACACATAACAATAACATACATGTACTTTAAACTATAAAATATACACATATTTAACCATACATCTATAGTTCGTTAACATAAACGTGACATACCAGTGGGATTACAGTGCGGCGCCGTTCCTGACCACTGTCCACTTGCGTTACAAGTACGGACTACGTTTTCCTCCATGATATACCCAATTACACAGCTGTACGTTGCTTTTGAGAGGTAGACTGTGTTATCAAAATGTACAAAACCCTTGTCTGGTGAGGTAAGTTTTTCGCATTCTGGAACAATTTTACAAATGTGCTTGTTATCTGTAATTTGACCAAATATATTTGACATCTATACTATGTACGGCACAAATGTACCTAAATAATGCAAACTCTACGACTATCATTGAAATACATGTTCTACTAACCGACAATCGTACAATTCGGGGTGGATCCTGACCAATCTCCATTGGCCATGCATAAACGTGTCAATGACTTCCCTTGTAAGGCGTATCCATCGTCACACACGTAATTTGCTTCCGAAAGGTACGTGGTGCCATTTGTAATGATCTGTCCATTTACAGGTTTAGTTAAATTTCCACAGTCTGAAATATAGACTTGGTTAAACACGTGATCACTTGGTTCGAAAACAAGGATCAACAAGTGACAACAGCTATGGCAAAGCTAGTTAAGAGATAAAAATAATTGTAAAAAATCAAAACAGATGCTCGTAATACAGATTTATTTACAAGCAGAAATTAACGTAGGACTCAATTTAAATAATGCATCAGTCAGCTTATGTACATTACTTAGTCGATTCAGTTGATGAATTACAGTGCACTAGAGTATTCATTGTTCACTCATTGTAGAACGAAAACTATTTACCGATTGGATAACACAAAGGCTGTACCCCAGACCAGCTGCCACTTTCGTTGCAAGTGCGGACAATGTTTCCATATTCAATATTATATCCAGTAGAACAATTGTATGTTGCTTTGGAAAGGTAGGTTGTATTAGAAAAATACACAGACCCATGTTGGGGTGATGTCAAATGACCACACTCTGCAATATACATTATTATGGAATGAACATGAATTGAATATACATGCACACGCCATTTAACATGTACGCTTAAGTTGAGATTCATTAACTACATGTATATACAATTCATGTCTAACTATGTCAATGTTTAACAAGTAACACTATTTTGTCTCTAACCATAAAGAGGTCATATGGTAGGCATTGTACAATTGAACTTTGAAACTTGATGTATTATATGCAAATAGAATTTAAAATTTGCACTTTGGTAAAGTTTATATTAGCACATTAATTCTATAAAAATTGAATCACCTATAATAGTGCAGGTTGGAGTCGACCCAGACCAGTAACCAGTAGCGTTGCATACTCGAGTCGGTAAAATCCCCGCTTCAAATGAGTATCCTATATCGCAACTGTACGTAACTTCCGAAAGATACGTTGTTGAATTGAAAAGAACCATTCCAAAGTAAGGTTCGGTCAGGTTACCGCAATCTATAATGAATGGATAAGTACGATCACTGTCAATGAATGCAAACTGAATATAGTTACGGAACCTTACAATCCGGAGTACAGAGCTTTAGCTGAGTTCAGTTTAATAACCAACCTACCACAGATAGTGCACGTGGGTTCCACCCCAGACCAATTTCCATTGGAGTAACACGTGCGTTCAATATCGCCATATTTAACGTAGTATCCTTCTTCACACGTGTATGTGGCGAGTGAAAAGTATGTGGTATCGGTTACATTGACAATCCCGTGCGATGGCGGAGATAACTGGCCACAGTCTGCAAAGAACATATTGTTAAAAATAATTAATCTGAATATTAATAGTGTCGTATTCTTAACATATACACATTGGCTGTTACAAAACATGTTTGTTGAACAAAATATATGACCATTTTGAGTGACCTGTTGTTTACAAGGAAAAAAATATATACGTCAGCTTCCGGACTTACCGACAATATTACAATTTGCTGGTGATCCCGACCAGTCCCCAGTCGCGGTACATTTACGTATTTGTGTATATCCTGCTCTATAGGTGTGTCCTTTATTACAAGAGTACGTCGCCTCAGAAGAATATGTGGTGTCATTGATATAACCAAAATATGTTATAATCCCAAACATTTGCATTGATATACTATTCAGTGTAATATTTTAACTCACCGATAATAGTGCAGTTTAAAGGTGCCGCAGACCAAGATCCAGTAGCATTGCATGAACTTGTAAGTCTATCTTTCGTTCGAAAGGTGTATCCTTCAAGGCACATATACGTTGCCTCGGAAAGGTATGTGGTGTCATTGTACAAAACGTCACCAAAATGAGGTTTTGTCAGGTTTCCACAATCTGCAACAAAGTGATAACTAAAACTGGCAATGAATGCAAATGGTTGATTCTGTAAATAGTGTCTTCTCTAGAAAGACATACTAAAAATTAAGACATGACATAAGCCGTGCACGGGTGTTCCACACCAGTCCAATTTCTACTGGATGTACTGGATCAACTTTGATTTCCAATCTCTTATGAGTTTGATATAACTATAGAGAAAACAACACTTGAGAGTAGTTTCATAACATTTCTTTTATTATAACTGAAACGATGTTAATACAAGTTTACATCGTAAAAACGTGTTTATGTATCCTAACAAACATACCAACCTTCATACACATTTCTGACAATTCAATGGAGTAATCGATGGTCGTTCATATTTTGAAATTGGCTCTTATATGTTTATCTTATACAGTTACCGCAGTTACATTTTAGTTTTTATATAATTCACACTCACTAGCAATAGCACAAATCTGCGAGGGTCCAGACCAAAATCCATTGAACTTGCACGATCGAGTCAGTGCATCCTTCGATTGAAATGTGTACCCTTCATCGCACGTGCACATTGCCTTCGATAGATATTTAGTGTCATTGTTAACTACCTCATCGAAGTCTGGGTGTGTCAAGTTACCACAATCTCAAATGCAAATTAGAGGAATTGCGCAAAACAAAGATAAATGTTTACCTTTTTTGTTAGACCAAACCAAACAAACAATAAGTAGCGAAATGACCGACCTACCATAAATCGTGCACATTGGCTCCACACCAGTCCAATTTCCAGTGGAATTGCAAGTGCGATTAGTGTCGCCATATTCCACGAAATATCCTTCATTACAAGTGTACGTAGCCTCGGAACGATATGTGGTGTAATTGAAAAACACTACTCCATTATCAGGTTTCGTCAAGTTTCCGCAATCTCAAAAATACAACTAAAGAGATTACCAAAATCAAATAATAGATATGAACTGCAAAATGTTTAATTAAACACACAACTAACTGGGTAATTAATGACTAAACGTACCATAAATCGTGCACGTTGGCTCTACACTAGTCCAATTTCCACTGGAGTTGCAGGTACGATTAGTGTCGTCATGTTGAACGAAATATCCTTCATTACAAGTGTACGTCGCGTTTGAAAGATACGTGGTTTCATTGAAATAGACGTCGCCATTCACAGGTTTTGTTAAGTTTCCACAATCTGAAAAATACAACAGAAGAGATTTGCTAAATAAAATAATATAGATAATATAGACAGAAGACATTTCCAAATCTAATAAAAAGGATGTACTGCAAATGGTTTAAGTAAACACACAACTAACTGTGTAATAAATGTCTAAACTTACCATAAATTGTGCATCTGGGCACCACACCGGTCCAATTTCCACTGGAGTCGCAGGTGCGATTAGATTCACCATGTTGAACGAAATATCCTTCATTACAGGTGTACGTCGCGTTTGAAAGATACGTGGTGTCATTGAAAAAGACGTCGCCATTCACAGGTTTTGTTAAGTTTCCACAATCTGATAAATACAACAGAAGAAATTTGCTAAATCAAATAATATAGATAATATAGACGGAACATATTTCCGATTATAATGAAAAGGATGTACTGCAAATGGTTTAAGTTAACACACAACTTACTGGGTAATTAATGACTAAACCTACCATAAATAGTGCACCTGGGCACCACACCGGTCCAATTTCCACTGGAGTTGCAGGTGCGATAAGTGTCGCCATGTTGAAGGAAATATCCTTCATTACAAGTATACGTCGCGTTTGAAAGAAACGTGATGTCATTGAAAAAGACGTCGCCATTCACAGGTTTAGTTACGTTTCCACAATCTGAAAAATACAACAGAAGACATTTGCTAAACATAATAATAGAGATAATATAGACAGAATATATTTCCAAATCTAATTAAAAGGATCTACTTACAATGGTTTAAGTAAACAAATAACTAACAGAGTAATAAATGTCTAAACCTACCATAAATCGTGCACCTGGGCTCCACACCGGTCCAATTTCCACTGGAGTTGCAGGTGCGATTAGTGTCGCCATGTTGAACCAAATATCCTTCATTACAAGTGTACGTCGCGAATGAAAGATAGGTTGTGTCATTGAAAAAGACGTCGCCATTCACAGGTGTTGTTAAGTTTGCACAATCTGAAAAGTACAACAGAAGAGATTTGCTAAATCAAATTAATAGCCATAATATAGACAGAAGATATTTCCAAATCTAATGAAAATGGATGTTCTGCAAAAGGTGTAAGTAAACAAACAACTAACTTTGTAATTAATGTCTAAACATACCATAAATTGTGCATCTGGGCACCACAGCGGTCCAATTTCCACTGGAGTTGCAGGTGCGATTATTGTCGCTATGTTGAAGGAAATATCCTTCATTACAAGTGTACGTCGCGTTTGAAAGATACGTGGTGTCATTGAAAAAGACGTCGCCATTTACAGGTTTTGTTAAGTTTCCACAATCTGAAAAACACAACAGAAGATATTTGCTAAATACAATAATATAGATAATATAGACAGAAGCTATTTCCAAATCTAATAAAAAGGATGTACTGCAAATGGTTTAAGTAAAAAAAAAACAAATACCTAAGTAATAACTGTCTAAACCTACCATAAATCGTGCACCTGGGCTCCACACTGGTCCAATTTCCACTAGAGTTGCAGGTACGATTAGTGTCGCCATGTTGAACGAAATATCCTTTATTACAAGTGTACGTCGCGTTTGAAAGATACGTGGTGTCATTGAAAAAGACGTCGCCATTCACAGGCGTTGTTAACTTTCCACAATCTGAAAAGTTCAACAGAAGAGATTTGCTAAATCAACTAATATAGATAATATAGACAGAAGATATTTTAAAATCCAAGATATTTCCAAATCTAATGAAAAGGATGTACTGCAAATGGTTCAAGTAAACAAACAACAGAATGTGTAATAAATGTCTAAACCTACCATAAATCGTGCACCTGGGCTCCACACCGGTCCAATTTCCACTGGATTTGCAGGTGCGATTAGTGTCGCCATGGTGAAGGAAATATCCTTCATTGCAAGTGTACGTCGCGTTTGAAAGATACGTGGTGTCATTGAAAAAGACGTCGCCATTCACAGGTTTTGTTAAGTTTCCACAATCTGAAAAAATACAACAGAAGATATTTGCTAAATGAAATAATATAGATTATATAAACAGAAGATATTTCCGAATCTAATGAAAAGAATGTACTGCAAATGGTTTAAGTAAACAAACAACTGTGTAATAAAATTTTAAACCTACCATAAATCATGCACCTGGGCACCACACCGGTCCAATTTCCACTGGAGTTGCAGGTGCGATTAATGTCGCCATTTTGAACGAAATATCCTTCATTACAAATGTACGTCGCGTTTGAAAGGTATTTGGTGTGATTAAAAAAGACGTCGCCATTCCCAGGTGTTGTTAAGTTTCCACAATCTGAAAATACAACAGAAGAGATTTGCTAAATCAAATAATGTAGATAATATAGACAGAAGATATTTTCAAATCTAATGAAAAGGATGTACTACAAATGGTTTAAGTAAACAAACAACTAGCTGTGTGATAAATGTCTAAACCTACCATAAATCGTGCACCTGGGCTCCAAACCGGTCCAATTTCCACTGGAGTTGCAGGTGCGATTAGTGTCGCCATGTTCAACGAAATATCCTTCATTACATGTGTACGTTGCCTCGGACAGATACGTGGTGTCATTGAAAAAGACGTCGCCATTATAAGGTTCGGTTAAGTTTCTGCAATCTGTACACATATAGCACATAATATTACCAAATCAATTAAAAACTAGGGATAGAAACGAATACCAAAACGCTATTCGAATATTGGAATTCAATATTCGTTTTTTGTAATGTCCCAGTCTTTGTTTATTTATCCAGGATGAAGAATAAGTAAACGAATTAATGTGTCGTTATGGTCTAATTACCCCAAAACGGAAGTCACCTCCTCAGGGTTACATGCTGTCAGTTAGATAATAAGCACATGTGGCTTTGTGCAGGATGCATTATAATTTGTAAATTACAGTTTAAATGAAATATTTTGATATCACTTTAAAGGTATATAAGTAAGCAAGAAGAAAAAAGGCTGTTTTGAGCACAATTTTGTTGTCTAGTGGTTCCCAGCTTCATAACTTGTGTCCCATGTAATCATGCGCAAAATGGCAGCCTCCATGCCCTTCAAAACCGGTGTGTTTATTCTAAGGCAAATATTTTGAGTTACTACACATAGAATTTTTTGGCATGCTGTTTTTTTAAAAGGTTATGTCCTCATCTTTCCAACAATGTATGGTGATATATTGGAAAGTAGCTTGGTCATCGTGAAAAGTGAGATCAAATTTTGAATATTTTATATGTAACAAAGAAGGAATTTATTTGCGCTTGCGTAACCTTTAAGAACTTCAACAAATATTAGTCGTCTGCAAAGATTTTGAAAATGGACTCTTACAAACACACTGTACTGGAAAGAATAACTGCCAGATTCCACCTTGACCCCATTTAGGGCTGTATTTTATGGGATTATTGCTCTAATGGGCATTAGGGGGTAAATATGGGGAAATTAAAGCAAAATGTCCCCCAGAGTGGCAATCCGAGACCCATTGTGTTCATCGTGTTGTTTTTCAGTTTCATTTTGACATTAATTTGCATTAGTTTCAACAAATCTCTCTTTCATGTCATAATGCCTTGTGTTGTAATCCTGAATATTTAGTTTAAGAAAATGTAACTGACAATAATGCCCCGCAAACGTCGTGTCCGCACTGGCCGATGCTTTGGCCATCATGACCGTCTGACCTACCTACTTTGAATAATACCAATTTTCCTAATTTGCGAAGATTACAGATCCTATTTAGTTCATACGTTATTTTGTAATTGTAGTTCAATCAGGCTTTCAGCTAAAAAATACATGAAATGCATGCATAAAACACTTTAGCCGCTCACGCCAACCTAGACCTCACCAAATGGAGATAGCGGCATCAAAATTAAAATCACCATCACAATTTGGTTTAATTTGACTATGTTTTTTAAATGCAGTGTTGAAAAAAACCAGGACCTCAGCCTGAACCATCAACTCATTGGTATACAAGTCTGGATGAAGTGACGAGTCATCAAAACTGCTTTACTTGTCAACTACACTGGAGCGTTTGGGCGGGGCCGTAAAGCTGACACAGTCGTGTCCGTACCATCGGTATTTTTTAAGGTTAGTACATGATTATTGTCATGTATTCTACTCTTTAATGTTTTCTTTTCCAGCCTGTCATTCTTCTTATCAACACCAGTAGGAAAAGCAAGAGTTTAACCCTTGTTGGGACTCTCAAACCCGTTTTAGAACTGAACTGTTCGCACATGAGCTCGACAATCTGAAGCCGGCATAGCGACTAGCCTTATCGCAGTAAATAAAACTTAGTAAACTAGTATATATGTACTCTTATTGTATCTAAGTTACACTAGTAATCACAATATTGAGTAAACATGCACAGAAAACCTTTTTATGTTCACAGTTTACTCAGCAGAGAGTACCCGGAACAGATTGAAGATTGCAGGCGGCTGACCTCACCCACAGGTTCAGGTGTGACAGAAGACTGTTAATTTATATCTGGCATTGACATTTTGGGGTCAAATTCTTTTTTGTTGTGTGACAGGAGGTCAAATCTGTTGATTGTTATGTAAAAAACCATTTTCTGGGGTCAAATGGCATCTGAAATGCTACATTTATACGGATTTTACCCCCCAAAATGCTCAAACTTGAAAAACATTTTTTTTCAAAACTGTCTAAAAACCTATTCTGTAACATTTAGAATGCCAATGAAGATTGTTTTCACTTCTGACTTTATATATTGTATCTGCTATGCCTATTAAAACTCAAACTTATCCTTAATTCTGAGTTAAAATCATGTTTTCCAGAAGTACCCATGTACATCTTTTTCCGTTTAAATTTTTGCCTTAAAACACCATTATATATGACATTTTCGGTTTTATTTTTTTCCAATAAATCTTTAAACCAGTGTAATAGGACTTCATGTTCTTTCTCAAAATAGATCAGATTGATGAAAATTGTGAATTTTAATCAAATTTGAAAGGGTTGGGTTCTCTTAAAGGTGTAATTACCCCAAACGGAAGTCACATCATCAGGGTTACATGCTGTCAGTTAGATAAGCACATGTGGCTGAGTGCAGGATGCATTATAATTTGTAAATTACAGACTAAATGATATGTTTAGGTATCATTTTAAAGGTATATATACAAGCAATAAGAAAAAAGGTTGTTTTGTGCACTATTGTTTTGTCTAGTGGTTCCCAGCTTCATAACTTTTGGCCCATGTAATGATACGCAAAATGGCAGCCTCCATGGCCGTCAAAACCGGTGTGTTTTATTCTAATGCAAATATTTTGAGTTACAACACATAGAAATTTTTGGCATGCTGTTTTTTTAAAAGGTTATGTCCTCATCTTTCCAACAATGTATGGTGATATATTGGAAAGTAGCTTGGTCATTGTGAAAAGTGAGATCAAATTTTGAATATTTTATATGTAACAAAGAAGAATTTATGTGCGCTTGCGTAACCTTAACACCCGTTCTTATCGTTGTCGACACTATGAATTTAATACGAAATTTTCCATTATCATCATCATCATCATCATCATCATCATCATCATCATCAATCTTCACCATCCGATTCATTGATGTCATAATAAAGCAACATTGAAAACAGTTCTTAGCTTTTATTTAGAATCATTTACTTTGTCATACATTTATTAATAGTAAAACAGATACATACACTTCAAACATCGCAAAACAGACACCAAATACACAAAGTAATCTGACAATTTAATAATCACGTTAGTGAACGAGAAGACTTTGAGATTAATGTGTGTGGTACACTTTTATCAACTGCACAGGGATTCTCTCCCATATGGCCATCGCCCCCAGAAGACTTGTATGTTGGGTTACGAGGGATAGTGCAATATACAGGAGACGCCCCGTTCCAGAGACGACGCTGGGTCTTTTAGTGCCAGGTGTGAAGCACCTAGTACACTGCACCTCGGTTTAGCGTCTCATGCGAAAGACGAGTTAGTAGGTTAGGGTGTAGCGGGGGCTCGAACCTGCGACCCCTAAGTTGTGAAACCAGTGCGTTACCACTAGACCACGGATCCGCCACTATTTTTTTGAGATTAATATGGAAACACATAGAATATATACCTGTGCTGTTTTACTCATTTTTGTTTGATATATTGAGCGAATAAATGCTTTAAAATCGGCATGAAAAATGTTGTTGTTAATGCACCGCTAATTTAAGGAATGAAATTAAATTCATAGTAACACCTAAACCGCATAATGAACCAAACATAGTTCAAACATTTTTATCCAAATAGCGTCAGTGTGAAAACATCGGTCTCCAATTAGCTTCAGTTTAGCACCAAAAGAATGTTACGTACAAACTGCGCAAATATCGGTCTCTTCCTAGGGTCCTTTTACGACTCGAATGTCACAGTTTGCTTTATGTCCCACTGCGCATACGGGTATCAATGGTGTTAAATAACATGTCAACGTGTCAAATTAGGTAACTGTGAAAACATAACGATCGCGGATTATAGAATTAAATTAATTTTTTATGGAGAATTATATATATATATATTTATATTTTTGACATTCGAATACTCATTTAATATTCAAATACTCGGTCAAGTATTCGAATATTTGATAAATCGTTGACATCCATAAATAAAACGCATATACCGCAAAAGATTTGATTTAATAAACAATTAACTGCGTAATTAATGTCTAAACGTACCATAAATCGTGCACATTGACACCACACCAGTCCAATGTCCAGTGGAATTGCAAGTGCGATTAGCGTCGACATATTCCACGAAATATCCTTCATTACAAGTGTACGTAGCCTCGGAAAGATATGTGGTGTAGTTGAAAAACACTACTCCATTATCAGGTTTCGTCAAATTTCCGCAATCTCCACAATACAACAAAAGAGATCACCAAAATCAAATAATGGAGATGAACTGCAAACTGTTTAATTAAACACACAACTAACTGGGTAATTAATGACTAAACGTACCATAAATCCAGCACGTTGGCTCCACACCAGTCCAATTTCCACTTGAGTTGCAGGTGCGATTAGTGTCGCCATGTTGAACGAAATATCCTTCATTACAACTGTACGTCGCGTTTGAAAGATACGTGGTGTCATTGAAAAAGACGTCGCCATTCACAGGTGTTGTTAACTTTCCACAATCTGAAAAGTTCAACAGAAGAGATTTGCTAAATCAACTAATATAGATAATATAGACAGAAGATATTTGAAAATCCAAGATATTTCCAAATCTAATGAAAAGGATGTACTGCAAATGGTTCAAGTAAACAAACAACTGACTGTGTAATAAATGTCTAAACCTACCATAAATCGTGCACCTGGGCTCCACACCGGTCCAATTTCCACTGGATTTGCAGGTGCGATTAGTGTCGCCATAGTGAAGGAAATATTCTTCATTACAAGTGTACGTCGCGTTTGAAAGATAGGTGGTGTCATTGAAAAAGACGTCGCCATTCACAGGTTTTGTTAAGTTTCCACAATCTGAAAAAATACAACAGAAGATATTTGCTAAATGACATAATATAGATTATATAAACAGAGGACATTTCCAAATCTAATAAAAAGGATGTACTGCAAATGGTTTAAATTAACAAACACTTGATTGAGTAATAAATATCTAAACCTACCATAAATCGTGCACCTGGGCACCACACCTGTCCAATTTCCACTGGAGTTGCAGGTGCGATTATTGTCGCCATGTTGAAGGAAATATCCTTCATAACAAGTGTACGTTGCGTTTGAAAGATAAGTGGTGTCATTGAAAAAGACGTCGCCATTCACAGGTTTCGTTAAGTGTCCGCAATCTGAAAAGTTCAACAGAAGAGATTGGATAAATAAAAAAATATAGATAATATAGACAGAAGATATCTCCAAATCTATTAAAAAGGATGTCCGGCAATTGGTTTAAGTAAAGAAACAACTATCTGTGTAATAAATATCTAAACCTACTATAAATCGTGCACCTGGGCTCCACACCGGTCCAATTTCCACTGGAGTTGCAGGTGCGATTAGTGTCGCCATGTTGAAGGAAATATCCTTCATTACAAGTGTACGTCGCGTTTGAAAGATACGTGGTGTCATTGAAAAAGACGTCGCCATTCACAGATGTTGTTAAGTTTCCACAATCTGAAAAATACAACAGAAGAGATTTGCTCAATCAAATAATATAGATAATATAGACAGAAAAGATTACCATATCAAATAATAGAGATGAACCGCAAAATGTTTAATTAAACACACAACTAAATGGGTAATAAATGACTAAACCTACCATAAATCGTGCACGTTGGCTCTACACCAGTCCAATTTGCACTGGTGTTGCAGGTACGATTAGTGTCGCCATGATGAACGAAATATCCTTCATTACAAGTGTACGTCGCGTTTGAAAGATACGTGGTGTCATTGAAAAAGACGTCGCCATTCACAGATTTTGTTAAGTGTCCACAATCTGAAAAGTACAACAGGAGACATTGGCTAAATACAATAATAAAGATTATATAGACAGAGGATATTTCCAAATCTAATAAAAAGAATGTACTGGAAATGGTTTTAGTAAACAGACAACTAACTGTGTAATAAACGTTTAAACCTACCATAAATCGTGCACCTGGGCACCACACCGGTCCATTTTCCACTGGAGTTGCAGGTGCGATTAGTGTCGCCATGTTCAACGAAATATCCTTCATTACAAGTGTACGTCGCGTTTGAAAGATACGTGGTGTCATTGAAAAAGACGTCGCCATTCACAGATGTTGTTAAGTTTCCACAATCTGAAAAATACAACAGAAGAGATTTGCTCAATCAAATAATATAGATAATATAGACAGAAAAGATTACCATATCAAATAATAGAGATGAACCGCAAAATGTTTAATTAAACACACAACTAAATGGGTAATAAATGACTAAACCTACCATAAATCGTGCACGTTGGCTCTACACCAGTCCAATTTGCACTGGTGTTGCAGGTACGATTAGTGTCGCCATGATGAACGAAATATCCTTCATTACAAGTGTACGTCGCGTTTGAAAGATACGTGGTGTCATTGAAAAAGACGTCGCCATTCACAGATTTTGTTAAGTGTCCACAATCTGAAAAGTACAACAGGAGACATTGGCTAAATACAATAATAAAGATTATATAGACAGAGGATATTTCCAAATCTAATAAAAAGAATGTACTGCAAATTGTTTAAGCAAACAAACAACTAAATGTGTAATTCATGTCTAAACCTACCATAAATGGTGCACCTCGGCACAACACCTGTCCAATTTCCACCGGAGATGCAGGTGCGATTAGTGTCGCCATGTTGAACGAAATATCCTTCATAACAAGTGTACGTCGCGTTCGAAAGATACGTGGTGTCATTGAAAAAGACGTCGCCATTCACAGGTTTTGTTAAGTTTCCACAATCTGAAAATTACAACAGAAAAGATTTACTAAATTAAATAATATAGATAATATAGACAGAAGGTATTTCCAAATCTAATGAAAAGGCTGTACTGGAAATGGTTTTAGTAAACAGACAACTAACGGTGTAATAAACGTCTAAAACCTACCATAAATCGTGCACCTGGGCACCGCACCGGTCCATTTTCCACTGGAGTTGCAGGTGCGATAAGTGTCGCCATGTTCAACGAAATATCCTTCATTACAAGTGTACATCGCGTTTGAAAGATACGTGGTGTCATTGAAAAGGACGTCGCCATTCACAGGTTTTGTCAAGTTTCCACAATCTGAAAAGTACAACAGAAGACATTTGCTAAATACAATAATAAAGATAATATAGACAGAGGATATTTCCAAATCTAATAAAAAGGATGTACTGCAAATTGTTTAAGTAAACAAACAACTAAATGTGTAATTCATGTCTAAACCTACCATAAATCGTGCACCTGGGCACCACACCTGTCCAATTTCCACCGGAGATGCAGGTGCGATTAGTGTCGCCATGTTGAACGAAATATCCTTCATAACAAGTGTACGTCGCGTTTGAAAGATACGTGGTGGCATTGAAAAAGACGTCGCCATTCACAGATTTTGTTAAGTTTCCACAATCTGAAAAGTTTAACAAAAGAGATTTGATAAATCAAATAATATAGAAAATATAGACAGAAGATATTCCCAAATCTAATGAAAATGATGTACGCCAAATGGTTTAAGTAAACAAACAACTAACTGTGTAATAAATGTCTAAACCTACCATAAATCGTGCACCTGGGCTCCACACCGGTCCACTTTCCACTGGAGTTGCAGTTGCGATTAGTGTCGCCATGTTGAAGGAAATATCCTTCATTACAAGTATACGTCGCGTTTGAAAGATACGTGCTGTCATTGAAAACGACGTCGCCATTCACAGGTTTTGTTAAGTTTCCACAATCTGAAAATTACAACAGAAAAGATTTGCTAAATTAAATAATATAGATAATTGAGACAGAAGATTTTTCCAAATCTAATGAAAAGGATGAACTGGAAATGGTTTTAGTAAACAGACAACTAACTGTGTAATAAACGTCTAAACCTACCATAAATCGTGCACCTGGGCTCCACACCGGTCCATTTTCCACTGGAGTTGCAGGTGCGATTAGTGTCGCCATGTTCAACGAAATATCCTTCATTACAAGTGTACGTCGCGTTTGAAAGATACGTGGTGTCATTGAAAAAGATGTCGCCATTCACAGGTTTTGTTAAGTGTCCGCAATCTGAAAAGTTCAACAGAAGAAATTGGATAAATAAAAAAATATCGATAATATAGACAGAAGATATCTCCAAATCTATTAAAAAGGATGTACGGCAATTGGTTTAAGTAAAGGAACAACTATCTGTGTAATAAATATCTAAACCTACCATAAATCGTGCACCTGGTCTCCACACCGGTCCAATTTCCACTGGAGTTGCAGGTGCGATTAGTGTCGCCATGTTGAAGGAAATATCCTTCATTACAAGTGTACGTCGCGTTTGAAAGATACGTGGTGTCATTGAAAAAGACGTCGCCATTCACAGGTGTTGTTAAGTTTCCACAATCTGAAAAATACAACAGAAGAGATTTGCTCAATCAAATAATATAGATAATATTGACAGAAAAGATTACCATATCAAATAATAGAGATGAACCGCAAAATGTTTAATTAAACACACAACTAAATGGGTAATAAATGACTAAACCTACCATAAATCGTGCACGTTGGCTCTACACCAGTCCAATTTGCACTGGTGTTGCAGGTACGATTAGTGTCGCCATGTTGAACGAAATATCCTTCATTACAAATGTACGTCGCGTTTGAAAGATACGTGGTGTCATTGAAAAAGACGTTGCCATTCACAGGTTTTGTTAAGTGTCCACAATCTGAAAAGTACAACAGAAGACATTGGCTAAATACAATAATAAAGATTATATAGACAGAGGATATTTCCAAATCTAATAAAAAGAATGTACTGCAAATTGTTTAAGAAAACAAACAACTAAATGTGTAATTCATGTCTAAACCTACCATAAATCGTGCACCTGGGTACCACACCTGTCCAATTTCCACCGGAGATGCAGGTGCGATTAGTGTCGCCATGTTGAACGAAATATCCTTCATAACAAGTGTACGTCGCGTTTGAAAGATACGTGGTGTCATTGAAAAAGACGTCGCCATTCACAGGTTTTGTTAAGTGTCCGCAATCTGAAAAGTTCAACAGAAGAGATTGGATAAATAAAAAAATATAGATAATATATTCAGAAGATATCTCCAAATCTATTAAAAAGGATGTACTGCAATTGGTTTAAGTAAAGAAACAACTATCTGTGTAATAAATATCTAAACCTACCATAAATCGTGCACCTGGGCTCCACACCGGTCCAATTTCCACTGGAGTTGCAGGTGCGATTAGTGTCGCCATGTTGAAGGAAATATCCTTCATTACAAGTGTACGTCGCGTTTGAAAGATACGTGGTGTCATTGAAAAAGACGTCGCCATTCACAGGTGTTGTTAAGTTTCCACAATCTGAAAAATACAACAGAAGAGATTTGCTCAATCAAATAATATAGATAATATAGACAGAAAAGATTACCATATCAAATAATAGAGATGAACCGCAAAATGTTTAATTAAACACACAACTAAATGGGTAATAAATGACTAAACCTACCATAAATCGTGCACGTTGGCTCTACACCAGTCCAATTTGCACTGGTGTTGCAGGTACGATTAGTGTCGCCATGTTGAACGAAATATCCTTCATTACAAGTGTACATCGCGTTTGAAAGATACGTGGTGTCATTGAAAAAGACGTTGCCATTCACAGGTTTTGTTAAGTGTCCACAATCTGAAATGTACAACAGAAGACATTGGCTAAATACAATAATAAAGATTATATAGACAGAGAATATTTCCAAATATAATAAAAAGAATGTACTGCAAATGGTTTAAGTAAACAAACAACTAAATGTGTAATTCATGTCTAAACCTACCATAAATCGTGCACCTGGGCACCACACCTGTCCAATTTCCACCGGAGATGCAGGTGCGATTAGTGTCGCCATGTTGAACGAAATATCCTTCATAACAAGTGTACGTCGCGTTCGAAAGATACGTGGTGTCATTGAAAAAGACGTCGCCATTCACAGGTTTTGTTAAGTTTCCACAATCTGCAAAGTTTAACAAAAGAGATTTGATAAATCAAATAATATAGAAAATATAGACAGAAGATATTCCCAAATCTAATGAAAATGATGTACGTCAAATGGTTTAAGTAAACAAACAACTAACTGTGTAATAAATGTCTAAACCTACCATAAATCGTGCACCTGGGCTCCACACCGGTCCACTTTCCACTGGAGTTGCAGTTGCGATTAGTGTCGCCATGTTGAACGAAATATCCTTCATTACAAGTATACGTCGCGTTTGAAAGATACGTGGTGTCATTGAAAACGACGTCGCCATTCACAGGTTTTGTTAAGTTTCCACAATCTGAAAATTACAACAGAAAAGATTTGCTAAATTAAATAATATAGATAATATAGATATAAGATATTTCCAAATCTAATGAAAAGGATGTACTGGAAATGGTTTTAGTAAACAGACAACTAACTGTGTAATAAACGTTTAAACCTACCATAAATCGTGCACCTGGGCACCACACCGGTCCATTTTCCACTGGAGTTGCAGGTGCGATTAGTGTCGCCATGTTCAACGAAATATCCTTCATTACAAGTGTACGTCGCGTTTGAAAGATACGTGGTGTCATTGAAAAAGACGTCGCCATTCACAGATGTTGTTAAGTTTCCACAATCTGAAAAATACAACAGAAGAGATTTGCTCAATCAAATAATATAGATAATATAGACAGAAAAGATTACCATATCAAATAATAGAGATGAACCGCAAAATGTTTAATTAAACACACAACTAAATGGGTAATAAATGACTAAACCTACCATAAATCGTGCACGTTGGCTCTACACCAGTCCAATTTGCACTGGTGTTGCAGGTACGATTAGTGTCGCCATGATGAACGAAATATCCTTCATTACAAGTGTACGTCGCGTTTGAAAGATACGTGGTGTCATTGAAAAAGACGTCGCCATTCACAGATTTTGTTAAGTGTCCACAATCTGAAAAGTACAACAGGAGACATTGGCTAAATACAATAATAAAGATTATATAGACAGAGGATATTTCCAAATCTAATAAAAAGAATGTACTGCAAATTGTTTAAGCAAACAAACAACTAAATGTGTAATTCATGTCTAAACCTACCATAAATGGTGCACCTCGGCACAACACCTGTCCAATTTCCACCGGAGATGCAGGTGCGATTAGTGTCGCCATGTTGAACGAAATATCCTTCATAACAAGTGTACGTCGCGTTCGAAAGATACGTGGTGTCATTGAAAAAGACGTCGCCATTCACAGGTTTTGTTAAGTTTCCACAATCTGAAAAGTTTAACAGAAGAGATTTGATAAATCAAATAATATAGAAAATATAGACAGAAGATATTCCCAAATCTAATGAAAATGATGTACGTTAAATGGTTTAAGTAAACAAACAACTAACTGTGTAATAAATGTCTAAACCTACCATAAATCGTGCACCTGGGCTCCACACCGGTCCACTTTCCACTGGAGTTGCAGGTGCGATTAGTGTCGCCATGTTGAAGGAAATATCCTTCATTACAAGTATACGTCGCGTTTGAAAGATACGTGGTGTCATTGAAAACGACGTCGCCATTCACAGGTTTTGTTAAGTTTCCACAATCTGAAAATTACAACAGAAAAGATTTACTAAATTAAATAATATAGATAATATAGACAGAAGGTATTTCCAAATCTAATGAAAAGGCTGTACTGGAAATGGTTTTAGTAAACAGACAACTAACGGTGTAATAAACGTCTAAAACCTACCATAAATCGTGCACCTGGGCACCGCACCGGTCCATTTTCCACTGGAGTTGCAGGTGCGATAAGTGTCGCCATGTTCAACGAAATATCCTTCATTACAAGTGTACATCGCGTTTGAAAGATACGTGGTGTCATTGAAAAGGACGTCGCCATTCACAGGTTTTGTCAAGTTTCCACAATCTGAAAAGTACAACAGAAGACATTTGCTAAATACAATAATAAAGATAATATAGACAGAGGATATTTCCAAATCTAATAAAAAGGATGTACTGCAAATTGTTTAAGTAAACAAACAACTAAATGTGTAATTCATGTCTAAACCTACCATAAATCGTGCACCTGGGCACCACACCTGTCCAATTTCCACCGGAGATGCAGGTGCGATTAGTGTCGCCATGTTGAACGAAATATCCTTCATAACAAGTGTACGTCGCGTTTGAAAGATACGTGGTGGCATTGAAAAAGACGTCGCCATTCACAGATTTTGTTAAGTTTCCACAATCTGAAAAGTTTAACAAAAGAGATTTGATAAATCAAATAATATAGAAAATATAGACAGAAGATATTCCCAAATCTAATGAAAATGATGTACGCCAAATGGTTTAAGTAAACAAACAACTAACTGTGTAATAAATGTCTAAACCTACCATAAATCGTGCACCTGGGCTCCACACCGGTCCACTTTCCACTGGAGTTGCAGTTGCGATTAGTGTCGCCATGTTGAAGGAAATATCCTTCATTACAAGTATACGTCGCGTTTGAAAGATACGTGCTGTCATTGAAAACGACGTCGCCATTCACAGGTTTTGTTAAGTTTCCACAATCTGAAAATTACAACAGAAAAGATTTGCTAAATTAAATAATATAGATAATTGAGACAGAAGATTTTTCCAAATCTAATGAAAAGGATGAACTGGAAATGGTTTTAGTAAACAGACAACTAACTGTGTAATAAACGTCTAAACCTACCATAAATCGTGCACCTGGGCTCCACACCGGTCCATTTTCCACTGGAGTTGCAGGTGCGATTAGTGTCGCCATGTTCAACGAAATATCCTTCATTACAAGTGTACGTCGCGTTTGAAAGATACGTGGTGTCATTGAAAAAGATGTCGCCATTCACAGGTTTTGTTAAGTGTCCGCAATCTGAAAAGTTCAACAGAAGAAATTGGATAAATAAAAAAATATCGATAATATAGACAGAAGATATCTCCAAATCTATTAAAAAGGATGTACGGCAATTGGTTTAAGTAAAGGAACAACTATCTGTGTAATAAATATCTAAACCTACCATAAATCGTGCACCTGGTCTCCACACCGGTCCAATTTCCACTGGAGTTGCAGGTGCGATTAGTGTCGCCATGTTGAAGGAAATATCCTTCATTACAAGTGTACGTCGCGTTTGAAAGATACGTGGTGTCATTGAAAAAGACGTCGCCATTCACAGGTGTTGTTAAGTTTCCACAATCTGAAAAATACAACAGAAGAGATTTGCTCAATCAAATAATATAGATAATATTGACAGAAAAGATTACCATATCAAATAATAGAGATGAACCGCAAAATGTTTAATTAAACACACAACTAAATGGGTAATAAATGACTAAACCTACCATAAATCGTGCACGTTGGCTCTACACCAGTCCAATTTGCACTGGTGTTGCAGGTACGATTAGTGTCGCCATGTTGAACGAAATATCCTTCATTACAAATGTACGTCGCGTTTGAAAGATACGTGGTGTCATTGAAAAAGACGTTGCCATTCACAGGTTTTGTTAAGTGTCCACAATCTGAAAAGTACAACAGAAGACATTGGCTAAATACAATAATAAAGATTATATAGACAGAGGATATTTCCAAATCTAATAAAAAGAATGTACTGCAAATTGTTTAAGAAAACAAACAACTAAATGTGTAATTCATGTCTAAACCTACCATAAATCGTGCACCTGGGTACCACACCTGTCCAATTTCCACCGGAGATGCAGGTGCGATTAGTGTCGCCATGTTGAAGGAAATATCCTTCATAACAAGTGTACGTCGCGTTTGAAAGATACGTGGTGTCATTGAAAAAGACGTCGCCATTCACAGGTTTTGTTAAGTGTCCGCAATCTGAAAAGTTCAACAGAAGAGATTGGATAAATAAAAAAATATAGATAATATATTCAGAAGATATCTCCAAATCTATTAAAAAGGATGTACTGCAATTGGTTTAAGTAAAGAAACAACTATCTGTGTAATAAATATCTAAACCTACCATAAATCGTGCACCTGGGCTCCACACCGGTCCAATTTCCACTGGAGTTGCATGTGCGATTAGTGTCGCCATGTTGAAGGAAATATCCTTCATTACAAGTGTACGTCGCGTTTGAAAGATACGTGGTGTCATTGAAAAAGACGTCGCCATTCACAGGTGTTGTTAAGTTTCCACAATCTGAAAAATACAACAGAAGAGATTTGCTCAATCAAATAATATAGATAATATAGACAGAAAAGATTACCATATCAAATAATAGAGATGAACCGCAAAATGTTTAATTAAACACACAACTAAATGGGTAATAAATGACTAAACCTACCATAAATCGTGCACGTTGGCTCTACACCAGTCCAATTTCCACTGGTGTTGCAGGTACGATTAGTGTCGCCATGTTGAACGAAATATCCTTCATTACAAGTGTACATCGCGTTTGAAAGATACGTGGTGTCATTGAAAAAGACGTTGCCATTCACAGGTTTTGTTAAGTGTCCACAATCTGAAATGTACAACAGAAGACATTGGCTAAATACAATAATAAAGATTATATAGACAGAGAATATTTCCAAATATAATAAAAAGAATGTACTGCAAATGGTTTAAGTAAACAAACAACTAAATGTGTAATTCATGTCTAAACCTACCATAAATCGTGCACCTGGGCACCACACCTGTCCAATTTCCACCGGAGATGCAGGTGCGATTAGTGTCGCCATGTTGAACGAAATATCCTTCATAACAAGTGTACGTCGCGTTCGAAAGATACGTGGTGTCATTGAAAAAGACGTCGCCATTCACAGGTTTTGTTAAGTTTCCACAATCTGCAAAGTTTAACAAAAGAGATTTGATAAATCAAATAATATAGAAAATATAGACAGAAGATATTCCCAAATCTAATGAAAATGATGTACGTCAAATGGTTTAAGTAAACAAACAACTAACTGTGTAATAAATGTCTAAACCTACCATAAATCGTGCACCTGGGCTCCACACCGGTCCACTTTCCACTGGAGTTGCAGTTGCGATTAGTGTCGCCATGTTGAACGAAATATCCTTCATTACAAGTATACGTCGCGTTTGAAAGATACGTGGTGTCATTGAAAACGACGTCGCCATTCACAGGTTTTGTTAAGTTTCCACAATCTGAAAATTACAACAGAAAAGATTTGCTAAATTAAATAATATAGATAATATAGATATAAGATATTTCCAAATCTAATGAAAAGGATGTACTGGAAATGGTTTTAGTAAACAGACAACTAACTGTGTAATAAACGTTTAAACCTACCATAAATCGTGCACCTGGGCACCACACCGGTCCATTTTCCACTGGAGTTGCAGGTGCGATTAGTGTCGCCATGTTCAACGAAATATCCTTCATTACAAGTGTACGTCGCGTTTGAAAGATACGTGGTGTCTTTGAAAAAGACGTCGCCATTCACAGGTTTTGTTAAGTGTCCGCAATCTGAAAAGTTCAACAGAAGAGATTGGATAAATAAAAAAATATAGATAATATATTCAGAAGATATCTCCAAATCTATTAAAAAGGATGTACGGCAATTGGTTTAAGTAAAGAAACAACTATCTGTGTAATAAATATCTAAACCTACCATAAATCGTGCACCTGGGCTCCACACCTGTCCAATTTCCACTGGAGTTGCAGGTGCGATTAGTGTCGCCATGTTGAAGGAAATATCCTTCATTACAAGTGTACGTCGCGTTTGAAAGATACGTGGTGTCATTGAAAAAGACGTCGCCATTCACAGGTGTTTTTAAGTTTCCACAATCTGAAAAATACAACAGAAGAGATTTGCTCAATCAAATAATATAGATAATATAGACAGAAAAGATTACCATATCAAATAATAGAGATGAACCGCAAAATGTTTAATTAAACACACCACTAAATGGGTGATAAATGTCTAAACCAACCATAAATCGTGCACCTGGGCTCCACACCGGTCCAATTTTCACTGGAGTTGCAGGTGCGATTAGTGTCGCCATGTTGAAGGAAATATCCTTCATTACAAGTGTACGTCGCGTTTGAAAGATACGTGGTGTCATTGAAAAAGACGTCGCCATTCACAGGTTTTGTTAACTTTCCACAATCTGAAAGTACAACAGAAGACATTTGCTAAATACAATAATAAAGATAATATAGACAGAGGATATTTCCAAATCTAATAAAAATGGATGTACTGCAAATGGTTTAAGTTAACAAACAATTGATTGAGTAATAAATGTATAAACCTACCATAAATCGTGCACCTGGGCTCCACACCTATCCAATTTCCACTGGAGTTGCAGGTGCGATTAGCGTCGCCATGTTGAAGGAAATATCCTTCATAACAAGTGTACGTTGCGTTTGAAAGATACGTGGTGTCATTGAAAAAGACGTCGCCATTCACAGGTTTTGTTAAGTTTCCACAATCTGAAAAATACAACAGAAGAGATTTGCTCAATCAAATAATATGGATAATATAGACAGAAAAGATTACCATATCAAATAATAGAGATGAACCGCAAAATGTTTAATTAAACACACAACTAAATGGGTAATAAATGACTAAACCTACCATAAATCGTGCACGTTGGCTCTACACCAGTCCAATTTTCACTGGTGTTGCAGGTACGATTAGTGTCGCCATGTTGAACGAAATATCCTTCATTACAAGTGTACGTCGCGTTTGAAAGATACGTGGTGTCATTGAAAAAGACGTCGCCATTCACAGATTTTGTTAAGTTTCCACAATCTGAAGAAATACAACAGAAGATATTTGCTAAATGACATAATATAGATTATATAAATAGAAGATATTTCCGAATCTAATGAAAAGAATGTACTGCAAATGGTTTAAGTAAACAAACAACTAACTGTGTGATAAATGTCTAAACCAACCATAAATCGTGCACCTGGGCTCCACACCAGTCCAATTTTCACTGGAGTTGCAGGTGCGATTAGTGTCGCCATGTTGAAGGAAATATCCTTCGTTACAAGTGTACGTCGCGTTTGAAAGATACGTGGTGTCATTGAAAAAGACGTCGCCATTCACAGGTTTTGTTAACTTTCCACAATCTGAAAAGTACAACAGAAGACATTTGCTAAATACTATAATAAAGATAATATAGACAGAGGATATTTCCAAATCTAATACAAAGGATGTACTGCAAATGGTTTAAGTTAACAAACAATTGATTGAGTAATAAATGTATAAACCTACCATAAATCGTGCACCTGGGCACCACACCTGTCCAATTTCCACTGGAGTTGCAGGTGCGATTAGCGTCGCCATGTTGAAGGAAATATCCTTCATAACAAGTGTACGTTGCGTTTGAAAGATACGTGGTGTCATTGAAAAAGACGTCGCCATTTACAGGTTTTGTTAAGTGTCCGCAATCTGAAAAGTTCAACAGAAGAGATTGGATAAATAAAAAATATAGATAATATAGACAGAAGATATCTCCAAATCTATTAAAAAGGATGTACGGCAATTGGTTTAAGTAAAGGAACAACTATCTGTGTAATAAATATCTAAACCTACCATAAATCGTGCACCTGGGCTCCACACCTGTCCAATTTCCACTTGATTTGCAGGTGCGATTAGTGTCGCCATGTTGAAGGAAATATCCTTCATTACAAGTGTACGTCGCGTTTGAAAGATACGTGGTGTCATTGAAAAAGACGTCGCCATTCACAGGTGTTGTTAAGATTCCACAATCTGAAAAATACAACAGAAGAGATTTGCTCAATCAAATAATATAGATAATATAGACAGAAAATATTACCATATCAAATAATAGAGATGAACCGCAAAATGTTTAATTAAACACACAACTAACTGGGCAATAAATGACTAAACCTACCATAAATCGTGCACGTTGGCTCTACACCAGTCCAATTTCCACTGGTGTTGCAGGCACGATTAGTGTCGCCATGTTGAACGAAATATCCTTTATTACATGTGTACGTCGCGTTTGAAAGATACGTGGTGTCATTGAAAAAGACGTCGCCATTCACAGGTTTTGTTAAGTTTCCACAATCTTAAAAGTTGAACAGAATAGATTGGCTAAATAAATTGATATATGTAATATAAAAATTAGATCGTTCCTAATCTAATGAAAAGGATGTACTGCAAATGGTTTAAGGAAACAAACAACTAACTGTGTAATAAATTTGTAAACCTACCATAAATCGTGCACCTGGGCACTACACCGGTCCAATTTCCACTGGAGTTGCAGGTGCGATAAGTGTCGCCATGTTGAACGAAATATCCTTCATTACAAGCGTACGTGGCGTTTGAAAGATACGTGGTGTCATTGAAAAAGACGTCGCCATTCATAGGTTTTGTTAAATTTCCGCAATCTGAAAAATAAAACACAAGAGATTTGCTACATCAAATTATATAGATAATATAGACAGAAGATCTTTCCAAATCTAATAAAAAGGATGTTCTGCAAATGGTTTAAGTTAAGAAACAACTAACTGTGTAATAAATGTATAAACCTACCATAAATTGTGCACCTGGGCTCCACTCCGGTCCAAATTCCACTGGAGTTGCAGGTGCGATTAGTGTCGCCATGTTGAACGAAATATCCTTCATTACAAGTGTACGTCGCCTCGGACAGATACGTGGTGTCATTAAAAAAGACGTCGCCACGATAAGGTTCTGTTAAGTTTCTGCAATCTGTACAAATACAGCACATAATATTACCAAATAAAATAAAACGGATATATCGCAAAAGGTTTAATTTAAGAAACTATTAACTGCGTAATTAATGTCTACACGTACCATAAATCGTGCACATTGGCTCCACACCAGTCCAATTTCCAGTGGAATTGCATGTGCGATTTGTGTCGCCATATTCCACAAAATATCCTTCATTACAAGTGTACGTAGCCTCGGAAAGATATGTGGTATAATTGAAAAACACTACTCCATTAGCAGATTTCGTCAAGTTTGCGCAGTCTGAAAAAATGCAACGGAAGGGATTACCAAAATCAAATTATAGACATGAACTGCAAAATGTTTAATTAACCACAGAACTAACTGGGTAATTAATGACTAACCGTACCATAAATCGTGCACGTTGGCTCTACAGCAGTCCAATTTCCACTGGAGTTGCAGGTGCGATTAGTGTCGCCATGTTGAACGAAATATCCTTCATTACAAGTATACGTCGCGTTTGAAAGATACGTGGTTTCATTGAAAAAGACGTCGCCATTCACAGGTTTTGTTAAGTTTCCACAATCTGAAAAATACAACAGAAGAGTTTTGCTACATCAAATAATATAGACAGAAGAGATTTCCAAATCTAATGAAAAGGATGTACTGCAAATGATTTAAGTAAACAAACAACTAACTGTAATAAATGTCTACACCTACCATAAATCGTGCACCTGGGCTCCACACCGGTCCAATTTCCACTGGAGTTGCATGTGCGGTTAGTGTCGCCATGTTGAAGGAAATATCCTTCATTACAAGTATACATAGCCTCAGAAAGATATATGGTGTCATTGGAAAAGACGTCGCCATTATCAGGTGAGGTTAAGTTTCCGCAATCTGAAAAGAAAAACACCAGCAGAAAATCTAATAAAAGAGATTTATTGCAAATTGTTTAGTTAAATAAACAAAGCTAATATCTAAATCTACTATGAAAAGTACACGTGGGCCCTCATCAGTCCATGGATTTATTGCAAATTGCTTATTTAAAAGACAACTTACTGCGCAATAAATGACTGAACCTACCATAAATCGTGCATTTAGGCTGCACACCAGTCCAGTGTCCGCTAGAGTTGCAGGTGCGTTTAATATCACCATGTTCAACGTAGTATCCTGGGCCACAAGTGTATATGGCGATGGAACGGTATGTGGTATTCGTTACACTGACTTCTCCGTTATTTGGAGAGGATAACACACCGCAGTCTGAAAAAATAATAACATAAAAGCACCATTTATTATCTTTTATGAAATACCTGATATATTTGTCTCCTTACACTAGTTCCTCTAAAATTGTTCTGCTAAGCATTCTGATGTATTTTCGAATCGATAATTATATTTCTTTATTGTCCAAGAGCCAAGTGCCATTTATTTAAATTGTGCACCCCAAGCTTAAATTGGTGTTAATATCTGTTTAACCAAACTAACTGAAGTGCTGTTATAGTTGATGTTTGTCCCATTCAATATGTTTCCTCAACACTGCTGGAAAAAAATATTTACGACAAAAATGGGAAAAAACACCTCAATTGGGTTTTTATTTCTTCAAAAATCTGCCTTTCAGTTGTTGCACACTCTTAAAAAAAAATAACTGTAATAACATCATTTTAAACAATCACCACATGCATGTCTTAATCAAGTAAACTAAAATTTGTCAACAGGATGCTCCTAAATTAATATCGTACTGTTGCTTGAAGTGGGTGGGGTAAATTGAGCCTTGAATTTTTAAAACGACATTGTTTAAATTTTGGGATGAATTATTATTAAAAAGTGTTTAATATAATTTTAATATATATTTTTTAAATCAAACAACCAAAATTAATGTCAAATTTGATATTAGTTATGCGATGTGTTTCTTTAGCTACTGCTGGTGTGTTTTTTTACAAAGAAAATGAGAAAAAAACATTAATTTGTTGTTTAAGGTCTAAATGTGGCTTTAAATTGTTGCAAATTCTTATATATGATGATTAATGTAATCAATGTCCTGTTAAAAAATAACCATGTTTTATACAATTAACCTAGATGTGTTCAACAGGATACCCATACATTTCCACACTTTTGCAAAAAGTGGGTAAGGTAAATTGACCTCAGAATTTAAAGAAAACGATCCTTTTTTCATTCGTAGTTGAGTTGTCATCAACTATATTAAAACAATTTATTATAATTCGTTTTTAATCAAACTAATAAAAGCAATGTTATATTTGGTATTTGTAACGTTTAAAGTGTTTTTAACATGTATGAACATTGAGGAAAAAAGCACATATGCTGTTTATGTTGCACATTCTTAAAACAGATTATAAATGTTATGTGGTATGTTATGTTATGTCTTTAGACCGTAAATGCATTTGAGTTTTATTTATACCAATAAAATTACATTTGTTCGACAGGTTTGCCAGGCTGCTAAATTACCATACTCCTGATACAAGTTGGTTGGCTAAATTGACCAATGAAATTACAAATATTTTTTTTTTTACAATCTACTTATAACTGTTCTATTCAATGGTATATAGATATATTCAACGTATTAGTTTATCACATTTCAAAGAGTCTTTTAATGAGAGTATTTATTTTTGTAACGTTTATTAAACTACTCTTCTATTAATAACATACGTACATTTGGTTCTGTCTTGTGCCCTGTGCGATTCACTCCATGATAAGTGGATCGACTTCACCGCGGCATCTAGAGACATGATCTCTCCGAATTGTGTGGCAAATCCACCTCCATATCCTCTCGTTGATGGTACCATTAATTAGATTTTGCTTGGTCCTTCTCCTGAGCTCCTAGTTTGAAATTATTTCTGGCCATCTGACTCCGTGTATCTGTCAAAGATATCGGTTAACGAACACCTGCAGATTGAGGCCTAGTGCCTGTGTGTGCTTTCACGTGTCCAATCCATACAACAGTACGGCCTTCACATTCGAAATGTTTCAAATGGTCTTGAGAGTTGAAGGCGTAATGTGCTTTCTTAATTCTTACCTTTAAATCTGCATTAGCACCCCCTGTCTTGTTCACAATGCTGCCAAGGTATACAACGCTATCAACAATCTCCAATGATTGGTCCTCCAGAAGGATGGGTGTTTAGACTCCCTTTGTTTCCCTGTTGTAGACCTGAATCTCTGGCTATAGAGGCATGAACCTTGGTCTTCTTTTGCATGTCTTTGTGCGTGTGGGACTGGAAGGTCCAGGTCTTCTAACTGTTTTTGGTAAGTGTCCACTGTATGGCTCTTGGCTGACTCGTTGCACTGCTCATTATCACATGTATTACAAGCGAGATACACAGAAGTGAAATCAAACAGCCTTGTCTCACACCAGTTGTTACTTCAAAGGATGGGGGAAAGTTCAGAGTTGTGTACTACGTTACAAGTGGTATTCTCGTAGAGGCTGAGAAGTATGTTGATAATTTTGTCTTGAATGCCATAAAACTTCAATATCTTCCACACTCTTGCTCGATCAACCATATCAAAATATTTCTATAAATTGTATGTATAGAGGTGACTCTATTCCAGGAACTGCTCAACAATAACCGCGGTGTAGTGATCTGGTCAATATATGACCGTCCGGCCCAGAAACCAGCCTGTTCATCGCTCATCTGCATGTTTACTGCTGTTTTATTCTTTCTAGCATAGCATTTGTACGCAAATTGCTTTTCAGTGACAGCAGCTGGATGCCTCTCCAATTCTGGCAATCCAAAGCTCCCCCTTCTGTGGTAGCTTGACGAAAAGTCCCATACGCCTCTCAGATGATAACTCTCCGTGCTCTCATAGGTAACTGATAAGCTCAAATAGGACGTCTGCAAAAGTTGCTGCACCTGCTTTCATGTCTTCTGGTGGGATGCTATCTAGGCTAGCTTTTGTACTTCTTTAAATAGCTTTTTCGTAATGCCGGGTACTGTGTTGATTACAATGTCGGCTTTTGCTTCTATGTCTGGAGTATGTGCAACTGGCGTCCCATTCAGATGCTTTCTGAAGTGTTCTCTTCAGTTGGTGCTGGGGTTTCTTCATTGTCTTACCTTTAAGGGATTTGACTTGTTTTTCGTAGCTTTTACCAGTTCCTGACAGCGTTCTGGAGATGTCGTACAGGGTCCTCATGTAGCCTTCGTTTGCCGGTTCTTGTGCTTGCGTAGCCATCTGGTCCTCTTGTTCGCATTTATTCGTCCTGGCACTTTTATATTTATTATGTTTTTCTTCATTGTACGTTATGCATTTTTGCCCTGGTTTTGGCTTGTAGCATCATGTATCGAATGTGTCTCTTCTTTTCTACCATGTATATGGTTTCTTTTGACAGCCAACTCTTGTATGTCCTTTTCTAGTACCCAATAACTTCCTCTCAGGTGCTCCGAAATGTTTCCTTGACTCTTTCCCAATTTTCTTCAATCGTGTTTTCACCTAAATTATTAAAGACTTGGGATTTATTAGTCTTTACATATGGCCCTTTCAATTAAATTGGAGGTGTTGAAACGTGGCTGCCTTTTAAGAACGGTTTTCCTCACTCTGGCGATCTTCAACTTGAGTTTTGCTTTCACAAGTTCATGGTTGCATACCACATCTACCACTCTATAGGTTCTGACATCAGCTCTTGTTCTTCTCTAGCGTTTTGATATTGCTTTGTGGTCTATCTGGTTTGCAGTAACCATATCAGGCGATCTCCATGTCGTTTATGGATGTGCGAAGGTGGTGCCTCCTGTGACAAGATCATTGTTGGCACAGAAGTTCACATAAAGTTCACTATTCTCATTAAATGCGCCCAAGCATGTCAATCCCATTACAAGTATTATTCCAGTGTTGTCGAGCTCACTTTGGCATTCTTGTCCTCTCTGACAATTGCAATGTCTCTTCTCGGGGCTCGGTCTAGTACTCCTTGGAGTTGCCCATAGAAATCATCTTTCATCTCTTGTTCTGCTTGGTTTGTAGGGGCATAACATTTAATCAAGACAACCTTCTATAATTTAGACCTGAGGTGTGTTGTAACAATCCTTTCATCGATTGGTTCCCATTCGATCAGACACCTGTTTGCCTCTCTGCTAAGCATGCACCCCACTCCATGATGGTGTCCCCACTTCCTCTGGTAGACCAATGCTGTATGCCAAGTAGACAACGTAAGCTTTCCTGCAGATGTCAATCTCAACTCAATCTCCAGTCGATACCGATCCATCTCTCTAGCTACATTTACCGTTCTTCCAGTCTCAAGGAGTGTTCTCACATTCCAGTTTCCGGTCCGTAAAGCGTTCTTAGGAGAGAGTAAAGTCAACTGACAAGCCTGCTTCATGCACTCTTTCATGTCACGGGAGTATAATGGCTTGCTAGTTTACAGTACTCAATTTATGTGAAGTAGCATAAACGTTTAATCATATGTTATTGTAAAAGCAGCAATTGTTGAATAAGACATGTTTGAGTATTTGTTTCCGAATTGTTTTTCAAATTTTATTTAATTGTCACAGCACAATACTAACGATCAATATTTACATACCGGTGATATATAATTGTTTGTATGTCAAATGTAAATTAAAAATGTTATGTCAATGTTAACATGCAAAACACCCTTAAGTTTATATTGAATAAAATTTAGACACCATTTAAATGTATGTTGATTATACAAGAGATGTTTAATACAAGTTACAAAAGTGAATATTCTCATTTAAAGACACTTCGAATTATGGTAAACGAATACGAGTAAGTTGAATATATACTACTGAATAAAACAGTTATAAGTAGATAAAAAATCTAGACATTTGCAATTTCATGGGTCAATTTAGCCAAACCACGTGTATCAGCAGTATGGTAATTTAGCAACCAGTCGAACATATGTAATTTAAATGTTATGTATAAAACATTGATGTATTTATTGTTAAAAATATTTTATAACATAAACCATTTTATAAGAATTTGCAACAATACAAAACTACATAATTCTGTTTACAATAAATATATAAAATTTGTGCCTTTTTTCAATTTACACACATTTTTAACAACAGTGGTTATTCCACATTAAAATTTTTAATTATATAATATAACATTTCCTTCATTTGTTAGAGTAAAAAAATATTATTATTTATTTTCTCTATACATTGTTTAAAGACAGTTGGTAACAATTCAATTAAGAATAAAGAATAAGGTCCTTTTTGAAATGCTGGGGTCATTTTACCACACCCACTTTTCCCAAAATAATGGTAATTTATGAATATCCTGTTGAACAAATGTAGCTTAATTGTGTAATTTATAGATATCGTTATTGTTTAAAAAGATATGTATTACACTAATAATCTTTTATAAGAATTTGCAACAATTGAAAGCCACATTTAGACCTAAAACAACTAATTAATGCATTCTTTCTCATAGAAACACATCGAATATTACAAATATCAAATACAACATAAATTTTGGTAGTTTTATTTAAAACAAATTATATTAAAATTGTATAAAACACATTTTTATAACAATTCATCAAGAATTTAAACAATGTCGTTTTTTAAAATCAGGGGTTAATTTACCCCACCCACTTCTAGCAACACTATGATATAAATCTAGGAGTAATCTGTTGATACAATTTAGTTTACTTTGATAAAACATACATGTGGTGATTGTTTAAAATGATTTATAACTGAAAGGCAGATCTTTTGGAAAAAAAAACACCAAAATGGAGGTGTTTCTTTCCCATTTGTTCGTATATATTTTTACAAGTGTTGAGGAAACATATTGAATGTTACAGATATCAAATATAATATCACCTCAGTTAGCTCGGTTAAAACATATTCAAAAATGATTTAATTACAGCTAAATAATAGGTTTAAGCGAACATGGGGTAAAATGAAATATATTGTCGGCCATCTTGGCCGCCATCTTAGATTGCCGGCCGTTGTAAAAGATGTTTTTTTTTTAAGAAATTGGTTTTTCAATTCGGTATATGTATATACCTTTCATTTAAAACGAATTTTAGCTTGGGTCGGCAATTTTAAATAAATGGCCCTTGGCTCTTGGACTATTATAAGCGAGGTTGCATTATTTGATTTAAGCAAATTACAAGCACATACATTTTAGCTAAAAGAAATAAACGTGTTTTTTTTTTCAAGACTGAACACGAATTATTAATTAATAAATATTAGAAATTCGATTTTATAAATATAAAAGCAACAACACATTCTACAGCTCTGTTGGATAATACTTCTCAATAAATACCAATCATGAATAGAAATAAGTTATTAATTGAACTTTGACAGGTAACATGTTCTTTTATTGAATACAGTAATTGTGTGGAGTACCAACAATTGTATGACTATGATAAGCTATGAAAAGTCCAGTTTTGAGCTATGATTGACCATGATAAGCTATGAAAATTTCAGTTTTGAGCTATGATTGACCATGATAAGCTATGAAAATTCCAGTTTTGAGCTATGATTGACCATGATAAGCTATGAAATTTCAGTTTTGAGCTATGATTGACCATGATAAGCTATGAAATTCCAGTTTTGAGCTATGATTGACCATGATAAGCTATGAAATTTCAGTTTTGAGCTATGATTGACCATGATAAGCTATGAAATTTCAGTTTTGAGCTATGATTGACCATGATAAGCTATGAAAATTCCAGTTTTGAGCTATGATTGACCATGATAAGCTATGAAATTCCAGTTTTGAGCTATGATTTACCATGATTAGCTATGAAAATTTCAGTTTTGAGCTATGATTGACCGTTGTTGTTCATGTTTTCTGTGTGTGTGATATAGAAAGGCTGGAAGAGAAATCGAATTTTAAAGTCTGGTTTAAATCGAAATGTATTGAATGTTAATTTTATTGTGGCAATTGACACATACGGTTTTATCTGTTTATTGGGTACGTATGAAAATATGGTGTAGTATACCTGGCAATGTACAGTTTACTTCCAAGCTTAACTGCCTTTGGTCCGTAGCGCCGTAGCCATCAGTGCAGGATATTGTCAAGTTAACCCACACATGAGATGTTGAGTGTGGACACACGCGGTCTCCGATGCAATCGGGATTTTCACACGAACGTTTATAAAACGTATATGCTGAAATATATGTGAATGTGAACTGTGGGAATACATTCAGAGACATAAATAATTAAATTCAACAAGGATTTTAACAGATGTTATTGTATAACAGGTACGAAACATTTGCGATGTAAAACATTGAATGTGTATACGTAATTAAAAAACGAGTGTGATTAAAACTAGTAATTGAAGCTTACAGTACTGTACATCCTCTATATACGTACTTGACCAACTTTTGGTCCTTCTATCCACTGAAAAGTTAAAATAGGGTGAAATCAAGTTTTTCTGTCCCGGGTCTGTACTTTTCACAATGCAAGTAACATTGTCCTCCCAGCTATAGTTATTATCAGATGTTTCCAGTACGTGAACAGTCTTCTCCTCGGTGTCGTATCCTTGAATCGTGACAGTGGCTGGCAGACTGTCTATTCTAGGCGGCTAGAATTGTAACACATCTTTTCCCTCAACGATTTTTACCACCAGAATTAACAATTCTTACTATATGCATACAAATATGTTTAAATCGTTCTGGCATTGCGCAGATATGCAAAGACATATATGTTTTATTGTTATTATAGTGCTGAGTTCATCACAGTTTGTTTTAACAATGTGTTTTAAAAGCACATACCCAGTTGGTGAAACTGACGTTGACTAACAATGTGCAAGTTGTTGTGCAGAATTCGGAGAGTGCTGCCTGAACAGTCAGGTTAAAGGTCTTGCTTGGGTATGCAGGGAAAATGCTGATATTTCCCTTAATACCGATCTCTCCTGTAAATGGATAACTGCTTCATGAATATCTATACAATAGAACGCTAGAACAACATGTTCTGAGAAATTGTAATAGTCGTGTTGGTTGTGTATTAGTCGTATCGCAAAAGAGGCAGAGATTCGAATACTTTGTTACTTGACATGAGAACAAAGAAGTTTTTAGAACACAGAGTACTATACCATTTAACTTAATTAAGATGTATTTTTCACCACATTACATATATTTAATATGATAAACGCACATTATGTAATTTAGCCGTTAAAACTTAACTTGCGTAATAACTAAATCTTCATGAATGATGCAGAACAATATATGGAGGTGATTTTAATGACAGTAAATACCTTCTGGTTCTCAACCCTCGAATTAAGTCAAATATTTTAGTTCCAAATGGACATGCATTGATGTGCTCAGTGGAAATGTCAAATAACGTTGTTTTAAATTTTGAATTTTAGTAACGATGGTTGATGGTGATCAAACAGCTATGGAACTTGAGAATTGTATGCGTCGAAATATGTTGGGAAAACACGGCAAATCAAATAACTTGTCGCATGTCTTTCCGATCTGGTTTGTATACAAACCATTCAAACCGCCGAAATAAACACAATAGTTTGTTATTATAATTGCTTGATTTATCTGCACTATAACTAGATGCTATTCTAAAACAATTAAGCGCGTGATGCGGTAGCTTTAATTCGACCTATCATATATCTTTTGATACGGCACTTCTAAGTCTAGACCTACAAGCTTTATGTTTCATTGCCGACCTGTTTTGACATCGATACATGCGTTGGTTAAACCGTCATCGTTTTCCAGCGACCATTTAATATCCACGCATTTCTCCCTAGAACAGAGTATAACCAAGACGCATGAGAATACGGTATTACAGTTAGAAATAAAAAGTTTATTTGGAAATTTATGATTTGAACATACGGTTAAGAAACTTATTTTTTTTTATATCACAGCAAAGCCATTTAGAAACAAACGGAAGCCATTGTATCTGACTCCATGTATGTTCTTAAAGGGTAATTTTAAAAATGTTATCATATGCATATTAATAAAACCGTGTGGCTCATTGTATTACTTAGTGTCGTTAGGAATGTCCGAAGGAAGTTCATAAGTCATATTGAACAAAGACTTCGTCGCGTCAGTTGCGAGCATTCCATGAGTATCTGTTATATCTACAGCATCGCCAGTACAGGTGAAGTTCATGATACATCCGCCTGGAAGCAAAAATATCATCATCATCATCACCATCATCAACAACAACAACTACTACAACAATCAAAGCATAATAATTCAGTGCTGAAAATGATTAATACCCATATGGAAAGAATATAAATCGTATTACCCATAAAAGACTATTCAATACATAATATTATAATCGTAACAATTAGTACATTTATACACACATCTTTGAAAGCATTTTACAATAATTAGTATAGAGATTATTTGAGCAAATTAAAAGTTTAAAACAATACAACATGGCGCTAACATTAAGTAAGTGTACGTACATAAGAGTACAGAGACAGTCTCGCAGGTTATTGACCGTCTGTCTGATGCACAGAATGTCAAATTGAATGTTTGCCAATATTCGTCGCTTAAATTACGTCCGATGTAAACCTCAGCCCGGGTGAATGTTTCTGTCTCATTATATGATTTAGCCCCACATGAATCATTGTTGAGAGCCGCAACAACAACTGCAAATAGATTGGACTTTCAAAGTTGGTCGGAAAATTCATAAATATCAAGGAACCTTTATTTGATAAAAACTATATTTTACCAAACTTTTTTCTGAAGAAGTGCCTGTGTTCGTGCGAACGTATTTCAGATGTATATACAATGTATTGCTCTAATACTCTTACTTTAAGTTTAGTTAATTTCAACCACTTACACGCAACAACGATTATAAAATAAATTGCATGAAAGCTGAAAACACTATAACAAATACATAAAACCATATGGACATTTGGTCAGGGTATTACCAGTGCTGATGTTAAAACTAGTGTTGCTGGGATGCACTGTCCATTTGAGAGTAGCATGGTTCTTGTCTACGCATGCGTCGCTGTCAGTAACCGTCACTATGGCAATCGGCTCATCATGAACGGTGGCGTTACTATATATTGTCTTATCTGTTCCGCCTTAAATCGATAAATTAATTTAATAAAATACTTGAGACTTGAAACTTGCTTACATTACAGGGTTTGTTATCAGATGAAGTTTTGATTAAATGAATGTTTTTATGAAAATACACTAATATATTGCATAAGTAGGTACAATGTTCAGCATGTCTCATCAACATATTCCAAACATTAAGAGCAATATGTTAACTGTGTTTATTTAATAAAATTGAAGACGCATATAATTGTGTGCTTATATGTTTTCATGTAAGTTTGAGAAGCATACTTATTCCTAACTTTAATAAAATAACACCAAGTATGTTTAAATTACAATTATTGAACGAAACCAAAAAACGTGTATTAATACGTTTTTAGATAACTGTATAAAGGCATATAAGTTAAAGTTGAAAATATATAATCTTCAATATAGTCTACATTTTTTATTTTACTCAATTGGTATTCTTTATTCCATATCAGCTATATACAATTATTTAAATTAAGATGCGATAATAATATAAAAATCAATATAGTGTAGCGTTTGTTGTTTCACAAAATAGTTATTATTCATTCCATAATTAAAATGCATAAATATTACTTGAGAAACAAGACTAACAAATTGGTTCTTGTTAATTTGAATCAAGTGCGTTATAAAATGCTGTGAAAGGATGTGGTGACGTCCAAACAAGACGGCGGGAATTATGGATCTGAGTATATGCATCGGTATGAAAGGAGTATTGTAATGTCATTCACAGATTATGTCAATCAACAACAAAAATATTTTTTTGTTCAAAAATATGGTTTTAGAGTGCGTTTTATCATCATTGAAGCTGCTTTTTGGAGTTTTTTTAACAAAGGTAGGCAAATGCGAAACAAAATTGCTAAGATTGCGTTACCTAAAACGGTGATCACTGCAGGTGAGTTTGGAATGACACCAAAGTCTACTTCGAAATATGTGACGATAACCTCCTGTTCCCAACACCTCAGGGTAATTGTGTGATTATCATTGACGTTTAAACAGCCTAGACTGGCATTGCAATCTTGGGAACATGTGCGATCTGGGCAGGCTGTCTTAGTGATCTTAGTCCCTATATATATAAATAATCAGAATTTGCACGTGGTCACATTCTCAGCGTAACATTAACGCAATATAAGGTATAACTCTGACTTGTTGTGAAAGAGTTCAGTCAAACTCAGAGAGATGTATGCTTGCATAATAATCTCCAACTTCATTATTCGTAGTCATATATATTTTTGTTGAATTCATATCCTATATTAAAGAAAATAAATATATTTTGCATAATTGCAAATTATAACCACATACGACATACGGTACACAACACATACAAATTTCAAGTGTTTAGTGAAGACTAAATAAATGATTTGCAGATGTGTTTGACTTCAATGCGTAGTAAACACCTGTACATCATATACACTAATTAACATAACATGTAGGAAATATAAGCATCAAACTAGATCTACCGTCTGTTGAGAACATTCCGGGGAAGTTAGTATTCACAATTTCACAAACAGAGCACTTCACAGTGCCCGCTCTAGTAACATTACACTGATGATCTCCGCATCCTTGCAACGAACTGAAAATCAGCAACAACAACAACATAGATATATTGGAGACAATTTCTTTTGTAAAATAACGTTATAATTCTTCTAAAAATATAAGATACATGGTTTAATTATATATGGTCTAGTGTTATGGAAAAACTATATCATGTAATTATCCTAACTATATTGGTTTCCTCGATTTAACGTATTGTATCCGTTTAGAAACATGAGTCTACGTATTTAATTTACTGTCAAAATTGTTCGATACCCAATCTAAAATAATAATAATAATAATAATAATAATAATAATAATAATAATAATAATAATAATAATAATAATAATAATTAATAAATAAATAAAGATATTTATTATAATACTATAATTATATTATTATTATTATTAGTAGTAGTAGTAGTAGAGGTAGTTGAAGCAGTAGTAGTAGTAGTAGTAGTAGTAGTAGTAGTAGTAGTAGTAGTAGTAGTACCAGTAGCAGCAGCAGCAGCAGTAGTAATAGTAGTAGTATTAGTGGTAGTGGTAGTGGTAGTAGTAGTAGTAGTGGTAGTATTTGTGCTTTTATTTAACAAACACCTTCCAGTCGTGAAGAAGCATTTATTGCCGCCTTCAAATGTTATATTGTTATGACAGATCAATCCATCCGAAATGTTCCATGTCTTCTCCTCATCGAAATTCACGTGAATTGCTTCCAGAGAGGGTAATTTCTTAACTGAAATATTAAAAATTCGTGTCGTCTTTTTTTCATACATGTATTTACACCAGGGGCGGTTTAAACGATTTTTACATTTCGGACAGAGGCGAGACCGCAGTTGGTCATAGACCTCATCCAAGTGTGAAATCGGAACTGACGAAGGTAAGAGAGACTATTCAAGTCCTCGATGTTCCGAAAGATTCTCAAGCGGTCGGTCTCTCGTACGGACTATCGAGGATATTTGGACATATCCGGCACTTGTGTCTCTCATTGGACCTATGATTCAGCAATGTGCAGTAAACTGTTTCACAAGTCTAATGACAAAGATACCGCCTTAGCAAGTTATTAAGGTGTTACAATAGCGTTTGGAATTTATAAACAAAAGTGCCTAACAATATTTATTATTTAAGCGATGTGCAGATTTGTCGTTGGGTGTGGGCAATAAAGTAGTTTTAAAATGTGTATATCTTTGGTTGTTCTTTAACAAAGGAATATTTTGTTAAGACTAAGTGTAGACTCACATGTGCTTTGAGCATTAATTCTGAAAGCTGCATAGACATGTTGATTTATAAATTTCGTATCAGATATATACTACTAACACATACCATCTTCGGGCAGCGACTAAATACAGGTATGTTATTAAGTTACTCGATAACAGAACGCACATATATCGCGAAGTATTATTATTATAAACGAGGGCGTAGTGCCCTACGAACAATACGCACGTGCGTAGTACAAAAAAATGCGACGCATACAAATTAAATGAAAAACAGCGACAACAGCGAGCCGACTGTGTGTGTTTCGTGTCTAAATGGCATATTTGATTTAGAGCAAAATGGCACAATGACGGTCTCAATTGCTCCTGATGTCAGTCAAAACTGGAAAAAAGAATTAATTCTTATGCCAGAAAAAAATCCGTAATACACCATTTCCTTCTTTGTTTTATGTTTGCGAGGTAGATTTCGCGGCCCCACACCAACGGGAGGGGCGTTCCCTCCCCCTTAATGAATGTTCTCATGTGCGTATAAATTGTTCAACCCTGGCTACGCCTCTGATGAATACCGAAATTACTGAACTCTATATGTTGGGACACTTAACTAATGTTATTGTTCGCTGTCCTAATTTTTAGAAACAGAAAACAACAAATGCTCTAAATGTATCCCAATTATGATATTCATAAATGGAGTGATAAGCAAAGTTTAGTGATTATCGCAATTACGGTACTAACATTTAACCGTAACGCTTAAATATCGTTATCAAGCAATTATGATTTATTCAATAATTTTGAATCAATTTCAGTAATAAGGAAATACATAAATGTATGGCTCGGACAGTTATCACGATTACGATATAAACACTATAAAAAGTTCATAATAGCGTACTATTTAGCGTATTATAGTGTTCTAGTACGGTAACTGTGTTTCTATTTTAGTAACGGTGACCTGACCTTACCCTCTGGTGAAAAAGTATAGTGTGCAAGAAACATGAAAAAACAAGGCGGTCACAGTAATGCAAGCAATACAATAGTCCCCTACCGATGAAAACCACCATCAATAATAAACCTTTGACATCTGGTAAAATAGTTAATATTGTGCACAATAATGAAATCACCCTTAATATGTATACCAAGTTTCATGATTATATCTTCTGTACTTTTCGAGTTATTGCAGAATTAATCGTTTTCTACTTTTAGTAACATTCACCTGACCTTTGACCTCTGGTAAAAATAAAAAGTCTTGCATGATCCTCAAATTGTCGGTTAGATGTGAAGTGTTTTAAAAATATCTTCAGTACTTTTTGGGTTATCGCAATATCCAATTTTGCGGACGGACGGACTGGCGGACAGATGGACGAACAGACAGACGGACGTTTAGACAGAAGGACGGAGGGCAAACATATAGTCCTCTCCTGCGAAACACTTAAAGAGCGATTGTTTTTAAAAAAAAGAACTGATTAAAAGCACCTTTAAAGACAAATATACATTTAAAACATAAAGGACAAGAACTGACAATCAAATAGTAAGAAAAACTATTAGAGAACATCATGTGTTGTGATTGAGGAAAGAAACGCTTTGTCACCTTGTTTATTTTGTCAATAAGAACAAAATAAAGTACAAAACAAAAACTGTGAAATAACATAAATTGCGAACTTCAAAAAGGTATTTATTTAAACCAAGAGGGCTATCTTAGCCCTATATCGATCACCTGGTTCAATGTGATTAGAATGTTACAAGACAGTAATAAAAAACTTAAAATGTCGGTAAACAGGCTTTTTGTAATATAATCTATAAATAGACGCTCTCCAATTGGTCCCAACAGCCGTCGATGACTGAACATAAAATTGATGTCTCATGGCCTAAACTCATGTCTTATGGGCTAAAAATAGATTTGTGCATTCCCCAAAATGTGTACCCGGCTAGAACATAGAAATTCACACACAGCAACAGAAACCAGAATTCTTACATAAATTCATGCTATATGGGCTAAAATAGATTAGGTGAATTTCTCTTTTGGTTTCCGACATGACATTGTGCATTGAAAATTGTTCAAGTAACAGTGAAAATACCACAGCGTTCTTTTCTGTTTAAATACAACAATGACGCCATTTTTTTTTCGTGATGTCATTTTATGTGTTTAGTTTGATTTAGTTGGTTATTCTTCGAATTTATCAGAATGTGGTGAGATCGATAGAGTAACAGATCCGCGTAGCATTATAATATATTTATCTGCTCGGTGATTTTGCTATTCAGACTATTTATAGATTATATAACAAAACATTTTTTGACTAGATTGCCATGGGACATGGTCTGATGTTAACTGGGTGTAACTTATATTGACCGAGGCGTTATTTTTCTATATCACAGAGTTCATAAATTAACTACAACTTGACCAAGTTATTACAAGATGTTGTGAAGCTGTTTACCGTATTTGACTTTGTGACCTAGTTTTTTTAAATAGATTTGTGGATTTCCCAAAATGTGTAGTGACCTATATTTTATCAGAAGCTAGATTTTATGGAGGTCAACAATCTAACAAAGTTTCAACCTCGTCTGATGATAAATATTGTTCCTAGAGTGTAAACAATTATATTTACGTAATTAAATCCAGTGACCTAGGTTTTGATCGTATATAACTCATGTTATATCAGAACCTTTATTTTATAGAGGACAACAATCTGACCAAGTTTCAACTTGATCTAATGAAAAATGTTGGTCCTAGATTTCAACATAATTTTTTTAACTTTATTTGACCTAATGACCTAGTTTTTCAACCAACTTAATCCATATTCGAACTGTATCCAATTTCTATCGAGGTTAACATTCTGACAAATTTTCAACCGTATAAAAAAATGGAGCCACTAGATCGTAAACGTCAATTAAAAAAGTCGAAAAACCTGCAATTATGTGAATTGATCGAGTGACCTAGTTTCTGACAGCAGCCGACCCATATTTTACCAGAGCCTGGAATATTTCAAACAACATTCTGGCCAAGTTTAAATCTGATCTGAGGATAAATGTGGGCTCTAGGGAGGTACATATTTTTGTTCGTTATTTGACCTAGTGACTTAGTGTTTTAACCGACTTGACCCATATTCGAACTGTATTCAGATTTCATTGAGGCGACCATTCTGACAAGTTTCAACTTCATCAGAGAAAACAATGGAGCTGCTAGTTCGTAAATGTCACCTAAATCATCGAAACACATGCAATTATGACAAATGACCTATACTGAACTAGTTTTTAACCGCGGGTGACTGATATTTTACCACAGCCTAGAGTTCACAATTCTGACCAAATTTAAACCTGATATGAGGGTCAATGTGGTAACAAGTGTTTTTTATGTTTATTTTTGACCTAGTCAACTAGTTTTTGACCCAATATTTCAGGAATCACCGTACATAAACTGAAATCAACATTCTGACATAGTTTCTTGGTGATCTGATGAAAAATGTGATCTGAATAGTGCCCTAGGTGGACGAAGGAGGGTCTCCAGTGATCCTTATAGTTCGTGGCAGGCAAACTACAAATTTCACGTATGGATGAGGTTTGCACGAAGATAAGTTACTTATAAAAAGTATCAAGCGTTCTTAGTCAATTTCATTCTGATTTCGCAAACAAAACAAAACAACCAAATATACCACAAATTTGAGAGTCAATCGTCGCAGAGCTACATACAGGGACACGATCAAAAACTATGTAACCTTTTATTGCACCATAATAATAATAATAATAATAATAATAATAATATAATAATAATAATAATAATAATAATAATAATAATAATAATAATAATAATAATAATAATAATAATTATTATTATTATTATTATTATTATTATTATTATTGTTATTATTATTACTATTATAACGAACAAGATGGAATTCGGAGTTTACGGAGTAATTACGCTGCACTAAATAGCGGTCGTTTACACTCTCTCTCGTTATCATGTCGAAAAACTAACACAGACAAAATAATACACGCGCAAGACCGGGGCGGTCTGTAACCTAGTGGTTAAAGCGTCAGACTTTCTTTCCGAAAATTGAGGATTCAATTCTTGACAAAGGCATATTCACTTTTTTTCGTTTTAATGTTTGCTTTGACATGTCAGTAAAATAAATTGAAGTTTAACATGTAACGAAATTTCTAAACAATACGAAAATATGTAAATAACTTATTAAAAGTATTGTAAAACACAATTCCACAACAATTTTGTCAATGCGATTGATTCTGTCATTTATTTAAAGACCACATAAAATGCGGTGGGGGGAGGGAGGGGGGAGGCTGCAAAGTCTGCAGGCAGCTGAGAAAGTTTCTTTGATACGTTCCATGTGTAACTACGAAAACATATCATTCGATGACTTTAATTGAAAAATATTGTTACGAACATATAGATTTTACAGCATTTTTATTTAATTTACACTGATCGATAACTGAAATAAAATTAAGTTTGATAGTGTATTAATAGAGAGCATGTGATACAAGTGAATAGATAAAAATTGGCTAACAATATGATGAAATAAATGCAGAAAACCTTCCTTCTGCTTTTGGACCTATAACTGTTTATTTTCATTTATGTAAATATAAATTGTTTGGTATTAACGAATATGTCCATCGATCTGTTCGAAAATTCTTCTGCACAGAAAAAAAGTTAAAATCGAACTTCCAGACGCCATACACAACGTTTAAATTTGCAGCTCGTACGTACGGAATCCTGTTCATTATAAAAATTATATTCAGACTTACAAGGTACTAACAAATCACAATTATATAGAGTCGCAATAATAACGTATCAAGATTCCGTACAATAGTGTAATGGATGCGGTGTCCGCTTTTGATCGCTCTTCGGGGAACCTGCACTTAATCTGTCTCTACCGACTCCAAATACTGGCTCTACTTTGCAATGTAGGCTTAAACTATAAACTCAACTTATTCACAATTGTAGTAACACTGTTTATATAACTTTCAGAAAAGAATGTCCTAAATAGATTTGTCGGTAAAAGCATTCTTACCACATGAAGGTGTCGAATTGCTCCATTGATTTCCTGTACATGTGAGTGGGGCATCTGGGTAGGGTCTCATCATTGTCTCACAAGCAAACACTGCCGTCAAACTGTTGTTCTTTACTGACAGAGCTAGTGTGCCTCCAATGGGTACCGTCAGGCTTCCACACTGAACTGTTTGTAGCAAACACATTCTTAATCAAAGCACGCAATAGGTAGAGAGAGAGCTAGACACAGAGAGAGAGAGAGAGAGAGAGAGAGAGGGAGAGGGAGGGAGAGAGAGAGGGAGTACTGGTAATACCGTAATAGGGGGGACATTTTTTCGTTGAAAAACCTTTGTTGTGGGGACCAAGGATGCGTAGTGGGGTCATTGCCATGTCCTCGGAATTACGGTTGGCCCAGGTTTAAGGGAATTCAACTTGAATATTTATTTTTAGTTTCCAGCCATGTCCCCACATTCATCTGAGAGTCATCATTTTATCTCGTTTTTGTCTAATTTTGCAGTTTTATGCTTTTCTTCGGCCTAAACATTACGCGTGGAACCAATTACGCGCGTGAGACGAATTCCGCACATGCGTCGAGAGATTCTTCCGGCATGGGTTTGTAGCCATTTTTTTCTTTGACTTTTTATTTCTTTAACAGTCTGATATTCTGATTATGGGAAAACATAACAAATCGAACAGAAAAGATTATCAAATCAGAAGAAAACGAATTCAGAAATTAAAAACTAAAAATACGTTGTATTCAAACCAGGTCACTGATAACGGCGAAATACAAGTTACCAACACTAGATCTAGTATTAGTAGTGGTAGTACCAGGTCTGATTCTGCTACACAATATAGTGAAAATAACACAGGATCTGACACGAATTGCAGTGCTAAGTGTCATAATAGTGACAGCCAGTGTTCTCCATTTTTTGCATCTAGCACGACATCGACTGAAAGTTCTAAAAAATTGGCATGCAATGCCAATAGAAGTGCCAAATCATTAAGTTTAACATGGGAGCAAAAATTAGCTACAGATCCTCTAATATTAAGATGGAAAGAGTTTACATTACTGCAAAACAGAATCCAAAAGTTAAAGAAGTCAAAGTTTTAGGTGAGTCAGTAGTCTATAGTTTCCTAGTAAATACATTAAATACCTTGAAAGAGCTCTTTACAACAGTTCCATTGAACATCATAATTCAATACCCGGTTCTTAAAAGAGATTAACTTGTATTCTAAAATCTAAGACTTCATATTTAGCATACGACACGATATAACCTTTCCTGTGTTTAAGTGCCATTAAACCCAAATAAACAAACAATAAACAAAAGTCTATAGACACTATTAGTCTACTAAATCACACGTGCAATGAATTTAGAGCTACTTTTTATATGGGGCTAAATTCGCTGCAACGTCTAATCCGCGAAAGACTATTTATGCGGTGGAAACTTGAAAATTAAAAATTTCATAAATTCTTATAATTTGCTAGAATAGAGTTATTAATCAACATACTTTACATAAACAACACTAAATCTGCTGTAAAAGTGCAGAAAATTACCCAATATAAGTTTTTATTTCCGATTTAAACTTGTGTATTAATCTTCTTCATGTATGTAGAAATTTCTTACAATTATGGCAACTTGTTTATCACTTCAACCAATCAGATTGAGGCAGCAGCCAGACTCTCCCGATTTTGACCAAGAATGCTAATAAAAACCAAGTTGCACATCAATTACGTGACTAGGAGCTATCAGTGTTTTTTTTTCACCATTAGGGGAAGGGGCCTGGGGCCTTTGAGGAGGGGATATTTTCGCACGACAATCACTTATTAGGGGAAAATATAATAAAACACTTGTTTTACGTCATCAAAAACATTGTATTTTGCCAAATATTACTGTAACTTTACATTAAATGTAAAGCATTTGTAGTAGGGTGATGTATAAAGGACACTTATACTGCCTTGCTATAAGAGCTAGCTTTTATAGCGACGCGGTAGAGCGTTTGCCTATGAACCGGGAGGTTCCGGGTTCAATTCCCATTGTGGCTTGGGTTTTTTTCAGTTGGGTTACATTGGCGCCCAACGTAAAATTACCCACTGTGGTCTGCACGACATCCCACAGATGTCAAGGCAGAAGGAAATTCGTGGAAGATACTCTCCCTCCATGTATGAAATTCTTCCACGAATTTCCTCTGCCTTGACATCTGTGGGACAAGTATGGTCTATTTCAAATACAGAATATATACCTAAATCATACATTGAGAATTTTTTTTACAATGTACAAAAATACATGATGTGAAAGAATACACTTTGAACCAGTATCTGATTGCATTTAGTCTAAATTTTAGAGTTCTACTGTTCATAGATTTGTTCTTCCAATTTCTCCATATACAAAGTTACTATTAGTTGTTAAGACCTTATAAACCTTATACTTCCGCTTTTTCAATAGTCATAAGAATCATGTAAATCTCAAATTTTAGACCCATAGTACAATATAGGTTTTTGAATTTTACCGGTGTAGTGTTTCCAATTGTGATACATTTGTTTGTTATGCTGTAAATCGTTCCTTTTGCCCAGCACGCCCGATTTCATTTTTGTATGGATAATAAACCGGGTTTATACACGTTTAATGTCGTAAAATTATAAAAATCAAACAAACAGCCGATCTAATGTTAAAAATTTTGTAAATACAGGAGGGGATTTTTTTCAAGGAAGGGAAAAAATTCTTGAGGCAGGGATTTTTTTCCTTATATCAAAGGGGCCTTATGAAATGCACCTTTCCCCGAAATTCAAAGCTACACTTGCAATTTCTTTCCCTTTCTGGACTTTTTATCGTGTAATTTTCCCCAAAATTAAAGGCCAGGCCTTTTCCCCTAAACCCGAGAAAAAACCATGGGAGGGGAAGACACATTAAGCGGCGACTGCTATATAAGGTAAAAAATATGCTGGCTATACTATATAGTTTTAAACTGTAGACTAGATTAAAATCATATATGATCTGCTTTACTTTAGGAAAAAGACAACATTTAAATGAAAATTCCCTTATTGACAGGGTGTTCCTAACGTCTGCTTTGATAATTATATAGATAGAAGGTTGAAATAGATAAATTAAATAGTGTACAGACAAAAGAAGATGAAAATATAGATCTTTGACATTTCGACTGACTACATAAAAGTTAACATGTTCCATATATTGACATGGAACGTTACCATGGGAAACGCGCACGTGCTAGATTTGCATGTTTTTTGTGAGCGACATGTATGTCAAAAGCGACAGTGTTTGTTATAATTCTTAATATGACAAGTGCTAGATGCTGAACAATTAATGCCATAGTGTTAATTTTAGGCTTATAGTTTTGTCATTTTATGTACCTTATTCCCTTATTATTTCTATAAAGTATGGTTCTATGGCATTTTACTTGATTAAATTGTTCTAGAACTAGTCATTTTTTATTCCACGGGACTCATACAAATTCTCTGGGACGCATAGTTTTAAAACGCGTGAGTCCATTGGGATTCATAAGTTGTTCTACAATTATCAGTTAGTATCCCTGCCACTTTGTATAATGGCATGCATATTTTGAACTTTTTCTAGGGTCCCTCCTATAAATGTTCAGAAAAAGGCCTGCAAGCTTCAAAGTGTGTTTAAGCAGACTGCTTGATCAAGATTTGCATTTCAGGTCGTGCTAAAAGAGTAAAGCCAGTAAGCGAAGCTGAACAATGGCTGCATAAGGATGATGACCCACCAGGGTTTGAAATCAAGTGTTTTCCAGGGAAAGGTAAATTTTAATACACCCATGATCGGAGCATACAATTAACTTCGCTATTTGCATTGGGTATAGTTTTTAGGTCTACTTTTCGAAGAAAAGGCAAGCTATTCTACTCGCGTCGGCGTCCGCCTTGGTTTAAGTTTTTCGGTAAGCTCGTTTCTCAGGAATGGCTTGAGGGATTCCTTTCAAACTTCAAGCATTTGTTTCCCATATTAAAATGAACCCATAGGCCAAATTTGGTAACTCTAGGTTGAAATTTGTCATAATTATAGGCCTTTTTACACTTATAAAATTTACATTGCATGCTATTTTGGCAGGTTAAAGTTTTTCAGTAAGCTAGTATCTCAGGAATGGCTTGTGGGATTTTATTCAAACTTGAAACATTAGTTGCTTATATTGAAATGACCACATAGGCCAAGTTTGGTAACTTTAATTTGAAATTTGTCAAAATTAGGGGCCTTTTTTAACTTGGAAACTAATAGTAATAGTGCAAGCTATTTTGGCAGGTTAAAGTTTTTTGGTAAGCTAGTATCTCAGGAATGGCTTGTGGGATTTTATTCAAACATGAAACATTAGTTCCCTAAATTAAAATGAACCCATAGGGAAAGTTTACACTTAGAAAATTACCTTGAATGCTATTTGGTTAGGTTAAAATTTCCGTAAGCTAGTGTGGCAGGAATGGCTTGAGGCATTTTATTTAAACTTGACACATTTATCCCCCATATGAAAATAAACTCATTTGTCATGTTAGGTAACTTGTGTTTTAATTTTGTAAAGTTATTGGCCTTTTTATTACTTAGACTTTTATATGCCAGCTATTTTTGAAGGTTGAAGTTTTTCAGTCTGCTTGTTTCTCAGGAATGACAAAATAGTTTTCATTCAAACTTAAACACTTATTTCTGATATTAAAATAAATTCATAGGCCAACTTTGATAACTCTTGTTTAAAATATGTCAAAATTTGGGGCCTTTTTACACTTAGACATTTTACATTCCCACAGAATAGATTTCCATTCTCTTACTCAAGAATGATTTTTTCATATATAGATACCCTAAAGCAATATTTTACTTGGGACTGCATTTGGAGTGGGTTGGGTGGGGTCAAGGTCACTGTTTAGTTCTAAAACAGTTTCTGCTTAATAACTCTGGAACAAATTGAAATATTTTAATGAAACTCAGTGAATTGATATGATATAGTGAGACATTTCATTACATTACATATATGATTGGTGGGGTCAAGATCTAGGTCACTGTTTTGAAAATTAAAAAAAATGCTTTCCATTTAGTAACTTGAGAACTGAATTAACTTTTTACTGGTTAATTGGCGACAATATTATCGGGACAGATTGGTTTAGAAATAAAGCTAGCAAGTCTGACAAGCACAAGAAAAGTCAAGCACGCTGTTCTCCGACAGCTCTTGTTATAAAATAGAAATAACTTAAACTGTTCAAAAGTGATACAATTATAAATCTCAGACGTTTTAATTACAAAGCACAATTCAACCTACTCAGAAAATATTGCAGAATAACAAAATAGCATTTATGTTCAGAGGCATTTGTTTGCCAAATGTAATAGTTGATAAAATCTTTTTTGACTATGACAGTCAAAAAAGATTTTATAATTTACGTATAGTAATTTGGCATGCCGTTCTACATCTATTATGTGGATTTTAACAAGTTTAAAATTTAAAAGAATGTTTGTGTACTCATTTCAAATAGTTTATAACAATTTTACCATAATGCTTGTTAATGTATATTTCTGTTGCACAAAAGGTATGGCCCCTTTAATTGCCTCTGACTTTTAGGACTTGCTTATGATTACAAAATAGTTGCCTGTTACAAGTCCCCATAATTCTTGTAAACATACTTCAGAATTGTTGCTCTTTATTAAACATAGAAGTTTGGATGAAGTTTTCATAAAATGGATATAATTTAAAGACTTTCTGAGATACAAGTCTCAAATTTTCAGAATCTGCTTCTGATTCAAAAATACTTGCCTGTGACATGTCCTACAACACTGGCAAACATACTTGCAGAATTATTGCCCTTCGTACACAAAAAAGTTTGTGGAAAATGGAAATAACTTTAAAACTGTTCAAGGTCAAGTTACAGACTTCCAGAATTTATAAACAAATACATGGATGTAACACGTCCTGTAACTTTGTATGGCCCTTGGTATATGTTACTAGTATGTCCTCTGACTGACATAGAAATGGGAAGATAAAGTTTTGTGGCAAGTTGCTGTATCTAAAAAAACATAAATCAATTGATTTGACACATCACACAAGTGTTGTGACTGTCACAGTTAGGTTACCTAACTCTGTATGGCCCTAGACATAAATTAATGTCCCCTGAGTTAGAATTTGATGTTTTAAGTTCTTCAGCAAATTTTAAGTTAAAATTTTGATGCAGGTTGCAGTATCTCGAAAGCTGTTCAATCCTTTTACTTTATACAAGTTGCACACTAGTGTTCAGGGCCAGTGCACTATGAGGTTAGGAAACTCTGTATGGCCTAGATACAAGTTATGTCCTGGATGACTAGGAAATTTTTAGTTCAAATTCTGGCAGTTGGCTATAATTTAAAAGAAGATTTTGTTTAAAATATACTTAAAAATATGTGTGCTACTTTATATCTTACTTTTAATTTTTGTGATTCTAACTTTCAATGAAACTTGGTCATACATACATGTAGAGTTTGTCTGTGACAAGGATCCGAATAGTTTAGCGCTGTCCACAGACATCATTTTTTTCGGGTTTTTTTTTACCTAGTACGTCTCTGTTGCGTTTTGGAAGGCACTTAAATCATGCTTTAAAACAAATTAACCCGAAGTATTGAAGTTATACATAGTAGTTTAGTAACAATAAAGTTATAATTTTACCATATGCATAGAAGAAGTGTAAAACACTATGCTTAAAGCGGCTTTGTTTAATATTGTGACCTCGAAAAACATAAACAATTTATGGAACCGTAATAAATTTGGTATTATGTCAGGAATTATATGGTGCGAAAATAGTCATAAGTGCCTCAAATTCTGTGACTATGGGACAACTGACATTATTCTGACACTATATGATATCTAACTTTCAAGTATTTTATAACTGTTTTTGGTCTGCTAATTTTAACTGAGGCAGCTGGTGCCTCGGTGTGCCTCAGCGTGGCTATGATGCTGTATAAGCATGTGTAACTGATTATCCATGAGTATGGGTCATTGTCCAAAAATCTTGAAAAAAATCCCTGAAAGATCTGAAATCTATCTAAAGAAATAATTTAAACAAATAGAGCCTGAGTAGAACTTGTAAACAAAAATCAGATTGGTAAAAAGTTATGATGACATTTGCACAGGATGTGATGTCACCGTACCTATATTTAGATGTAGTCAGACATGTGCTTAGAAATGGATAATCTGCCATCAATATTTTTACTGACAAAAGATGTTAACACTTTACTTGGATCTTTAACATCATTTGAAAGGTCTAACTGTGATGTGCTTCTGTACTGCAATGGATATCTCCTTGTGTTCCATAGTTTTTCTGTCTGGGAACTCTGTGTATCTCTATTAGAAGAGAAAAACATTTTTTTTCAAAAGTTTGGATACATGGTTTAATGGGTAAGTTAATTGCTAGCTTAGTCATCACTTTCTTACTATTTGGGCACCTCACTTGGAATTACTACTGTCCTCTTTACATTTTGCTCACTTGGACAGGTCTGTTACCTATTGCCTAAACCAAGAAAATGACTTTCATTTACCAGTATGGGTTAATAATGATTTGTTTCTAAGGTTTGATTTTTTATATACAGCAATTTACATTTACATTTAATTCAACAAAGGTTTTATTTTGTATTATGGTGGATGACCAGTCAGGCAGTTCTCGCATGTCTCTACTTACGCTAGCGTAAATGTGTCCGTGAAACGGCACCCTGATACTTCACCTTTTGAGCATGTTGGAAATGTGTAATTAAATCATATATTTGGCATGATTTGAAGTACAGGTACTTTGAAATTTACATCTGTCTCTTTAGGAAGGGGAATTGTTACAACCCAGTGGAGGAGTGCTGGGGCATTTCTCCTGCACTATGCAGGAGAAACAATTTCTGCAGCCGAAGGGGAGAGGCGGGAATGTATTCCAACAGGGTTTCGTTTCTTCTTTACCTCTGGAGGAAAGAAATTATGGTAAGTGGCTTCAGAGAGCTAAATTTTATGACTTTTATAACTACTAATATTACTGACACAGGCATTTAATGTGTAATGAGACGCATAATTTAAAATAACGCTAGTTATTTATTCAGAAGAGTTATACCCTGGTTACACCCTGGAAACGTTTAGAGTACTCTTGGGCTAGTAATTATATTGATGTTGGTTGACTGCTTTGTGGTTAGCGGTGAAAAAAATGTTTACCGAGCTCTGTTACTCTTAAAGGTGGGTAAGCTGATTAACTAGTGTGTTCTCCGACTATGTTTTCACGCATTTGTTACATGTCTAAAACTGCAGGATTCATTCTTCGAGTTAGAGCGTGGGACTCCGAATGCAAGGATCAGGGGTTCGAGCCCACCAGGAGCGGCAAACTTTCTCCTTGATAATTGAACCTAGGCATTGCGTCAAAGTCTAGTGTTTAGTTGTCCCTCACAGCTGACTCATGTGAGGGAGCACTCAGTTGCTTGCGGAGATAGACGGCTAGTACTGGTGAACCCAAGAGCGCTGGTTAGGTGAACTGGACGTCGTGATATGACCTCGTTGTCAAAAAACAGCGTAAAATACAAAATCCAATCCAAACCATTCCTCGAGACTAGTAATCCAAATGCAGGTCTTTTTAACAAAACTTCATATATATATATATACTCAAAGTTTGCTAAGCACCAGATTTTTGTATAGCGGTATTTTTTTCTTGTCGGCCTTTCGTCATTCAGGTTGTCACATTTTTTTGATGGATACTATATTGCCTTTCTGGAATTAGGTTATTATGCCATTTGGATTCGTCCAATCAACCATGACAGCAGTTTAAAGTTGGTTGGGTGGGAAAAGTCGAAAATTCAGTTGGTGTTGAAATTTCTCAAACTTGACCCTTCAATAAAAGTTTGAGAAATTTCAATTCCTACTGAAGTTTCTACTTTTTCCCGCCTTACCAACTTCAAACTGTTGTCATTGTTGAGTGGATGTAACCAAAGGGCATTATTAACTACCTCCATAAAGACAATACAGCAAGCTCTAAAAAAATGCCAACAACCGGAGCATGAAAAGCCAGCAGCAAAAATGACCGCTATACAAAATCCTGGTGCTTAGCAAGCTTTGAGTAGTATATATACTACTCAATTAGGTCTTGTAAGTTTTATTTGTGTATCTGCAGTGACTAGATTCTCATTCAGTTTTTGTAACTTAATTTTAGCACTGATGCCTCCAGGGAATCAGGCCGCTTGGGAAGGTTAGTTAACCACGGTAACAAAAATGAAAGAAATGCATCGATGAAGGAGATTCAAGGACAACTTGTACTGTTTGCCACAAGGTATGTATTTATCAACAGCTTGATGGTCTTGTAAATCTTGTCATCTCCACTTCTCTTCATTCCTTGCTTGGATTTCTTTGATACTAAAGGCCTAACATGAACATTTAGTTTAAACTTATTTATTTTAGCTCGATTGCATCGAAAGCCTTAGGCTTATAGAGACGTTCTCGAGTCCGTTTCCTGGGAAGAACCAGTACTTGGTGTCTTTGGACAGATCCAGAGAACGCTCCCCAACATGGAACATTTGACACCTAACCTAGTTCTGTTCCATTTGGATGAGTGAGTTATGGTCGTTTATCATGAGGTTTTAGGCATTGACATGTCTGCAGTTTTTAGCTCGACTTTTCGAAGAATAAGGAGAGCTATTCTACTCACCCAAGCGTCGGCGCCACACTTTTGGTAAAGTTTTGCGTGCAAGTACTGAATTTCTCAAAAACCGTTACATTTATATTGTATTGAAACGTTACATGAGGCTTCCTAGTCATTAAAACTATTGGAATAACTAAGTTACTTAACTCTGGGTGGATTTTTATGCAAATTATGCCCCTTTTTGGACTCAGAAAATTTGGTTAAAGTTTTGTGTCAAGCCAACTTTTATGTATATACTTCAATAACCACTGATGATATTGAGTTAAAACTTTACCACAATGTTCAGGGGCATTATACGGTCAAGATAGATAACTCTTGACTAAATTTATTACTGATTATGCCCCTTTTTGGACTTAAAATATTTGGTTAAAGTTTTGTGTGCAAGCCACTTTTATGCATATACTTCAATTACCACTGGTGGAGTTAAATTTTATTTACTAATAATGCCCCTTTTTTGGACTGAAAGAATTAAAGTTTTGCATGTATAAGTAGCTTTTATGCATATACTTAAATAACCATTGGTGATATAGAATATGTGGAGTGACTGAATAGTCGAGTGCGCCGTCCGTGGACAGCTCTTGTTAAAACAAACCCTAATATGAAACAAGTTTTATCATTTTCTTTATGCAGGGATATTGAAGTTGGAGAGGAAATAACCTATGATTATGGTTTGGCTGAGCTTCCATGGGAAAAGGTATTGCAGTTTCAATAAGTTATGGTAGCAATTTAATAAATTAGTTCCAATCTTACATGTATATATGAGGATTTTTTCCTGCTTGGCATTAAAAGTGCTGGTAGAAATATCTCTAGGATACATAGCTATCTATCAATAAGTGGTTATGCTAGTGCCTTAACAAGTAGAATCATAACAAATCCTTATGTGTGTGTGTTTCTGCATGTGCAAATGCTCTGTATGCAGTAATGTTTGAATTTCCTTTTTACAGGCAGAAGTTAAAGGTATCATTTGTCACAGTTACTTTGAAAAAAGTTCTAAATTACTTGTTATGAGTTCCAGGAGGCGAGTAGTCCTCAGACATTTTTGAATATTTTTATGCCTCCCACTGTTCTTAGTGTTGCTGTTGTCCATACATATGTAAGTCCCAAAATCCTTGAACGATCAGTAACCAGATAGACGATAGGCCTAGGTTCATTAACCTTTATAGGGATGTTGTTCATGACCAGTGGATGACCCTTATTGATTTTGAGGCCAAAGGTTAAGGTTACAGTGACCGTCAGCTGAAAACCTTGTCTGATTAATAACCAGAGAAGAGTTCGGTTTAGGTCCATGAAGATTGGTAGGGTGGTTTGTGATGATGAGGTCACTAGATTAAAGGTCAATGTCATAGTTACTATCAACTAGAAATCCTTGTCTAATCAATAACAAGAGAACAAAAGGGCCTAGGTTAATAAAACTTTGTGGGGACATTATCCAATGTCAGTAGAAAACCCTTACTGATTTTGAGGTCTTGAATTCAACTTTCAAGGTCACAGTTACTATAGGCTTAAAATTCTTGTGTGATAAATAAGTAGTAAATGATTGGGCCTAGGTTCATGGACCTTGGTCGGGACGTAAGTCATGACTAGCAGATGACCACTATTGATTTTGAAGTCCCTAGTCGAATGTCAAGTTCACAGTGATTTTTTTTATTGAAAAATGACAGATTAAAAGGCCTTTTAATGATTGATGGGTGTCTGTGTTAAAGCAATGTTGGGGGCTTCTAATGTTTAGTGACATCTCTAGTTTCTTAATAATTCTATCAGCAGTTACATGTCAAACCAGAATTTGTTTTGTATAAACTAGGGCACAAACATTATCATTTAAATCAAAGACAATAAATAACCATCATCTTCCTTATTGGTCTGAATTCCTATAGAAATTCCACACAGTTAAATCATAAATAATCAATTTTATTGACAGGCCTTATTTTTCATGCAAATTTCTGCCCATGCTAATGTGTGCTCCAATAACTATTCGCCTCCTGATAGTTCTACTTGTTCTTAGTGGTGTTATAGATACTGTAATTCACAAACAAAAATGTAAGAATGGCTTTGGAATAGGTCAGGAAACCATTATATGACATCTTCATGAGCAGTTGCAATAATTTGTTCAAATTCTTGAAATATAATTTGTAGGTTTGTTCTTTTTGATACCTTGGAAATTGTGTTTGCTATGGTAACAGAAATGCAAAAAAAAGAAAGACTAAAAATGGGATTTTGCTATAACTTTAAAAAGTAGTTAAGCCAGGTTAATGATACTTGTTCAACTTAAAAAAATGTTAAAGTTTTCAATAAATATTCTTAATTGCATGTAGTGACAAAGCGTTGCAAATAATGATGCTATAGACTGGTAGGGAACTTTTGTATTGCCACTGCAATCCTCATTGACTTGTTGATAACTATTTTTCAGCTCGAGAGATCAAGGCTCAGAAAGGGAGCTATGACTCATCGCAGAAGATCGAGGCTCGGATAGAGAAAGATGACCCAGCACAGTGTATTGAGGCATCAGCTCGAGAGATGGAGGTTCAGAAAGGTGAAGATAACTCTGCTGAGGAGACGAAGGCTCAGAAATGGGGACAAGATCCAGCTAAAGAGATGGCGGCCCAGAAAGGTGAAGGTGACACAGCTAAGGAGGTTGAGGCTCGGATAGTGGAAGATGACCTATCTCAGAAGATGGATGCTCAGAAAAAGGAAGATAACACAGCTCAGGAAATGGTGGCCCAGAAAGGGGGACAAGATTCAGCCGATGAGATGGCAGCCCAAAAAAGGGGACAAGATACAGCTGGGGAGATGGAGGGCTCAAATGCTCAGAAAGGTGGACAAGATCCAGCTCAGGAGATGGAGGTTCAGAAAGGGGGACAGGATCTAGCTGAGGAGATAAAGGTTCAGATAGATGAAGGTGTGACAGCTGAAGAGTTGGAGGCCCAGATATTTGGACAAGATCAAGCTCAGGAGGAGGTTCAGATAGGTGAAGGTGTCACAGCTGAGGAGATGGAGGCCCAGAAAGGGGGACAACATCTAGCTGAGGAGATAGAGGCTCAGAAAGGGGGACAAGATCCAGCTGAGGAGATGGAGGTTCAGAATGGGGGACAAGATCCAGCTGAGGAGATTGAGGCTCAGAAAGGTAGACAACATCCGGCTGAGGAGATGGAGGTTCGGAATGGGGGACAAGATCCAGCTGAGGAGATGGAGGCTCAGAAAGGTAGACAAGATCCAGCTCAGGAGATGGAGGATCAGAAAGGGGGACAAGATCCAGGTGAGGTGATTGAGGTTCAGAAAGGTAGACAAGATCCAGCTCAGGAGATGGAGGTTCAGAAAGGGGGACAAAATCCAGCTGAGGTGATGGAGGTTCAGAAAGGTAGACAAGATCCAGCTCAGGAGATGGAGGTTCGGAATGGGGGACAAGATCCAGGTGAGGTGATGGAGGCTCAGAAAGGCGGACAAGATCCAGCTCAGCAGATGGAGGATCGGAAAGGGGGACAAGATCCAGGTGAGGTGATTGAGGTTCAGAAAGGGGGTCAAGATCCAGCTCAGGAGATGGAGGTTCAGAAAGGGGTTCAAGATCCAGTGCAGAAGATTGAGGTTCAGAAAGGGGTTCAAGATCCAGCGCAGGAGATGGAGGTTCAGATAGGTGAAGATGTCTCAGCTAAGGAGATCGAGGCTCAGAAAGGGGAATATGACCAGTCTCAGGAAATGGCGGAGAAAGGGGGACAAGATCCAGCTGAGGAGATGGAGTCTCAGAAAGGTGAAGATAACTCAGCTCGGGAGATGGAGGCTCAGAAAGGGGGACAAGATCCAGCTAAGAAGATGGAGGTTCAGAAAGGAGTACAAAATCCAGCACAGGAGATGGAGATAAGAATAGGTGAAGGTGTCACAGCTAAGGAAATCGAGGCTCAGATCGGGGAAGATGACCAAGTACATTATATGGAGACTCAGAATGGGGAACGTGACGCAGCTCAGGATATTGAGGCTCAGAAAGGGGGATATGATCCAGCTCATAAGATGAAGGCTCATAAAAAGGATGGTGGCCCATTTCAGGAAATCGAAGCTCAGACAGGGAAAGTTGACACAGCTTTAGAGATCAAGGCTCAGAAAGAGGAAAGTTGCACAGCTCAGGAGATTAAGGCTCAGAAAAGGGAATATGGCACAGCTGAGGAGATTGGGGCTCAGAAATTGGGACATGATCAAGCTCAGGAGGTCAAAGCTCAGAGACGAAAAGTCTACCTCGCTCAGGTCATCAAGACTCGGCAAGGGGAAGAACTCGCAACTCCTGAGATCAAGGCTCAGAAAGAGGAAAAGTGCAAGGTAGGGCAGAGATTGTGTGAAACTAGGATCCAACTTGCTCAGATTCATTAGCTTTCAACATTCCACAGTTTCAGAATAAGGGTGTTTCAACAGTGACTGATAAAAGAAGACTGATATTAATGGCATAACCCAATTTAATTCTCAAATACCCTGAAGCAAACATGCTATTGATTTATTTGTTGTGAAATCGGTACACTAATTTACCTGAGTGATCATACGATTAAATACAACATTCTGTATTTTACTGGTCTGGAATGCATCGAAAACAATCGTTTTCAATGATTTAATTAAGTGATGGCAATAAAGTTTACAATTATTGTGTTTTAGGATGTGGAGCAGAAGCAAACAAGGGGCAAGCAGGAGTACTGCCACCAGAGCAGTTCAGAAATTGATAGGGAACCAGAACCTGCAGGTACCCATCATTATCTGAAATTTGTCTTAGCTCTTTAATCATATACAGGTACTGTTTTAAAGGTGTGGTGCTTAGTCTTTCTCTTTCATGGCTTGAGGCATTTGTTGAAACCTACCCCAAAATTTGCTTCCATATTTTGCTGTGTGAGGCAGCAGTTCATGCAGTAATGTTGTTTAACAGATGACATCAGTTTGTGTCCATACCCAGGCAGGGAGGTTCATGTCAAAAAGACACGTCTGTTTTATTATTCTGCATTCATCTTTTCAACACCCATGCTAAAACTGCTACAGTATTGATCCCTGTTGTATATAATTTAGGTTGTAATTTGGTGTGATTCTGTCATGCAAATCTTGGTGACTCTGAATGAAGTGAGTGAATAACTACAGTTTGTGAGTGCTAGTTATAATCTTTGTATTCATTCAGTGTATAAGTGATGCTCTCATGCAAATCTTGGTGACTCTGAATGAAGTGAGTGAATAACTACAGTTTGTGAGTGGGTAGTTATAATCTTTGTATTCATTCAGTGTATAAGTGATGCTCTCATGCAAATCTTGGTGACTCTGAATGAAGTGAGTGAATAACTACAGTTTGTGAGTGCTAGTTATAATCTTTGTATTCATTCAGTGTATAAGTGATGCTCTCATGCAAATCTTGGTGACTGTGAATGAAGTGAGTGAATAACTACAGTTTGTGAGTGCTAGTTATAATCTTTGTATTCATTCAGTGTATAAGTGATGCTCTCATGCAAATCTTGGTGACTCTGAATGAAGTGAGTGAATAACTACAGTTTGTGAGTGGGTAGTTATAATCTTCGTATTCATTCAGTGTATAAGTGATGCTCTCATGCAAATCTTGGTGACTGTGAATGAAGTGAGTGAATAACTACAGTTTGTGAGTGGGTAGTTATAATCTTTGTATTCATTCAGTGTATAAGTGATGCTCTCATGCAAATCTTGGTGACTCGGAATGAAGTGAGTGAATAACTACAGTTTGTGAGTGCTAGTTATAATCTTTGTATTCATTCAGTGTATAAGTGAAGCTCTCATGCAGATCTTGGTGACTCTGAATGAAGTGAGTGAATAACTACAGTTTGTGAGTGCTAGTTATAATCTTTGTATTCATTCAGTGTATAAGTGATGCTCTCATGCAAATCTTGGTGACTGTGAATGAAGTGAGTGAATAACTACAGTTTGTGAGTGCTAGTTATAATCTTTGTATTCATTTAGTGTAGTAGGGATGCTCTCATGCAAATCTTGGTGACTCTGAATGAAATTGATTGATAATGTCTTACTGGTATTTGTTAGTTAAAATAAGACATTTTCTTCGTGGTGTTTTAATCGAATGTCTGACAGGCAAATATTGCGACAGTTTGGCACTTTTGTTCAGAGTTGACAGTTTAAAACATACGTTGTTGAGACAAAGTGTTGCATGTAGAAAAGTTGTTTTTTTACTGCAAGGTACTGAACTGCAAGGCACTTTGCACAAGTGTAGTTTACCGACTTCCATAAATGAATGGAGTTGATTGTGGTCTTTGGCTATACTGCTTAGAATAGTGTAATGTCTAATACTTAGTTTTTTGTCAGTAATAGATGCAAGACTAATTTTGCCCAACAGGTGTTGTAACAGTCTTCATTGATCATGATGACCATACAGATCCTCACGACTTGCTATTGAATGTAGTAGGATCAGCAGGTGATCCTCACCTTGAAACAGTATCAGATTCTGAAGCCTCAGAAATAATTGAAGTACAGGTGAGCTATGCCAGATTTGTTTATTGGTATTAGAGAGATTATATTGTTTAGAATACATTCATGGTTTATAAGGAATGTCTATTCATCTGTAAGTGCTTTGTTCTTTGTGTATACAGATAGTAGTCACTCATGAGTCAGCTTTCTGCAAGAACTGGCATATTATGCTCAATGTAGCTTTTGTGTAACTTGAACAAAGACAATTGAAACTGCAAGTTAAAAGTTTAGCAAATCTATGTCATGAGTAATTTTCATTATTGGTATAAATATTCAAAATAAAACAGAAATACCTGTCTGTTGTTATTAAATGAATAATTATATATACTTTTTCTCTCAAAGGGCCCAATAAAGGTATCTGCGGATTCAACAACAGGATCTATTCCAGAAAAAGAAGGTAAATCCTACATATTGCAGCAACAATGTGCTTTTTAGTACAAATTGCTTGTGATTTATAAGTTTTGCTGGGTTCATTTTGTGGGATTTCATGAGTTGACATATCCACAAATTCAATTCAAGGAATATAACAGCATGCTCTGTCAACTTGTTAAGAAAACGAAAAACCAACAAATTTATGTACCCATGAAATTCAGAAATGGAAAATCCACAAACATTTTTACCCACGAAATTTAATGTCTTCACAGAAATTGGTTCCTGAAGATAGTGAAAAGGCTGAAGAAAAGTCCCTTATGAATTTTACATTTTTGTTGTGAAATTCGGCAAACAATTGTGTTTTTTTCCAGTGTGTCAGTGCTATATATCAGATACATACAAGTCATTCTGTATTGAAGCCATCCTGTGCCAAAATTAGAACTGAGTATGGTGTACATTCTTCACATCTGACATCGAAAATGTGGACATGCACGTGTGTTTTCAGACAGTTTACCCTTATCAAGTTGTAAACCCAATCTTGTATCTGTGCTTTTCCATGCTCTCCTCCAGTCTTGTGTAAATGTATTCCTTACACTGCAGTTTTGTCTTTTACGTAAACACCTATGTAGTATATGGCACTGATTACAAAACAGGGAAGAAGTGTGAAAAAAAAACAAGGAAATTTGCAGAAATAAATATATGTGAATTCCATGCGGAGATAAACAAGTTTAGTAAAGCAGACCTGAAATGGGAAATCAAAATCAGCAAAGTACCATCCAGACTGTAAAATGTTCAATTACAAGAATAGGCAATTCTACGTCATGTTTTAAGCTCCATCCAGTCTCTTCCCAGTTACTCCAAAGATCTTCAGGAAACAGCGATCATTTTTACTCATAAAAACACTGCCATCTCCGGCATGGCCCACTAGTGATTTCCATTTTCCTCATTCGTAACTACTCAGCACATTCCGTCCATTTGGAAATGGAGTCTTCTTGTAGGAAACAAATGCATGGTTTTGGCAATGTGGTCGCGCAAAGACCTGTAAAGATCATGTATATTACCTGTAGTAGGTCTTCAGGTTAAGTAATGCGGTGTTAAGTATGTGTAGCTATCCTCATCACTTAACACAATCAAACAAAATATGCACTTGTCTTTTTCTGTCTCCGCTTAGTGCAGTTGTGTTTTAATAACTTCTATCAATAAGAATTATCCACAGACTCAACAGATGTTCTAAAACTGTCTCTTGATTAGAGAATATACTCCAGTAAATCTGGCATCATGGAAAATACTGTTCACAGCTTTTGTCCGATATTATTTCATGTGACCAAATTATTTCTAGATTCAACAATTACTTCCATAACAACCTGCAAGTCAGAGAGTCTTTCAGTCTTTAATGGTAGGCTTAAATGCTAGTGTTGCAAGCCTGCATGGTGTAAATCTGAACGCAGCATGTTTTGTTTTATTTTTCTTTTTAATCTGCATAAATTATGTAAACTGGTTAACTTCATTGTTGAGTGTATTTGCATAACTTATATGGACTTTCATTTCTATTGTTAAATATATTACAAAGCCTTTTTGTCAACGATGGAATAACAATGAAGAAAATGTTTTATTCTAAGGTTGGGTCCTCTTCTGTCAGTATGGGAAAACACAGTTACAAACGACAGGATGTACATGTACCACCCAACTGAGTAAATAGTTCAAAAACTCATACATGTCTGCATTGTCATCGTCTGATGCCAAGAATGTAAACCATACACATTTTGAATTTATGCACAGGATTGCCACCATATACAGATATACCAAATGCCTTAGTAATTTTTTATTTATTTTTTCTCCAGAAATTGTTATACAGACAGTAACAGATTCAGAAAAACGAGACTACTCGAAAAAGCATTGCTGTTTCTTCTGCGAAAAATCCGTTAGTAAAATGGCAAGACATTTGGAAAAGGCTCATCAAGATGTCCCAGAGATTGGGCAGCTGCCATCCACATCCAAGGAAAATTCCGCAGATGATTCAGCCAAGAGAAAGAGGGTGTTTGCAAAATACCGGAACCTGGGAAACTTCAACCATAACATTAGTGTGTTGATAAAAAAGAACGGTGTTTTTTATGTTGGAAGGCGCCCAGCACAAGAGAAGGGAAGTTCTGCCAGCAATTATCTTCCATGCCCATATTGTTTGACATTCTTTGTGAAAGGTGAACTTTGGAGACATGTAAAAACTTGTTCTTTCAAAGAAGAGAAAATCAATGTCAGTAATGCAGTAGAGGTAAAAAAATCGGCAGATGATTGCGTCCGTTCAGCAGAATACATACTTCAAGGGGCTTTAGGAACAGATGTGTTTGGATCAGACAGTGAAGAATTCATTGATCATGTTGTGAAGCGCTTTCATATGGACGATGTCAGCCGTGCTGTGAAGAATGACAAACTGCTACTACTGTTTGGAAAGGTGCAACTACGAAAGCTTGGCCTCCAACGTGCTTGTCAAGTCAGAGAGAAATTAAGAATTCTTGGAAGAGTCAAAATTGAACTGAGATCTCTAACTGGTCTAGAGTCGGCTGATATTGATGATTTTATTACACCCAGTAAATTTGACATATGTTTGAAAGCTGTGGGTAATATGTCTGGAGAATCCACAGAAGGATCATCAACTGGAACCAGAACATTTAAAAAACCTTCTTTAGCTTTGAAAGCAGGCCAGCTTTTGAAGAAAATTGCTGTGTTGAAAAGAGGCCAAGCCATCAGAAAACTGGAAATTTCAAAAAAAGATGAAACAGATCAGTTTATCAGCCTGTATACTGAGGAATTCTCTGAAGCAGTCTCCTCTCTTGCACATCACACACTATCAGAAAGGAAATATAACAAGAAAGTACTTCTACCATTGACAGAGGATCTTTTGAAATATGTGGTGAGTAAAATTATCCCTATTATGTGAACCAGTAGATGCAATTTTGTACCTTAAGTTGTAATCTGTCTATTAGCTCACCTCAACATTTTACCTTAACTTCAAATAACATATCGTCCTAAACCGCTTGGCAAATGTTCGTGAAACTTGGCAGGGATGTTCCTTGCACGAAGCTGTACCAAAGTGATTCAAAGAATTCCATGTAGAATTCTGGTTGCCTTGGCAACTTGAAAAACTTTAAAAATATTCTTGTCCAAAACCAGGCATAGAGCTATGATATTTGGTGTGTAGCATAATCAAGTGTTCCTCTAACAATTTGTTAGCTTACCTGAGCATGAAGTGCTCAATGTGAGCTCTTCTGATCATCATTTGTCCGGCATCGTGCGTCAGCAACAGTTATAGATTGTGTACGCAATAGAGTCTACATTTTTTATCAGATCTTCATGAAATTTGGTCAGGATGCTTGTCTTTATAAATTCTTCAAAAGTGGGTCATGTTGGTTCAAAAAACTAGGTCAGTAGGTCAAATCTTAAAAAAAAAACTTGTGTACGCAAATGATGCTGTATTTTTTCTGCAGATCAGTGTTGGGTTAAAGTTGCCATAAAATATATACTCCATAAGTATGGCTCCTTTACAGTTTATTCTTGTTTGCTTCAGAACTACTTAGAGACTACCACCGTTGAAAGGACAAGTTTGTTGCTGGACTGCCCATGCGCAAGTCACTGGAATGCGCTTGCAGAAGTAACAGTCGCTAGAGTCATACTTTTCAACAAAAGACGGGCGAGTGAGGGGTCAAAGATGCTAACTTCACAGTTTGTAGGTCGACCTGCTTGGGGAAGAGAAAACCAAGAACTTGTTTCAACATTGCAACCAATAGAAAAGCATTTGATGAAGACGTAAGTTGATTTAGTTTTAAATGCATTTTGGTAGTTTAGACGGATACCTGTAGAGCAGTCCTGGATAATCTACAGCGGACTATCACTTCTAAGCAGGAAACAATATACTTCATTAGTATGCACCTTGATTGTTAAGATTTTCTTGAGACATGTCCTTGCATGTAAAAAATCGGGTATTAACATAGTTAGGGTGTCGGTGGCAGCAGCATGTTGGCTATAACTTTCTTATCCCTTTGTGGATTCTTTTTATATATGTACATGAATATCCTTGCCACAAGACCTTTCCAGCAGTTGTGTAAATTTGACCTTGGCTTTCAAGTGACCTATGTTTTTTTTTTGGGGGGGGGGGAGATGTTTGTTCTTTGTTTTCTTCTATTTATCAGTGATATCAGAGTCGTAGACCATTGACCATAGTTTCTGGTTTTAACTATTTTTTGTTTTGGATTCCTCTAGGTAATGGTTATAACCATCAAATTATTGTTGGAGGATTATAGTGTATACAGAATATACACTTACTGTTTTTTT